>JAKXYG010001011.1:265000-372500 GCA_025895645.1 Cardicola forsteri | reverse complement strand
TCCCTAAATCCTATAAGAGGTTGAGATGCGAACTGAACATAGGGGATATTAAGTTTCTTGAATAGAAGACCAATTCCTTGCGACGACGCCAGCGTTCACAGTAAAAAGCCTGTTTCTTGTTGATTGACATCAATACTACCATAGTAGGCTGGACATCTTATTCCAAAACCGATCATAACTACAATATCGAAAAATTGAAATTCAAACCTATGCTTGTTTTCGTAAATTAGTAGTTCTGTGTTGCTAGAACCAAAAACCTTATAAAAAAATCCAAATAAATTAACTCAACATTAAAACAATCAATAAGGAAATCAAATTGAAAAACATGGAAACTATTTTAAAGCAACTTACACGTCATCAAGCGGTACATTAGTAACCCGGCCACGACCCCGAGGTCTGAAACGAGGAACGAAAAAAGGTTGGCTTCCTGGCGTAACCGGACTTGCAGAAACCGTTGATGAACTCTGTTGCTCTGATTCAGAAGCATTTTTCAATGTTTTAACTGAAGACTTCTCATCATCAATAGCATTAGGACTTTGAGTAGGAAAAGATGAAACCGCAGAAACGTCGGTGTTATATACTAATGTAATAAAATTAAGAAACTCGAGCTTACCATTCAAATTTACAATATAATGAGGAACGTTTGTACATTCTGAAATAATAAAAAGTAATTATTCAAACCTTCATTAAAAATTAAATCATAAGAGCTTCCAAAATCTATACACCATAAAACCTATTTAATCAACTTACAATATAATATTGGCATATTACTTTCAAATTATTAAACTTTTATTAAAAATAATAAAATAATAAGATTAGGATATTGCAAAAAAAATTGTAGGCTACACCGGGTGTCTGGTATACGGGATAAAACTCCTAAATTCATTCAACGAAATATACTACTATCAAAAAACAAGTAGAAAAAATAATGAATAAAATATTAATAAATGCAGTACACCCGTAATTAATTATCCGTAAACATCAATACTTACCTGAACTAACGTCAGTATCAATATTGAAATTTCCCAAATAACCTGGGTTTTCAATAACACATTTATCACTTTCCGGACTAACCGCAACATCGCAACCATTCATAGAATCTTTTAAATTAACATCACATGCTTCAACAGACATCTCTGTATCTGCTTTAAATAAAAACAGATTATATTAACACTAAACATACCATCAGCCTCAGAATCACCCATCGCTTCAAGTACAACACAATATGTCCGCCTTAAAAATTAAAAGTACACATATAAACAAATTATTAAAAATATTAAAAATAATTTAATTTATATATATAATTTTATAGTTAAAAAATTATTATTATTTATATTTTAAAAATTAAAATATTAAAACAACTAAATGTCAAATATATATATATATATTAGAATACTTTTATTAAATATTTTTCATAGATGCATGCTAAAATTATATTTTTTTAATAAACACAATTAAAAAATGCATGTTATTTAAAAGTAAGTAAATAGTCATTGTACTACGTTCAAGAAAAATTACGGCTAACCAACAACAATTTATAATAATTTATATTATATTAATGTATTCTGTATGTTATATTAATTTAGTTATTTAGTTATACTAATTGTTGTGCACATTGTAAAACTATTATTATTGCTTTTGTATACTATCAACAGGCCTTTGAAATATAATTCTTTATACATGATTTGATGTATGTTTAATTTAAATGTTAAATGTGCCTATTTGTTAGGTATAAAATTAATATTGATTGTATTTAATTACATATTTTTGGTCAAAATTTAATACTAGTCAATTTAGAATAATGAATAACGTTAAAAAATAATTTAATTATATGAAAATCTAAATTAAATATTCAATATTTATTGTGTGTTCGATGTATTGGCACTTTAAAGAAAGTTTTAAAATTTAATTATTGTTTTAAAACACCAACAAATTAATGTATAAATTTGTAGTTTATCTGTGTTTATTTGGTTGTTTAAAATTGTGTGTCATTTTGACACTTGTTTAAAATTTAACTGTAATAATGTAAAACAGTTCACTGTAATCTGTTTTGTATTATAATTAAGATTGTGTTGTTTTGTTATTTATTATTATATAAGAGTATTATTATAATATAACATTAATTGTTGTTATAATCTATATTACTATTGAATTCATGTTGTTCTTACGTTTATTAATATAAATTTAGGAATTATTGCAATTGTATTA
The DNA here is from genome assembly GCA_025895645.1 of Cardicola forsteri. Classification (NCBI taxonomy): domain Eukaryota; kingdom Metazoa; phylum Platyhelminthes; class Trematoda; order Strigeidida; family Aporocotylidae; genus Cardicola; species Cardicola forsteri. Next base: position 370,292 of record JAKXYG010001011.1, on the reverse strand, counting down.
TATATGTATTCCAGAACCAGTTGTCATGATATGTCAAATTATTAATAAAATATATTTGATATTTGTGAGTTTAACTTTAGCTAGTATTCGGTGAATTATAATAATAAGGTTATCTACAATCAAAAAAAGGCAAATTGATGACAAGTGCATTTGCGTATAGACTATTTAATTTAATTAAACAAATCAATTGTAAGATACAGTAACTTATTTATTTGTATTGTAAATGGTATCAAAACATATTTTTCAAACAGTTTTTGTAGAATATTTTTTAATCGGAGTGAATAAACTGATTACCGTATTGTTATAGCACAAATAAAAATTAACCAATAAGAGGACAATTACAACCAAAGTGTACATTTAATAAAATTTACCTATATTTTAACTAATAAAAATATATGACCAGTAATACTTGCAGAACCAATTTAAAGTGTTATAACCGTTAAATAAATTTGGTTTAGGTTTTTGTAATGCTGGATGCCTTTTTTCCAGCAAACCCTCTTTTTTATATGGATTTAGAACAAGCTAAATAAGCTTGTTTTAAATCTTTTTTTAAAAATGTTTCTTTAAATGTGTTAAATGCAATTGCTATTAGTAACAGCCAAATTTAGGTACAGGGTCTAAAATGGTAAATATCAAACATGTATTGTTTACAAGTGTTAAAATTAATAAACTATAATTTTAACCGTATAAATTAAATGTTATGTTGTTAAAGAAAAATAAACAATTAATAGTTTAAGGATTGTTAAACTAATTACTAAACAACTTACCATGTTTATTTACAATTTCTAATTAAAATTTAATAAAGTTTAGCAATTTTTATTAAGTCACCAATATTACCTAAATAAAATAATAACTTATTTTCAGTAATATAACTAACAACACAAAGACTATTTATTGTTAATTTTATTAATATATTTGCAATTAAAAATCTTTTAAGCCTTATAAAAGAGATACTATTGGTCTGAGTACTGAAAGGCATTCGGCTCACTCAAGTCGTAAACAAATCCGCGGATTTTTAATTATTTAATTACTACATTAAACACTATTAATTGCAATTATTAATGTCATTTAAAAAAATTATTTTAACGTGTTACTAAAAATAATATAATTATTGTAAAATATTTTAGTATATTAATATAAAATTAAAAAAATAATTAAAACGTTTATTTTAATTAAATTTTAAAATATTATATTTAAACATTTAAAAACAAAATATAACAATAAAATGTAAAAAAAATTTTTATTTATAAAAAATAATAAACTAAGCGCGGCTCTTACAACTACAACCTGTACAACTGATAGTTGACTCACAAAAGTGGCATGACTGAAAATCAGGATAATTCATCAAGTAATTATAATAATGCTAAGTGTCCAATGCATTTTGAGTCAAATAGTTTTAATACAGACAACATGGTAAGTATATATATATATATATATAATATGCCTGGGTGGTTTAGCGGTACTGCGCTCAATTTATCCATGTACAATATGTAAAATTTTAATTTCGTATGGTTAGTCTTTATCGCATGGGTTTGAATCCCACCACTGGCACTAAAATGCGGGTTTACATTCGGTTCTCCTAAGCTGTCCACTACTGACATGTTTCTCGTAAAACATGTAAAGTAGAAAACATAAATAAATAAATATTGAAAATGTTTCATTATACAATACCATATAGCAGATCATTAAAATATTATGATTTTTTTAAACAGATTTGTTGATTTAACTATATTATTATTTGAATGATTTACGTTTTTCTGACTAGTGTACAGACGTGTCATGACAAAATCCAATACTCGTTATTTAACGACATTGAATCCTCAATTATTTACTTACATAATTTGTAATAACAGAAAGAAACAGACCAGATTTACCGATTATGCGGCTACGTTTAAACAATTTAATGTAGTTATGTAAACCATACTATTAATTCCAGTAAGTGCATACAACTCACGAATTACAAAAATGTGATGTTCGCTTATTTAAACGAAAAATTGGTAAATATAATCATTAATAATGTTTATATAGTTCTCATGACCCGAAAATGTTAGAAACTAAATAGTTGCGTTCTTAATACATTTTTTAAATCATCAATAACAAAAGTTAGTGGCAAAGCCACATCTTCATTAATTCCATATTCATATAGCATCTCGAACAATCCCTTTCCATTGTTCACTATTTTGGGAGGCGTGGATGGATATGTCAGTCCATCGACTTAGCCATTGTTTCCAAGATACAGTACCGGCCAAGATTGTGTGAAGATCGTCCCGAATATCATCCATCTATGTACGTTTCTGATCACCTTTCCTCTTCTTTTAATCGACATTTGGACAAGCCAGGGTTACGATACGTGAGATTGTATTAGGATTTCTACGAAGAACTTGTCGAAACTAGCGCAATCTTTGTTGTCGCGACACCAATGAAGGAAGTTCGTGAAATCGAAGGTCATTTGAAATTTGGCGGTTACTGATCATTTTTGTCTAATTCCTTTATACGGAGGATGCAAAATGGGCGTTGTGCCAAATGTATCTGACACATCTTGCTTCAAATTTGTTAAGCTTCTTGATTTCTGACCCTGTAAGAGTCCACGTTTCAGCTGCGTACATAAGTACTGTGCAAACCAATAAAGAGAAAATGTTCATCTTTGTGTTTGAATTGATGGTTTTTTCATGATCCCTTTTTTGAGAGTTTATATACCACAATTGGTTAAATTATATATAAACATAGATGGGTGCTCCAAATCAACGTCCTAGTCCTGGTCAGCCTTTTCCATTAGCTTTAGATCGCGAAGTTTCTTCTATTCCTAGAGCCAGTGATAAAGAAGGAGACAAATGGGTGTATCCATCAGCGCAAATGTTTTGGAACGCTATGATTCGAAAAGGATGGCGTTGGAAAGATGACGACATAAAACCAAATGATATGAAGAACATTATAAGTATTCACAATATGAACAATGAACTTGCTTGGCGCGAAATTTTGAAATGGGAAGCTTTACGTGCAAAGTACATTTTCCATAATTCAATGTTTATTTTAGTGGGTTTATATAAATATTTGGCAAATCGTTTTTCATTCGCAATTTAAATTGCATTGCTTTTTGTTTAGGTTAAAATTTTATGTTTAGAATGGTTTTTAGATTGCTTTTATTTAATTTTTTATGTTGTGTTTTAAATTATACAGGTGCTAATTTTGATTAGTGACAGTTTTGCATAATTATTTAAATATTCTACTTTTACTATTATACATTTGTGGGCATTTTAAAACAAAGATATACAAAGTGAAATATGATATTATTAATAAAACACTTTTACTTTGAAGGATATGCGATAGTGAGGTTTTCTGTTAAAGTAATCATTTATTTATTTTTTTGGTGATAAATAATAATAATAAAAGTTGTTGGCAAATCTACTTCATTATTAGTTCCAAGTTCTCAAATCATCTCGGTTTTCGGATGCGTGCACTGATATGTCCGTCCAAAGACTTTGTCATTGATTCCATGATAAAGTCCTGGCCAAAATAGGGTGAAGATCGTCCCGAACAGCATCCATTCTAGTACGTTTCTGACCACCTTTCCTTTTCTTCCAATCGGCATTTGGACAAGCCAAAGTTACAGAACGTGAGATTGCATCATGATTTTTCAAAGAACGTGTTCAAACCAGCGTAATCTACGTTGTCGCGATACTAAAGAGGGAAGTTGATGAAATTGGAGGTCATCTCGAATTTGGCGATTACTGATCTTTTTCGTCCAGTCCCTTGATACGGATGATGCAAAATGAGTATTGTGTCAAATATATCTAAGATAACTTGCCTCAAATTTGTTAAGCTTCATCATCTCAGACCCTGTAAAATTCCAGGTTTTAGCTGCGTACAGAAGCACTGTGCGAACCAATGAAGAGAAAATGTTCATTTTTGTTTTTGGATTGATGACTTTTCATCTCCGTAGTGGATTACCAGGTTTTTTAAACGCAACGGCAGTCAAATAAATTCGACGATTTACTTCGTTAGATGAACCTCGGTCAGAAGTAATCGAAGAGCCCAGATACGTAAACTGTTTTACATTGAGAAGCACAACATCATTTAATATAATCCTCGCATCAAGAGCCTGTGACGTCATGATCACTGATTTTTTCGGATTGATCTTCAGGCCATATTCACCGGAAACATTCACAAGAAAATCCAATGCTTGCTGCAGTTGATCTTCATTTTCAGCTAGCAGAACAGCATTAACAGCGTATTCTAAGTCGGTGATGGGCTTTGTACCAACACACAGACTTTCCATTTGTCCAGAAACCTTGGCAAATATAGCATCGATTACATAGTTGAACAAAACGAAACAGCCACACAACCTTGACGGACATCACTGCAAATTTCGAACGACTTTCTAGTAGATCTGTTGCAATTGCGGATTACAGCAGTTGAGTTCTTGTACAAAGCACGTAGGAGATTCACAAGTTTCATCGGAGTTCCATCAAGTAACATAGCTATCCAGAGTTGTTTTTTGTTCAGCGAGTTGAAGGCTGAAGAGTAGTCTATGTACGCTACGTACGTAGGGCGTTGAAACTTTGTCCAAAATTTCAGGATGCGCCGGAGCGTGTGAATCTGATTAACGCATTCCAAACCAGGACGAAAACTGGTTTGGTTGGGACGTGTGGTTTTCTCCCTCTCCAGGTGAATCCTATCAACTATCACTGAAATGGCAATTTTTGCAGTTATGCAAAGTAAACTTATGTCCCTGTAGTTAGCATGTGTTTGCCGATCTCCCTCTTGTGAACAGGAACAATAGTAGCACGATGCCAGCCTTTAGGGCACTGCTCAGTTGTCCAGAAATCCGTTATAATGCCATAAAGGTTTTCAGTAAGCCGCAACGGATCGTATTTATTCAATTTTTTATTTCTACTTTGAATGTTTTACGAGGAACATCTTTTAGCAGTGGACATTTTAGCGAAGCTATTGTGTAGACATATGGAGGAATTCCATCAAATCTGACGGCTTTTTTAGCATTGAGTTTACTGCATATGCGCATAATATCATCGACGGTTGGAGGTTCTACGGAGATTGGATAAATTGCTGGAGGAACTGTATTAAGATAGGATTAATCTTGTAACCAGCCTGGTTAAAGTGAAGTAACCAGTTTTCGTTTAAATTGCCAGATGATCGAACTTTAACTTTGTTACCACGTCAGAGTTGTTCCAATTTATTGTATACTTCTCCACTGTCATTGGGGCGAGCAAAAACTTCTAGCTCATCTGCTACAGAATCCCAGTGTCTTTGTTCATCCTTCTCATAACTTTTTCGAAATTTCACACGCAATAATCTTGCTTCGATTTTTCTCGTGGATATCTTTGCTTGTGTATAAAGATATTGAGAATTGGTGGATAACCAGTTTGGTCCTTTTAAGTTGGTTAAACCGGGGAGCACTAAACAAGCCAAGTCGATCTTCCGTTTTAGAATGTTCTAGCGTCGATTTATTCCCATACCACAACTTGGAACAACAACTGGAGCTGATAAATAGTCTTTAGAGAACTTGTCAGCATAGCTGCTATGTGTCGGTAGAGAATAATCCGGAGCAAAAAAATCATGACTAGCCTTTATTACTCTTAGACGTAAACGAAGCGAACATGAAACAAGCGAGTGATCGGTATCATTCTCACTTCCTGTTTGGCAACCTCTGTATGAGCGGATATTCTTGATTGCACTGAACCAGCGTTTGCTAACCAAAACGTAATCAATTTGGGAAGAATTTCTGACAGCTTGAACAAAATGTCAGATGTTTCGCGGGGTGTGGGAAAGATGTATTCGTGATAACCATATTGCATCTAGCAGCGAATTCACTTAATCTTTTTACGTTCTCGCATTGTGTAAGGGTCAATCTAGGGTCGGTTAACATCGTCCCTGCAAGCTACGCTATTAAAATCTCCTCTAATAACAACGATTTGCGATGGGATTTTGAGTCGGGAGTATAAATCTTCTAGTTTCTCGTAAAACTCATCTATTTCTTTTTCGCTATAATTATGGGTTGAAGCATAGGCATTGATGACGGCCATTGCGTATTTGGATACTTTAAAAGGCACAAACGTTAATAATGGAGATATGCTCTTCCAGTCAATTAACGTACCGGAAGCTAATGGGGATAGACAAAATGCTACTCCGTGGTGTGCTGGGTTTGATACACAAGATGATGGGAGAAATAATGCCACAGACTGGGTAGCTGTAGGATGACGAAACTGCTCTGAACAATCCAGTCTTGTTTCCTGGAAACAAGCAATGTCAATCTTGTAACGACTTAGTTCTGCGGCAGTAAATGCTTGAGTTAAAACAGGCGACAGTGACCGCACGGTTCATGTTTCTATACGGAGTGTATTTCGGATGCTAATTGAACTTTGGGGTAGGTAATTAAAGTTTATTGGCTAGAAGATTGCTTCTTTGCGACGGGGCCAGTGTTCACAGGAGTTGACAAGGCAATCTTCTTCGGAGGACGTGAGGGATGACGCCGGAAGCCATCAGAGGAAGACCGTTCACACCTTGGTGACTTTAAGTCAGGCTCGTCATTATTAGTTAACAAGGGTAAAATTTTGTCAACTCTACCGTGCAAACTTATCAACTTCGGTCTTTTCCCAGACAAGTTTAGGAGATCAGATACCCTGGAGGTTTCAGCTGCTGATTCCATCACATTCTCTGGTTGAATGAAGTTTTATAATTGTTTGCACAGGATAAGGACCTGAGGCTTGATTTTCTGTCAGGGTGAACTCCCTTAGCCTATCCGGCTACATATGGTAAATAGCTACCTTGAGGGTGTATGCTAGCACCCATTTACTAAGCGGGAGTCTAGTGAAAACCAGTTATACCGCTGTGGACTCGGTCCCTGCTTACATTAATCTAGAATGCCTATAGTTCTATAGGTACCTTGTCCAGGATACACCACGTGGAGGGATAACAGTCAGGAGTATCACCATCATTGGAGCTTTTATAAGGATTACTCAAATCCTCAGGATCATTTAGCATAGTTACTCGACATAGTTACTTTTTTATTGTATTTAACGATGGACTTCGATGGCTTGATAATCGTTATAAACGACTTCAATCCAACCTGTATCAACAGCTGTCTTTTTAATGTTACAATTCCGGTAGAACCAACTAGAAAAACAGTCGGTTCTGTGCAATGTCATCTTGGACAAAACACCTGCTTTGTCTTAAATAATTGTTTACACCCTCTCAAAACTCATAAACCCAATATTGGGACTAGGAATGTTCGCTTTTTGTGCAGTTCAAAAAGTCAGATTATAATCACTATATTTTTTAAAGCGGTTCAGACATTATTTCCGAAAGAATCCCCATCTAAAATAGATTATCACTTTACGTTGCAGACTCCTGTTAAAAGGTATAACCCTTTTCTCCCATTCTCATCAATCTTTGCAGACAGTAGCACAGTTGCGAAAATGCCCTCTACAAGCTAAGAAATTTCTTTGATTGAAAGAATGTAAATAATTTCAATGGCCAAGTAACACGGATAAATCGACACTTATTTTATTTATGCACTTTTTTTTATCTAACTCATAGTTTGATATTTTGTTTTTAGTTGTTCTGTCACAAGTTTATATATAATAGAATTTTTTGTTTGGATAATTTAGTGAATGTATGACACCGAAACTTAGGCGATTTGCTGGAAATGCAAAAAAATATTCTCCACGTGCCCGAATACGAAGTCTGATGGGGTATGTTATTAAAAGTCAATTAAATTTTTATTTTTGTTAAGTTGATTTTGGACTAGGAGTTTAGGTGTGTGTGCATATTTTTTGTCTCAGAAGTGTACCGTTGTTACCTAGTCAGATATTCATCTTAGTAGATAGGTGGTTAAAACATTTTACCGGTACAACAACAATAACAAAAGTTAGTGGCAAAGCCACATATTCATTAATTCCAAATTCGCATAGCATCTCGAAGGCGTGGATGGATATGTCAGTCCATCGACTTACCTATCGTTTCCAAGATAAAGTCCCGGCCAAGATTGTGTGAAGATCGTCCCGAATATCATCCATTCATATACGTTTCTGATCACCTTTCCTCTTTTTTTAATTGACATTTGGACAAGCCAGGGTTACGATACGTGAGATTGCATCAGGATTTATACAAAGAACGTGTCCAAACCAGCATACTCTAAGCATATTCTAAGTCTGTAATCGGCGTAGTATCAACATACACACCTTCCATTTGCACATATCTTGGCAAATATAGCATCAATTGCATAGTTAAACAAAAGTGGAGCAGCCACGCAGCCTTGATGGACACCACTGCAAATTTTGAACGGCTTTGTAGTAGATCTGTTGCAATTGCAGATTACAGCAGTTCTTCTGCCGAGCAGGTATGGGATTCATAAGTTTTAGAGGTGTTCCATCACGTAACATAGAGATCTAAAGTTCTTTTCTGTACATCGAATCAAATGCTGAAGAGTAGTCAATGAAGGCTACATACGTAGCCGAAACGTAATCAATTTGGAAGGAATATCTACCACAACTTGAACGAAATGTTGTCACTTGTTTCGCGGTGTGTTGGAAAAATGTGTTCGTGAAAACCATATTGCACCTAGCAGTGAATTTACTTAATCTTCTTCCATTCTCGCATTGTTCGCGCGATTTTGATCAAGGGCCATCGCAGGGATGGTTGACACCGTTTGTGCAGACTCTGCCATTAAAATCTCTTCCAATAACAACGATTTGTGATGAGGTTGTGAGGCGGGAGTATAGATCTTCAAGTTGCTCATAAAACGCACCAATTTCTTTTTCACAGTGAGTATTAGCGGGAGCATAAGCATTGATCACGGCCATTGTAAACTCAGAAACTTGAAAACGCGAAAATGCTAATTGTGGTGATATACCTTTCCAGTCAATTAAGGCACCGGTAGCTAATAGGGATAAGCAAAATGCTACCCCATGATGTGCTGGATTTTGTGCACAAGTTGATGGGAGGAATAATACATATGTTGATCGGGAAGCTGTAGGAAGACTAAACGGCTCTGAACAATTCAGTCTTGTTTCCTGGAGACAAGTAATGTCAATCTTGTAACGACTTGGCTGTGTGGCAGTATACGCTTGGGTCGAAACAGACGACAGAGATTGCACGTTTCATGTACCTATGCGAGGAGATTGCCGGATGCGAATTGGATTTGGAGGAGTAAATGAAGTCTTTGGCTAAGAGATTGCTTGTGACGGCGCCAGTGTTTAGGAATTCATAAGACGATTTTATTTGGGGGATGAAAGGGTTGACGCCGGTTGCTTGATGTGCGAGAAACATCAGATGGAGACCTTCCACGCTTTTGTGACTTTGGGTCAGGCTCGTCATTATTGGTCAACAAGGGTAGAATATTGTTTTCCTTCACACGCAATTTCGTCAACTTCGGTCCTTCCCCAGTTGGATAAAAGAATCTAACAGCTTTGGGGGGTGTAGTGGTTGATTCCATCTTGAGTATTTTTTGTGAACAAAGTTTTATTGAAAATTGACAGGGTATAAGGACCTGCAGTCTGATTTTCTGTCAGGTTGAACTAGCTTAGCCTATCCGGCTACATATGGTAAACGAATACCTTAAGATACTTTTTTTAGCATCTAGGCTGTATGCTAACACCCATTTACTGAGCGGGAGTCCAGTGATAACAGTTATACCGCTCAGGACACGGTCCCTGTTGTTATTAGTCTGCCTATAGGCACCTAGTCCAGGATGCACCACGTTGAGGAATAACAATCAGGAGTGTCACCATCATTGGAGTTTGAGACTTTATAAGTATTACTCAAATCCTCAGGATCATTTAGCATCTAACTGGTACTAAATGCAGGTATTTGTTTGGTTTGCTTATGAGTCTATTTGTTGAAACATATTCATATTAATAAAAATAGTAAAATATTAAACTATTTTTTATGTTAAAATGTTAAAATTTTTCTTTGGAGTAGAATTACATATTTTATATATTGAGATTTATTTGTTTTCAATGTTCTCATAACTTTGCTTTTTAGTAAATAATGCATTCGAAACTCATTTTGAATTTAATAAAATACTAGAATTAGACGTGGTTATTTATATTTAGACCTTCATTTTGAGAATGTTAATAGCCGTCCAATTTGACTCCATTTTGTTTGCACTATAACTAGACATTGTCCTATTAAGCCAAACCGATTTAGAAAATGAAGACTTATGCACAAACTGCCATTGATTTCAAGTAGAAGTTGTTTGGGTGCAGCGTAATGTCTAATGACATAATAGTACGACAGATGTAATCTAGCCATTACGAAACTTCATTATTTTTATACAATTGTGATACATTGATTTATTTTGTTTTACATAATGGGAATTAACAAAGTGGTTGACATGTTACTAACGGAAAAGAAACTAGCTGTGCATTCTTATTGATACTTCAACTTAAAATAGGATTGTTTTGATTACAAAGATTACCATAGTAGTAACAATTTATACAGTATATTGAAACTAAGTTAACTGACGAAGGTAACTAGCCGGTCTGTGATTGCAAGTTGTATATAGGTTCGTAATCGCGCGGATTGCTACGTATGAATAAAGCGTTTTGTTACACTGATATCGAAATTTCTGTTTGATGGTAACTAACGTCAAGTAATTGTATCAAAAAAATAAAATAAAATTCGCTTTCTGGGTTTTCTGTTACTCGTTGAGAATATGTTCAGACATAACTTAGTTTTATTAATCTATTACATTTTTTGACAACTTAATCTTGAACTTATTTTTAAAGAAATATTGTAATTGTAATGTCTCAACTGTTGTTTTAATTGTGAAAATAGTTAAAACAAAATTTTTGGCTAAACTAATAGAATTTTTATGTGCTTGAAATAAGCACTTGCAGACAGTATACATTTTTATCTAATTTTACAGGGTTTTAAAGCAGCTGCAACTATTAATTAAAAAACAAGACAAAATTGCAGTCTCTAATTAATTAATGGAAAAATAATATTTAAATAATAGTTGGGAATTTTTTTATATTATATGAAAAAGAATGAAATCAGTTCATTTTAAGTTGATGCTAATGGTCCTGAAGGTTGGACTAATGCTTATAAAGACTCAATTTTCCCTCACTGTTTCTACACAAGATGCATCTTGGACTAGGTGCACCCAAGCGCCAAGACCAACAGCGTGGACCGAGTGTATAGTGGTAAAACTGAGCTTCTACCTTGGCGGGTGGATGCAAGCATACACTTAGGGTACATAAAAGGTAGATTAAAGTACATAATTAACATTAGAAAATAAATGTGGATTTTTTTTTTGAAATGCATATGTACTGTTCAGTATGCTTTTTAAAATATTTTTAAGTATTATACAATATTGGCCTTGAATTTTATGTTTCGGAATTTGAAGCATTCGTTTTTTATATTGCATTTATATAGCTAAAATATAAAACTTTTTTTGTTTAAGATTATAATAAAATTAAATAGGAAGATCTATTTAGTTAGAGTTCAACTAGGGATGATTTAAATGTCGGTGAATTTGTGAAAATATTAAATTCTAAACCACGAATGTGTGCTGTAAAGCATCTAATAGTTAAAAATAATTACCCGATCTGCTTCAATAAATTACATAGGTTTAAAAACAATTTTAAAATTAACATATAAACTGTACTTTTTATTTATACGAGATTACTAGATGTTACAAAACACAACACATTGTTTCAAGTATACTTTTAAAAATATGCTTAAACAAATGTATATAATCATATACGTTACTAAGTTAACTTGTGATTAATCGAAACATTTATGATGGTTCTATTGTTCACGAAAATTCATGAGGCTGCCAAGTTTTTCATCAGTGCTATTTACTTTCTCTGAAAGGCCGCATATGGTATGCGTATACCTCACAATATCTTTCAAATACCCCTAAGCGTTTGCTGGTAGCCCATTCATCAAGAAAGGTTTTATCAAAATTATAAATTTGATTTCTGATCTGTGCTATTCTGATTCCAAGATGCATTATATGGAGAGAGACAGTTAGGAAATAACTTTATTATTAGACAGTTGTAAATAATTTTTATATTTGAAAATGTTTTAGATAGTATATTTATTTCGATTTGTATGTTTAAATGTAAAAATTGTAATTCTGTATGGTGTTCAATAAGTTCACAAAATACAACGTTATATATATATATATAGTTACGAATTGCCTTTTGATCGTCATGATTGGATTGTCGATAGATGTGGTCATGATGTTCGGTATGTGATTGATTATTATGATGGAGGAATGTTGAACGAACACAACCAGTTTGCGCTACTAGATGTTCGGCCAGCTTTGGATTCCTTTAGCGCTTTGTGGGATCGATGTCGAGCTAGTTGGATGCGATTTACAAGCCCAGAACCGCCCACTCCACAGTCAGCGAATGATCCCACGTTTCCTAGACCTAGTACAATTTGTTGAATTTCTTTTTGTAGATACGTTCTGTTATTTAAGGTTTTAACTTGTTCTTTATTTACGTTTTCTGCGATTATATTTTAGTTAACTGGATTTCCAAATGTATAAATATATATTTATTAGAGAATCTGTCGAAGGTTGCATGCAATTTAGTAAATCTTGATAATTCAATTCGTATATTTCCAATTGCTTTTTGATTATTCAGTGAAATTCTATTATTAATAATAGTAATAATTTAAAGTCATTTATTCATTATTTTTGTATTTATACAACATCCTCATCAATCGCCTTTCTAAGTTTTATGCGTAATAAACGCATACAAATGATAAACTTTTTGACAGATTGACGGCACTATTTCTTGCAAACATTGGTGACGTTATCCGACTTTCTTTCAGCTTTTCACTCTTAACCAGTTGACTGTTTGGTATACTTTTGACTGTCAACATTTAAAATCTTAAAGTATATATATATATATATATCGGTTTAGATTATTGTTGGTAACTTTCTTGCAAAATAGATTATAGAAATTAAAACTATTTAATGTTTTGTAAAAAAAACTATGACGTTCACCGTTCTGAATAGAAAAATAAGTTTAAAAGCAGCAAGTTCATTTAAAAATGTTTTTTGTGTTAAATGAGACCGGGTGATAAATTACATCATAATGCTACCTGTTTTTTAAAACAGTGAATTAATTAACATTTTTTGCATATTCAAAGCGTTAATTGATAGGTGAAAGACTTCATGACAATATCAATGTTTTTGGTGCGTTTTAAAAATAATAGTATTTTTTTAATTATGTGAATAAGCAATTACATGGCAGTAACGTGATTTTTGACGCTTCAAAATTCGACCGAATATCAGACTTTAAACTAAGTAAACAAAAATCCGTTATTTGGTTATTTAAAATTCACAAAGGTTATATTTTCTAAAATCTTGATAACATTGGTAAGATTTCTAAACCTTATTAAACGTTTAATCGAACATTGTAAATTTGTTCAGTAATTAGCGTAACAATTCTTAACTAAATAATTTGTATTTTCTTAACATTAAATTTTTAAATACTAATTGAACTTATCTGTTGGGATGCTAATGATCCTGGATTTGAGTAATGTTTATAAAGTTTCAATTTCCAACGATGGTGATATTCCTGACTGTTCATACTCCACTTGGTCCATTCTGGACTAGATGCCCCTAGGCATCTAGACTAATAACAGCAGGGTCCGAGTGCACGCCGGGTGAGTGCGAACATACACCCAGGATACTTAGAAGGTATCTAAGGTTATACGTATACCATATGTAGCCCTTGGGCTAAGGGAGATAACTCTGACAAAATATCAGACGGCATCGTCAACCTTTTCGAATAGTGACAACGTCACAAGGATACTGTCTACCAGCCAATAAACTTATTCTTCCACGTTTGTTACGCTTATCAAACCATCGAAGTTGATCGTTTATATATCTTATAAATAGGGGAAATAATGAAGAGATGACCACGTCACCAACCAAGATGAAATAGATTTATCTGTTAATATTTCTTTGAGAAAATAATGTTTAATTTTGTAACAATAATAATGAAGTATATTTAAATCTTATATAATAGTTTTTCAATCAACACGATTTTAAGTCTTTTATTGTATTTTAGTAAGCAGTATAAGGGTAATAATTTTATGATAATCATTGAACAGCAATTCATTAAATTTATAACCAATTGGTTAGTGACTATTGACAACGTATGCTCCAATATTAGTAATAATTGTGCACTTTATAAAATAAAATTATAAAAGTACTTTATTTAATAAAAATATAGTAATTTATTTCAAATAAGTTGGAACACTACACTATAAATATACATTGTGCTTCACAAAATTACAATTAATAATTTCGCTTTGCACATTTCTGCCAATAATTTTTTCTTTTAATTAAACTGTACTGTATATTATAAAAATTCACAATTTTTTTGTAAAATATTGAGTTTCTTTTATAATATAAAAAATATGAGATGTAAATCACGAACTATGAGAATAGACGATGTTTATTTTAGATATACTAAAATTTTTATTAAAATATTAATTTGCACAACAACCTCACAGTCATATATGCAAGATCACGTCTGGTATATGCATAAATCATTACTATATATATAAGATTTAATGTTTATTTCAACCCTCGAGTAAAGATTAAATAATTTGAATACTTTTTACCTTAATATCATTGTTTTAAAAATTATCTCGGTTTCCAGCCTATTCCTTTAAATTAATCTAAAAAGTACGCATTTAACTCTTACCTTATTTCACATCTAATAGAATCGTAAAGTTAAAAGTACTTTTAGACTAACATTAGATTTTGTTCATATTAAGTGCACATCGGTTTCTAAAGATGTCTAAGTTAAAGATATTCATGACACATCAGGTACCCTTTTAAACAATGACGAAGTTTTTTAGTTTCGGTTGATAAACATGCACATCAGTATAATTTTTGTTTTCTCAGAATTGCCCCTACTGGGTAAATCAAATTGAAGAGGATAGTAATGTACAAAAAAGATCTTGTAGCAATGGGAAAGTATTGTACAGATTCCAATTTTATATGCAGTCGGCCCAATCTTTAATAAATTGCTCGATATTAGAGCAGAAACTTTGTCGTTCAATTGCTGAACACTCCTATTTATAGACCTACTACTTGTTCCTATGTGATGAACCAAAAAGATATGGTATAACGAAGATCACATCTATTTTAACTCTTACTATGCCGCTGTCAACACTTGATGGCAAAATGGAAAGAAAAATATCAGTTTTATTATTATTTAGCATTATTCAAACCACTAATCTATTGTAATATTTATACTAGCAGAAATATATTTCTCAGTACACAACCTACATCGTGAACATGAATATACTGTTCCTATTAGACTGTGAATATACTTTGACTTGTAACTACGGTTATACGAAATTACTATATCGCAACATATGTATTTCGAATGACCAGGAAACATGTCCGTAAAAGATATGCTAGATGTACTAGTTGTAATACTACAAATCCCGTTAAGTACACTGATCAGAATAATAATATTCGACAGATTTAAATATAGCAGTCGATTTCGAAATTATTGTTTGCACTTTTACTTTAGTTTGCAATAATAAAATACAAATTTCCACAGGCCCACCGAGTTTCAAAGTAGTTAACATTGTCATAATTTTTGAATTGTAATGATAAATTAAACTTTTTAATTCACCAGACATTTGGTAAATGGGTGGTAAGCAACTATAATTTTTCAAATAGCGCACAACCCCCCGCCACTAGACAATGTTCCTACATAATCATCTGTATATGGATTCTGCTGATTGTTTACAGGTTGGTTACATTTTCCTTTAAAAATTCTAGTTATCTTAATTAAATATGTACGTCTATAAAATTACTGCAAAACTTAAACACTAAATAAAAACGATGTATCCTTAACATTAAATTATGCGGCAAGCTTCATCTCAAGTAATATTAGATCACAGAAACTTTCTAATCTCACTCCACCAATCACAGTTATACCACTGTGTAGTGGGTTCCTGATTATTGTAACGTGTACCTAGGATTTCAAAACCCTTGTCAGCAAAATAGCTCATCCGAGCCATACTATGAACTAATACAAAGATGTCACTCATTAAGATTACATGCGCTTCAAAATTAAAGATTCTATCAAATAGCAAATTTTCTAATTGGAATGCATTGACCTTGAGGATTTGAGTAAGTCTCAATTTCCCATGACCAGCATCGGGGATAAACATACCCTACCTCTTATTATCACCAAGGATAGTCCAAAAAACCAAAACGTCTGTAAAAACACCAACTTCTGCAATGTGAACTTAGAGAACGACACTTGAGGTGTACTGACACTAAATGTTAGTTACATCCCTCCAATGATCTCTGTTGGCTGCATAGAGTAAACAAACGGACACCCATTTAAATAATTCATTTGAACGAGGGGGCTTAGCATAAATAAAAGGACTGAGTTCGCATACTACAATGTCTGTCCAAATTTTCCGTTGATCACCTGGTCTTCTTTTCCAACCGGGTAATGGTTGGGCTTCCACAGCTATTCTAGCTGGATGAGTGGGCGATCTGCGTAAAACAAGGCCAATCCATTATAATCGTCTTTCTTTTACTGTGCTAGAGATACATGACCAATAAATGTTAAGAAACTTACAAATATCTGGAAATAGTTGAAATATTTTACTAGTTATTAATGGTGATATTACTAACAATTCGTCCTCCACGTGATGCATTCTGGACCAGGACCCTATATGTATCTAGACTAGAAACTGGGTTTCCACTTCGGTGGAAGGATGCAAGTTCAGACAGATAACCCTAATAAAATATCGGATAGACTTGTTAAATTTTACGAAAAATGGCGCCGTTATAAAAATGCCGTCAACCAGCAAAGAAACTTTGTCATTTTTCTACGTTTGTGACGCTTATCAAGCCATTAAAGTCGATCGTTTTATGTCATACAATTATAGAAATAGAGATGTTAATGATCCAGAGGATTTGAGTAATGCTCAATTTTCAATAGTGACAATCCTGACTGTGCATCCTGAACTAAGTGCCCCTAGATATCTAAACTAATAACAGTAGGGTCCGAGTGTACAGCAGTATAAATAGGTTTCCGCTATGGTAGGTGGGTATAAGCATACACCCAGGACATCTAAAGGTATCTCAATATACCATATATAGCCGTTGGACTAAGGGAAATAACCCTAATAAAAAATCAGGCGACCTCGTCAATCTTTGTGAAGAATAATGATGTCACAAAAAACTTCATTATTATTCTGCTTTTGTTATGATCAACAAAACCATCAAAGTCAATCGGTTATGTCGTATGAATGGGGGAAATAATGAAGAGGTGACCACGTCACCAACCTAAATGAACGAACTATAGGAATAATAAAGTGGCTACGTCAACAACCAAGTAAATTAATGAAAATGAAAACAATTTCAAATTAAAAAATAATCTTACTTTGATAAAGTTCAGTAATAAAAAAATTAAGTAAATGAGATGTAAAAACCCCTTTCCCCAGTTTAAGCAGATTGCCTTTAACAGCTCATGTTTACCGTATTGTATATATATATATATATATATCATTTAATCCACTTTATAGACAATACACATACTTTTGTGCCTATAAATTTAAACTGTTTTCCATATCTCAAAAATAGTCCCAATCGTTAAATAGCATCAACCAACGTAGTTCAAATTTTTAAAAACAAAACTAACCAATAAACCAGAACATTGACGATGCATTGATAGAAAGATAAGCAAACCAACCTTTCTCACGAAACGACAAAACCATGTTCGTTCATACTTTAGTTTACGTAGGGCGAAAAAAAACTTAGTCGGCTACATCACAAATTAAAAACCAACACTAAACAAAAATGAAAAAAAACGAACTTGTATTGAAATATCTTGAGATATTAACATTTAAATAATAAGATCACCATAAAGTTTAATATGATAAAAAAATTACGAAACAATGCAACTTTCATTTTCAGTAAAACCTTTTTTCATTTTCAAATATATACTTCGATCCTGACTGTGCATTCAATTGAAAATAAAAATAAGTGCATGTCTTGTACGTAAACACAACAATATGATTGTACAAAACAAAAATAAAGATATTAAAGGCTATAAAAGCCTATAATTTCGGCTAATGTTTATATATATATATATATATATATATATATATATATATCACATGGCTTGTAAAGCTCCACCACCGCACTGCTTAACCGTCTGGTTTGTAACCTGACCATCTACTTCTTCTGTTATAGTTTCCGTTCCATTTTCAACAACTTTAGTAACACGTACAGTTTTTCCATTTACACATCGGGAAGATGTTGAAACTGATCGAAAATTACCCCCACGTTGGTTCGAAGATAATCCATCAAACATATCGAACCCAAATGATGGTTGAAATAAAGAACCACCAAAAAATCCTCCCATCATAGAAAATGGATCAGAATTAAAAACTTGTACTTGATGTGAACGACCAGGCTGTTGTGCATAGTGATATGGAGAATTTGAATGTCTTCCATTACGATGAACGGAACGATAAACTCGGCTGGAAGAAGGCATATTTGTTTCTGAAAACGTGGAAAAATAATTTTCAAGACCAGAGCCGGCAAACACTTCACGGAATAAATCCATTGGATCTCGAAAATGAAAACCAAAGGGATTGAATCCAAAAAAATCGTCAACGTCGACATGAAATGCACTAGCACCGCTTGATCTAGATCCATTATTTACAATGCCGTCTTTTCCATATTTATCATACACACCGCGCTTTTGAGGATCTGAAAGTACTTCATATGCTTCACTGACTATCTTAAATTGTTTTTCAGCTTCTTCTTTTTTATCAGGATTTTTGTCTGGATGCCATTTTAAAGCTAACCGACGATATGCCTTTTTAATCTCATCAGGACTTGCTTTTTTATTAATTTCAAGAACTTGATAGTAACACCCACTTTCCATTGTAGGAATTAAATACACAAACAGTTGTAAATAGCGAACGCCTAAAATTGTTTTAGTGAATTTAAACAATCCATATAAACAACATATATTTTTATTAATAAATTTTTTAAATAAAAAAATTTATAATGAATAATATTTATTAAATTTTATTGTATTTTTAATATAATTTATAACTTAATATACAAATTACTTAATTTTTTACAAATTAAACATTTTTAATTATATTACTTATAATTTTTTGTAACTTTTAAATTAGTATTTGCATTAAAAGTTAGTTACTTAAGAATACTTAATGCAAAACAACTGAAATTTTATAAGCTATTATTTGTTACAGGTTAGTTTGGTCATTAACTAGGCATTTTTATAACACCGATAACACCGTTATAAAATTAAGTTAAGCAAAATTGAGTTTGTAAAAATATCATATTATTTATAAAACCATATTTTTAACTTTAATTAAACAATTTTTTGCTGAAGAACCGATATAAACGTTTAAATTAAATAACAAGTATATAATCAAAATTTTCAAAACGTCATTATTGCTATAATTAAAATGATGGGTCTTACATAATAAAATCATTAATTTGTAATTTCTCACCACTGTTAAAATTAAAAAATGACATCTGAATATTAGCAAAATGGAGTTTAATACTCCATTGTTAACTGAAAATAGAAATATTTGTTACATTATATATGTATTAACACAATTCTTCTTTACTTATCATCTACCTGCACAATAGATGTTGATTGTAATTATTATTTATCATAAAAATAATTAATTTTTAAAGGTAATATTTTATTAATATTGACTATTTTTGTTTGAATAAGCTAATAACTTTTATTGATGGGAACGTTCCCCACGCCATTCATTTATCCTTCTATTCTTCTCACTTTCCATTTTAGTTTCTATTATTTCTGCTTTTGAAGCCTGTAATTTGTGGCAATAAACGTTTTCTACCCGGTTTTGTGTCACTATTCTTTATTATTAAGCAACAAATATTAACACTAAGATTCTTGGTAAAACTACTTCTCCCACAACTCGCTGTTTAATTAAGAGATACCGTTTGACTTTTTAGAATTAGAAATCCAAATAAAAAAAATATCTAAAAACAAATCTCTAAACAACTTAAAATACATATACCCCTTACAATATATAACCACGCAATTATATATTTACTTCTAAAATATATTTATAGCATTTTCATTTAATTTTTTTTTAGAAATTTAAAAAATATTTATACATGTACGTGAACCGTTAACTTTATGTGTAACATTACTGAAAACGGCAATTTTAAACATAAATAATCACGATATTAATTATTTTAGTTTGAACAAAGTTACTGCACTTTTTACTAACATTATAAACATTTTTTTTAACAAATATTGTACAGTAATAAAGATTAAAATGACAAATAACAATGTTAATTATTAAAAATCAAACACAAAAGTTGGTAGACAGTTACAAAAGAAAGGAATAACTAAAACTTGATAAAATTAGTTGCGAGTAATTAAAAATGTGCATGCTATCTGTTGTTTCATTATTATTAACAATTATTAATTAAATTACTATAAATTGTTAAATAACTAGTACTAGCCTACAGGTTACAGGTTAGTACACGAATTGGTTAGGACAAAATCTCCTTATGGTCCTCGGTTCAAAAATATCAATATCAATCAGTTAAAAGATACAGGATAAAGCAATGAAAATGAAACATGAATTAAGTGTTAAACGAAATTAGATAATGCAAACTTGTCATATAATAATTTAAAAACATGAAGATTAGGAGCATCAACAGTGTATGCTGGGAGGTTATTCCAGGCAGATGTGACCCTATAGGAGAAAAAGTGCTGCCTGATCTTCTTATTCGCCCGGGGCTTAAGCAACTTAAAATTGTGTCCTCTACGACTGTTTTCTGATTTAGCGAAGTAGGGATGTAAAGAGTCAGACTTAAATATTTGGTAAATTAGTATTAAGTCGCCTCGGAGTCTCTTATCTGTTAATGGAAAGAGATTTAAACTAGAAAGCCTGTCTCCATACGGAAGGTACTTAAGAACCGAGGGAAGTCTTGTGAATTTTCTTTGCACTTTTTCTAACAGTGTCAAATTTTTAACGAGCACTGGGGAGGTTACTTAGACGCAATATTCAGGATGAAGTCTAATATATAACATATATAAAAGTTGAGCTAGGTCCGGAGAGATTTTACCTAGGTGTAGTCTGAAAAAGTGCATAAGATGTATACATTTTTGAGAGGCTTTGGAGTAATAAACAGAAAACTGGAGAGATGAATTTTGATTGTTACACCCAGGTCCTTGACTGTATGCACTTTTAGGATGGGCGGCACGAAATAACTATTAGAGTTCATCTTACCTAGTGCTAAATAAAAACATTTAGACCAGTTTAACGAGAGTTTATTTGCAGAGGACTAGTCATAAATGTTACTAATACCCGATTGCAGTAATTCAGGGTTGGAGCCCCAGATCTTCACATTATCAGCATAGAGCAGGATGTTTGAACGAACTACTGTTGGTAAGTCATTAATAAAAAGAATAAACAATAGAGGGCCCAAGACTGAACCTTGTGGAACTCCTGAACTAATTTCACACCAAAGAGAAGTGTTACAACCCAGTTTAACACTAAAACTATGATTTGTTAAAAATTCCCTAATCCGGGAAAGGAGGGATCCTGAAATACTCAGATTAGCTCGTTTATTTAGTAATAAAAATAAGGAACCTTATCAAAGGCCTTTGCAAAATTAAAATAAATGGAATCTACAGTATGACCTTGATCAAGAAAAAATGTGAGACTGTCAGTGTAAAACAGTAAATTAGAGAGACACGATCTTTGAGGCAAGAAACCGTGTTGGGCAGGATAAATTATCTTATTCTTAAGGAAAAAATCCATTAAATGATGCTTGATTAACCTTTCTAACACTTTGCTCGGGGCAGATAGGATACTAATCGGCCTGTAACTTAATGGAGAGTAGCGATCACCTGACTTATAAATAGGTCTAATATATGCTTGTTTCCAAACATCAGGAAGAGTTCCAGTAATAAGAGATTGACTAAAAATCTTAGCTAATATGGGGAAAATAATATTTGCACATTCCTTCAAAACACGAGAGTAAATGCCATCAGGACCACGGAATGTGGATTTGAGTTTGATAAGCTGATGAAATACTGAAGGAATAGTAAGAGTAGGAGAGGTTACTAAAAGGGACGAATTGATATTAGTGGGGGGATAATCATTATCTTTTGCGTAAACTGACTTGAAATAAGAGCTGAAGGACAAGCAAACCTCCTGAGGAAGAAGGAAAAAACCACTGTTACCTTTCAGACATGGTCGGGAAACACCGCAAACCCTTTGACGTTTTATATATTTAAATAAAATGTTTCGGTCCGTTTTCGATTTTAATAATAACTTATGAAGCTGTTTGTTTTTAAATGCTCTAATTAAAGCTACACAATCATTACGCAAAGCTAAATATTGGTGATGAAAACAAGGTAATTTTAAAGCTTTCCATTTATTAAAAGCTACATTACGCTTTTAAATACGACGCTTTAAAAAACGCGGGAAGTTGAACTTAGGAGACTAAAAGAAACGAATTTATTGATGCCATCATTTATGATTTGAGTAAAACGAGAATAGTTGGTGTCAACGCTGTTCTCAGCCGAGAAGCCCCAATCTGAATGACTTAAGAAATTTTGTAATACAGCAAAGTTTGTTTTGCAAAAATCTGAGATTGGCTCAATTTTAGGCTTTGGTACCAAGTCGAAGGACGAAGGAAGATGGACAGAGAAAGACAAAAGAGAGTGATCACTCTTTCCAAGGAGAGGCAAATGATTAACATAATCAATTAAGGAGGAGGAATTTGTAAAGATGAGGTCTAGGCAAGAAGGCATACATCTAGATCGAGATCTAGTAGGCGCTGAAACGTGTTGAGTATAAGCATTGACAATGCTGAAATAAAAAAGCTGGGTATCAAAATAGTTAGTGGATAAGGAGAGATAGCGCCAGTTGATAGAGGGGCTGTTGAAATCGCTAATGATAACAAAGTGCTTAAAAAAAGCAGAGTAGACATGTCCAAGTTCAGCTAATAGAGCGTCATTAGCTTTTTTTGTAAGTGAGGGAAGCCTGTAGAGTAATGAGAAAAGGATTTGCTCCTTAGCAGAAAAATTTACTAATATGTGGAGAAATTCGTACCCAACTGAAATTCCATACTAAGAAAAAGTGATCGATGATAGTTTAGGACACGAGTAGTTAGAGTTCACAATCTTCCTATTCAAAGTAAGATAATTTTTATGCAGACGAAGCTTTGGGAAAAAGGAGCGTACTGAAGACCAATTGCTGAGGATTTCGCTAACTATGTCGGAGGAATCGCAGGAGACAATGACCGGGGGGAAGGAATGAGGTCGCTTACAAGTCATGCGTGTTACTTTGAACCCAGAAGCAGTCGGATGACAGGCTTTCATAGCCTCAAGCGCAACTTCTTTGTAGTTCAGAGCGGAGATAGAGATGCCTCTTACTATGACATTATTTTCTCCTCTTTTGTCGCGAGCATAAAGTGTGGCAGCAGATATAATTTCTTCTTGAGAGAGACGCAGAACCGCATTCGTAACTGAGAAAGAGGGATTACTTTTAACAAATGAGGTGAGATTAGTAATAAAGGCCTTTAAGAAACTAATCTCAGCCTCGTGCTTAAAGGAAAGTGCACTATAAGAGCTTTGGAGTTTATCTACAGACTTCCTAAGTAGAGAATTACTGGTAGTTAACTCATTAACCAAAATGATGAGCTCATCTAGTTTGGTATCTGACATAGGAGCAGTAGACTGATAATTACACGACCACAGGCAGTTTACGCAAACAAAGTCGACTTTGCTGTTAGCGAGATGATTGTAGTAAAATTCAGACAATCCTGTACACTTTTCATGAAACCAATAATGGCACTTAGAGCAAAGCATACCTGTCTTTACTGACTTACTACAAACTCGCCGACCACAAATAAAGATTTGAACTTCTGTTATTACAATCTATACTGAGAAAAATATAAAAGTAATAAACAAAATATCACAATGCAAACAAAAATGATAATCAATTAAAAAAATGAAATATCAAGCACGATACATAAACAGATCGTACAGGATCAGGCAATTAAGCAACACAAATAGCACAATTGCACACAAAAGCACAATAACACAATAACACACTAAAAAACAAATACATAAAACACCAAAAACAAAAAACAAAAAATATAAACGCGTAATACAACGAGCAAGCACAGATAATAGAAACTTTTGACCCGTAACGTCACGCAAGCGTATCGCACAGATTTACACTTATTTTTAAAAGTTTAGCATTATCAATAAAAGTTTAAAATTATTGTTTAAAATTGACCAAAATGTTTTACTAAATACAATTATACCTACACTAAGCATTACCAATAATTTATACCGATTTGCGTATAAAAACAATTATTCAACTTCAGATTACGTATCTATTATAGTTTATTACATTACTAAATCAGTAAACAAATAAAAACGCTTTATAAACTGCATGTGTTTATATGACGGATCCGCTTTTAATAACATTAAATAATAGAAATAATTTTGTTGTTTTGAACAGCTAGAAACGTTGAAAACTAGTTACAACTATTTTTTTAAACAAAACAGTTTGCACATATTAGTGGTAAGGAATTAATATTAACAGAAAATAACAATAAAGCATCAAAAATGCTGTATAATTTTTGTTTTATTTTTACTTTGTGAGTTTTACTAACTTTATTTTTGTTCGAGTTTGTCAATGGTGTGGTATTATGCACACATAAATAACAAAATTGTTTAGTGCAATCCTGTGCAACAAATATTTATAAAAACCAAAACTTTATCTTATAACATAAAAAAACTCAGGAAATTAAAAAAATAGCTAACTATATTATTCAATTGTTTGTTAAACTTTTATCCTTTAGCATTATTTTATTGCTTAATTAATTTGAATAATACATTATATAATAAGTAAATTTAAATAAAAGCTCACATTTAATGTTAACTAATTATTTTTGTGACGCCAAGAGATATCAAAATTATGAAAATGATAACCACCCGTTTTTTTATTAATATACTTTAATAAAATCTTAATATTGCAATAACAATTGTAATATATTATTTAAATAAAGTAAAATCCAAACTAATATAGAACAAATTCTGTTTATCTGCACTGGAGTGGTCTAGCGGTACAGCGCTCAACTCGAACGTGAGTGGGCATGGGTTCGATTTCTACTATCTGCACCAAATGCGAACCCACGTTCGGCTTCGCTAAAATGTCCATTGTTGAAAGATGTTTCCTATAGAACAATAAATATTTTGAAAGTTATACCCATTTAATAATGACAAAACCAGATAAGAAAATGTTATTGGCAAAAGTTACACGCTCCGAGATCAAAGAAATCACGGGGAACAATGGGAACTTTGAGAAGGGCGGAAGGATAAATGAATAACATGTGGAACGGCTGTTTATATATACCTTTCTATCAATAATAGTTATTAGCTTGTTCAAACAAAAATAGTCAATATTGATAAAATATTATTTACAGATATTGTTATTTTTATAATAAACAATTTCGAATATTAATTTTGTAAATCCAATTGTTACTCTCTCTCTCTCTCTCTCTCTCTATATATATATATATATATATATATATATATATATATATATATATATATATATTAGGGATGCTAATGATCCTGAGGATTTGAGTAGTGCTTATAAAGTCTCAATTTCCAATGATGGTGATATTCCTGACTGTTAGTCCTCCACGTGGTGCCTCCTGGACTAGGTGACCCTAGGCATCTAGACTAATAACAGCAGGGTCCGAGTGCACAGCGGTATAACTGGGCTTCCGCTACAGCGGGTGGGTGCGAACGTACACCCAGGATACTTAAAAGGTATCTAAAGGTATACGTATATCATATGTAGCCCTTGGGCTAAGGGAGATAACCCTGACAAAAATCAGGCGGCCTCGTCAATCTTTGCGAACAATGGCGACGTCACAAGGATGCCGTCTACCAGCCAAGAAACTTTGTTATTCTTCCACGTTTGTCTACGCTTGTCAAGCCATCGAAATCGATCGTTCTACATGTCGTATAAATATGGGAAATAATGAAGAGGTGACCACGTCACCAACCAAAATGATATATATATATATATATATATATATATATATATATATATATATATATATATATATATATATATAATACGCGGAGATTATATAATAATCAAATCGAATACTCCTTAATTAGCAATACTTAGTCTTTAGTTATTTATCCACGTAAATATCAATAAAAGTCAATAAACTAACATTAATATTTTTTCAGTCACATTGAAGCATAATCAATTTAACATACAAACTTAAATATTTAAATCAACAAATGAATACAATTCATAAAACGTGATGTTTGTTCAAAGGAAAAATCAATAATTATAGTAATTAAATAAGTTATAATGACTGGAAAATATTAAAAAGTAGATAGTGAAATTGTTCTTAATGTATATATTTAATTAAGTGAAAGTGTTTCTATACTGTAGTTCTAATAGACAATTATTTTTTTGTTTTATGCAGCTTGGTATGCATTTGCATTTAATTTTTTTACATGTTATTACTTATTGATTTAATACCGTTTATTTAAAAATCAAAATTATTCTTCTTAACCTTAATTGTGAACTTGGAGCTTTTATATGCATTGCTTTCTTTCAGTTATAGTTTTAACTTAAAAATAGAACTATTTTTTTTAATATGCGTTGGAAACGTAGAACGCTACAAAGGTAGATATTTCTAAACTGGATGTCTTCAAAAACTAATGTTTAGAAAATTGATGGTATCAGTCTAGGTACCGCACTTGATTAAAATGAAAACACTTTTGAATAGATAAGCAATGAATAAATAAAGTTTTAAAATGTTGACTCTACTTTCTCACAAACTATCCTTTAACAGCAATTTTGTTCATTTGGTCATATTAATCGTTATTAAACTAATCAGCTATCAAAAACTGTTGGTCAAACTGAACATATTTACACACGAGATAGTCGCACTTGAAAATGGTAAACAAAATCACTATTTTATAACGAAAAACAATGAACAAATAAGTGGATGAATATTGCATCCGTAGGTGCACGAAATTGCTTACAAGTTGATAAATAAATAAACAAACGCAAAGCTGCATTAAAACTTTCAGTCTTTTTTTAGTAAATTCAAAACTACAACTGCATACAGTTTATTTTTAGACATTTAACGGCATTTTTGCAATATAAACTGGTTTTACATAATCCATCAAAAACATAATCAATATTTAAAAAATTTAATAGCGAATTCCTACATAAATTAACTGATTTAAAGGCATAACTCTTATTTTAATAATTTTTATTACAGCTTACAATTTATAGCCGTATATAACAGAGTAAAAATACTAATTATCAAGTCATGTTTTCAGTTTAATACTGGTTTCTCTATTCTTTCAGATTATTGACATCTTAATTACTATTATCTATCATTGCTAATCGCATTCGAATAACAATCCAAATTGATGTACAATTGACAAAATTTCTAATATTTAACCATTTTTTGTTGTGATAGTTATTTAAAAAAACATACATAAATGTTTGCTATTTGCTACAATAAACATCAAACCTAAAATTATATTATTAGCATTGAATTCTTCGATAAATGAAAGCATCAAATTTTAAATATACATGTATTATTGAAGTATGATTACAAAATATAATTACAAAATTAACATAAAAGTAATTTTTAAAGTTTTAATGAAATCTATAGAAAGCTTAAATTCATTTTGATGAAAGTTGAAAAATAGACAAAGCTTCTTGTAAATGTTTAATGACAGTTGGTGCATCTTGATAATCCAAACCACGTGAAGCTAGTGTAATGCATTCTTGTATCTTCAACCAGTGATCAGTAGATAAATCATCATCATCATTTCTTTCTACCCGTTCACTATCGTCGTTAACTGTATTGTAATGTGACGAGGTACATTGGTCAGGGTTATTAGCAGGTAGCAAACTATTGTCAACACCGGGCGGAGAAGAAACTGTAAAATCTTTATAAAAAATATACAAAACCATTTTTAATTTACATGTCAATATAAACCCATTGTATTAATTAATTGCTTTTAACTCAAATTTTAATCTACTTTGTAGTAAAAAAACTGGTGAAGTTATTGATCATATTAATTCATAAAACTACTAAAAATCAAACAATTAATACTTCTCTACAACGAATTTTAACAATGTATTTCCTAAAGTTAAAAATACAACTTAAAACCAACAATTTAATAAAAACACCGTAATTTAAAGTTAAAAATATAAACAGACTTGGAACAAAATCAGCATCACTCCCAGGCATGGATCCACTTATTGGCGTTTCACCAGATTTGTGACACTTGCTTATGTATATTGCTTTCCATTTAGCATATTTTCTTATTTTTTCAATCTAAATTTCGTTTCAAAAATATATCAACAAATACGATTATTTACTAAATTAAACAAATAAACACTGTATCGTGACACTATATAAATATACTCATAAAATAACTATTGTATTAAAACTTTGAATTTATTTTAACTTTAAAATTGTAGTAAAATTACCCATTCAGCAACAGATCATTAAAAAACAAACCAATGCAGTTTGCTTTCAAAAAACCAAAATTGAATCTGAAATATGTTTCTGTATTCATAAACATCCAGTAACTAAAACATTTTTACCTTTACCATGCATTGGAATGCTAATAATCTTGAGGATTTGAGTAATGTTTATAAAGTCTCAAATTCTAATGATAATGAAGATACTGTTAATCCTCCATGTAATGAATCCTAGACTAAATGCTCATAAGTATCTAAACTAATAACAGCAGGAACCGCGTGCACAGCTGCACAACTAAGATTTCACAAGACTCTCACTTAATGAATGGATGCTAACATACACCCAAAATCCCTAAAAGTTATTTCAAGGTATCTATATACCAAATGTAACCCGTTAGGCTAAGAGAATTCATGCTAACAGGAAATCAGGTCCTTATATTCTTTAAAAACACAATGAAATTTCATTCTAACAGAAAATACGTGATGAAACCAATTTCTGAGTTGTGCTTTCGTAACTATTCTAGATGGATCTGTAGATGCCAAATGATCCTGAGGATTTGAGTAATGTTTATAAAGTTTCAAACTCGAATAATGATGATACTCCTGATTATTATTCCTTCACATGGTGCATCCTGGACTAGGTGCCTATAAGCCTATAGGCTAGACTAATAACAGCAGAGATCGAGTCCACAGCGGTACAACTGTTTTCACTGGACTCCCGTTCAGTAAATGAGTGTTAGCACACCCTAGATGTTTAAAAAGTATCTTAAGTTATTCGTTTATCATATGTAGCCGGCTAGACTAAGGAAGTTTACCCTGACAGAAAATCAGGATGCAGGTCCTTATACCCTGTAATAATCTTCAACCAAACTTTGTTTACACAAAATACTCGAGATGGAATCAACCGTTACGCCCCCCTCAAGGTCGTTGGTTTCTTTTATCCAACTGGGGAAGGACCGACGTTGATGAGATTGCGCGGGAAGGAAAACAAGATTCTACCAATAATAACGAGCCTGACCCAAAGTCACAAAAGCGTGGAAGGTCTCCATCTGATGTTTCTCGCAATCAAGCAACCGGCGTCAACCCTTTCATCCCCCAAATAAAATCGCCTTATTAATTCCTGAACACTGGCGCCGTCACAAGCAATCTCCTAGCCAAAGACTTCATTTACTCCTCCAAATCCAATTCGCATCCGGCAATCTCTTCGCATAAGTACATGAAACGTGCGATCTCTGTCGTCTGTTTCGACCCAAGCGTATACTGCCACACAGCCAAGTCGTTACAAGATTGACATTACTTGTCTCCAGGAAACAAGACTGGATTGTTCAGAGCCGTTTAGTCTTCCTACAGCTTCCCGATCAACATATGTATTATTCCTCCCATCAACTTGTGCACAATATCCAGCACATCATGGGGTAGCATTTTGCTTATCCCTATTAGCTACCGGTGCCTTAATTGACTGGAAAGGTATATCCCCACAATTAGCATTTTCGCGTTTTCAAGTTTCTGAGTTTACAATGGCCGTGATCAATGCTTATGCTCCCGTTAATACTCACTGTGAAAAAGAAATTGATGCGTTTTATGAGCAACTTGAAGATCTATACTCCCGCCTCACAACCTCATCACAAATCGTTGTTATTGGAAGAGATTTTAATGGCAGATTCTGCAGAAACGGTGTCAACCATCCCTGCGATGGCCCTTGGTCAAAATCGCGCGAACAATGCGAGAACGGTAGAAGACTAAGTGAATTCGCGGTAAGGTCCAATATGGTTCTCACGAACACATTTTTCCAACACCCTGTGAAACATTTGACATTTCGTTCAAGCTGTGGTAGATATTCTACCCAAATCGATTACGGTTTGGTTAATAAACATTGGTTCAGTGCAATCAAAAATTCCCGCTCATATAAAGGCTGCCAAACGGGTAGTGAGAATGACTCTGATCATTTACTTGTCTCTTGTTCATTTCGGCTACTCCGGTATTCCGGCTCCGGATTACTCCCTTCTCACAAACAACAACTATGCTACCAAGTTCAGTTGCTGTCCTAAACTGTGATATGGGAATAAATCAGTCTTGGAACACTCTGAAACAAAAGATTGATACAGCTAATTTGGTGCTACCTCGTTCAATTAACCTCAAAGGCACAAACTGGTTGTCCACCAATTCTCAATATCTTTTTGCACAAGGAAATAAAGCTCTGAGAAAAGTGAAGCAAGAACATTGAGTGCGGAATTTCGAAACAGTTATGAGGAAGAAGAGTAAAAACATTGGGATTCTTTAGCAGATGAGCTAGAGGTTTCTGCTCGCCATAACGCTTGTGGAAATGTTTACAAGAAATTGGATCAGCTATGCCGTGGTAACAAAGTCAAAATTGAATCGTCAGGTATTTCTAACGAAAACTGGTTACTCCACTTTAATCAGACTTTAAACCACCCTGAAATCACTACAGAATGGCTGCTAGACCAATCCACACTTGACACAGTTCCTTCGGAAATTTATCCAATATCCGTAGAAACCCCACCATCGATAAGATTATGCGCCTTTCCAGAAAACTCAAAGCTAGAAAAACCGCCGGTTTCGACGAAATTCCTCCATATATCTTCAAATACAATCCCCCGCGACTTGTTAAAGACCTGTATGGCGTTATAACGGATATCTGGACAACTGAGCAGTGCCCTAAAAACTGGCACAGTGCTACTATTGTTCATGTTCACAAGCAAGGAGATCGGCAAATACCTGCTAACTATAGAGGCATTAATTTACTTTGCATAGCTGCCAAAATTGCCACCTCAGCCATAATTGAACGGATCCGATCGGAGAGGGAGAAACCACTCGTCCAAACCAAACCGGTTTTCGTCCTGGTATGGGATGCATCGATCAAATGTATACGCTTCGATGCATTCTTCAATTTCGGGCAAAGTATTAGCATCCTACGTATGTAGCATTCATTGACTGCTCTTCAGCATTTGATTCGCTAAACAGAAAATAACTTTGGATCGCTATGTTACGTGATAGAATACCTCTAAAACTTGTGAATCTCCTACGTGCTCTGTACAAGAACTCAACTTCTGTAATCAGCAATTGTAACAAATCTACTACATAGTGGTTTGAAAGTTGCAGTAGTGTCCGTCAAGGCTGCGTGGCTGCTCCACTTTTGTTTAACTATGCAATTGATGCTATATTTGCCAAGATATGTGCAAATTGAAGGTGTGTATGTTGGTACTACGCCGATTACAGACTTAGAATATGCTGTACATCTAGCTGAGAACGAAGTTCAGCTGTAGGATGCATTAAATTTCTTTGTGAAAGTTTCCGGTGAACATGGTCTGAAGATAAACCCAAAAAGTCAGTCATCATGTTGTCTCAAGCCCCTGATGCGAGGATTGTATTAAATGATGTTGTTCTCCCCAATGTAAAGAAATTTACGTATCTGGGCTCTTCAATTAATTCTGACGGTGGATCATCCAATAAAGTAAATCGCCAAATTTCTTTGGCTGCTACTGCGTTTGGAAAGCTTGTCGATCCACAATGGAGACGTAAAACCATCAACCCAAACACGAAGATAGACATTTTCTCTGTATTGGTTCGCACAGTACTTTTGTAAGCAGCTGAAATGTGGACTCTTACAGGGTCAGAGATCAAAAAGCTTAACAAAT
Source organism: Cardicola forsteri (assembly GCA_025895645.1). NCBI lineage: Eukaryota > Metazoa > Platyhelminthes > Trematoda > Strigeidida > Aporocotylidae > Cardicola > Cardicola forsteri. The sequence goes on along the minus strand of JAKXYG010001011.1, from coordinate 338,067 downwards.
TCAAAGCAAGATGTGTCAGATACATTTGACACAACACCCATTTTGTATCTTCCGTATAAAGGGATTGGACAAAAATGATCAGTAACCGCCAAATTCGAAGTGACCTCCAATTTCATAATCTTCCTTCATTGGTATCGTGACAATAAAGATTGAGCTGGTTTGGACACGTTCTTTGTATACATCCTGATGCAATCTCACGTATCGTAACCCTGGCTTGTCCAAATGTCGATTAGAAAAAGTGGAAAGGTGATCAGAAACGTATATGAATGGATGATATTCGGGACAATCTTCACACAATCTTGGCCGGGACTTTATCTTGGAAACGATAGGTAAGTCGATGGACTGACATATCTATCCACGCCTCCAAAAATAGTGAACAATGGAAAGGGATTATTCGAGATATGCGAATTTGGAATTAATAAAGATGTAGCTTTGCCACTAACTTTTGTCGTGTGATCATGATCAGTCCACTTAAAAGGCCTTTTTATAATTGTTTAAAATATAAACAGTTAAACAACATGTAGTAAAATATTCACTTTTAAAAAGTTGTCTCAAAATATACCTATCAAATGGTTGTGTTAAAGTAAGGAAAGAGAAAACCAAATAAAATTTAAACTTTGTTCAGATTAAACAAACCTTTGTAAATCCATTTGATTAAAAATCAAACAAAAAAATTGGACTGTTAACACTTTGAAGATTCATTAATTAGAAAAAATCCAATAAAACATAAAAATTCAACGCTGTCTGTCACAAACCAAAATGAATTTTCATTAAACCGGAAATTTGAACCATATTTCGCACAATAAAATTAGAAAGTATCTCTAAATTTATTCAACATCATCAAAGAATATACCGGACAGGTAAGTATGCTACTTTAAATATAAATGCAGTCACTTAATAAAAAATCTGTTGACACTCACGGAACACCCGAGTCTGTAAAAGAATAGCCCAAGTAGACAAAAAAAGTGATATACTGAATAGAAATATTGAACCTGTGTTACAGCCATTCTATTCTGAAAAATAATAATCAGTGACGTGGCTCACAATTTCAGTCATATGCGCCCAAAGCAGTACACAATGAGGTTGTAATATTAAATAGAAAAGGTATAATCATCTAAAAAAATTAAATATTTTATTCAAAAAACCACTTTAGTATTTTTGTAAAAATTGAGATATTTATATAACGCTTATAAAATCTCAATTTCAATAAAAAGTTATATTCCTGATTGGCACTTCTACATGGCGCATCCTAGACTAGGTTTCAGGTTTATACACGAGTTAAGTAGGAGAAAAAACTCCTTTTAGTACTCGGTTCTGGGTATCAGATATCAATATCAAACGATATAAAAACGTAAAAATAATAAAAGCAGATAATTAGATAAAATTATAAAGATAGTGCGAATCATAAGCCGATTTGAAGGACTGTAAGGACGAGGCTGAGACGATGTTGGCAGGTAAGCTGTTCCACGCGGAAATAACCCTGTAAGAAAAGTGATGGGAGCTCTGACGAGAGTGGACCCTGGGTTTGGAGATCTTGAACGAATGTCCTCGACGGGAGTCGTTAGAGAGGGTAAAGAGATTAAGGTGGTGAGTGTGAAGGAGTTTGTAGACTAAAATAAGGTCGCCCCGGAGTCTCCTATCTTCAAGTGGAAAAAGTTTGAGAGTTTTGAGACGATTTGAATATGAGGAATATTTGAGTGACCACGGCTGTCTAGTGAAGCTCCTTTGTACCTTGTCCAGTTTCAATATATCCCCTCTTAGGATTGGAGACGTAACTTGAATGCAATATTCAAGATGCGGCCGGATATAGAGTTGAAAGAGGAGGCGGGTACAACTAATTGGGATAGTGCCAAGATTACGCCGGAAAAATTTTGCTAGCTGATAGCACCTAAGAATAGCCTTGTTATGATGACTTGAAAAGTTGAGGGAGGGGCTGAAGGTCACGCCTAAATCCTTTACTAAATTAACTGCGGCGATTGGCTGCAAGTTAGGAGCTATGAAACTATTGCCTGAGGGTTTGCCAAGAGTGAAGTGGCTGCATTTAGAGATATTCAAAGGAGGGAATTATCGATAGACCAATTGAAGATGCTATTAATGTCATCCTGTAGTTGAACCGGGTTCGTACCCCAGATTTTCACATCATCTGCGTAAAGCAAGATGTTGGAGTGAACAATCGAGGGTAGATCATTAATGTATATAATAAATAATAAGGGACCAAGAACTGACCCTTGAGGAACACCTGAAGAGATAGGGGTAGGGGGGAGGATACATTACCTAACTTGACTCTAAACTGACGGTTTGTCAGGAAGTTCTGTATCCACGTTAAAAGAGGAGGGCTAACACCGAAAGACTTTAGCTTAGTTAACAACGCGGAATGTGGCACCTTATCAAAGGCTTTACAAAAGTCGAAGTAGATGACATCGACGGAAGAGGAGCGTTCGAGCAGACCCGTGACACTTTTTGTAAACAATAACAGATTAGAGAGGCAGGATCTCGTTGGCATGAATCCGTGTTGAGCGGAGTTTATGAGGTGCTTTATTACCAACCACAAAAAGTAATAGATGTAATAAAAAACATTACTTTTTTACAAAAACAAGATTTGTTAAAATATAAGCAAAATAAATATATATATATATATATATATATATATATATATATATATATATATATATATTACTTCTTGAGAAACTTCACCAAATGATGACCGAACATCTAGAAGTGTAGCAACTAACAGGAATAACTTGACAGTAACTCTAAGCATAATTTTAAAATGTGTACGTACTGACCAAAATCTGCTTTCATATCCTTATCATAAGCAATTTTAAATTTATTTAAAGCATATTCCTCTAAATAAGGAATACCAATCACTTCGCTAGAAATTTCTTCGCAATTTTTATGTGTCTGCTTCCAGTTTTCTAATTTGTCCATAACCGATCCCAAAAAGACATTTACATTTGGAGTTTTTAAATTTAATTTAATGCCTTTTTCAATAGCAAACAGGAGACCTAAATTTAAAAAAATTAAATTTTAAATAAATATTTACAATAATAGGTTATCGCAGGTTCCCGATCGCAATGTTCATTGGCGCATTTTAAATAAATTGAAAGCGTAGATAACTCAGAAGGAATATTTTTAAAGTCCATAATCTGTAAACAAAAAAGCATACACACAACTACTGACATTCAAATATCCTTTAATACCGTTAATAAAAATCAGTAATAATATACATTGTCAAAAATATAAATCTTTAAAACATTAATTTTAAAATATACTAAACATACACAATTTTATTGTATATTAATGTCTATCTATAAACAAAAATAATTATACGCACTATCCTAACCTATACCTATATATATATATATGTATAAAAACGCTTCCAATATCCCTCTTATAAAAATTTTATCAAGGTTATCGAAAACTAAGAAAAACTTGCAATTGAATTTTAGAAACTTCAATGTTTTAAAGTAATAATTTTTGGTAAGCACTATATCTCCAAAAACGGTTTTTAGTATTAAATAATTTATAAAACATTTATAAAATGTAATACCAGTCTTTGTATTGTTTACAAGGAATAATTTTATTATAAAATTATTAATTAATATTTATTTATTTACTCATTTTAAAAATTGTAATGTTTTTTAATTATTTATGTTTACATTTAGTACTTAAGTGAACTGATTTGTTTTAGCGTCTACCCATTTTCAGGATTCAGGAGGGTACACGAGGTGCGTAGAAATTTATCCTTTTGATCCTCTGTTCTCAATTTATCTAAAAGTTTAAAATCGGGAAAAATAAAAAGAGAAGAAGAAACTGGGACAAACAGAAATAAATAATATAAAAAATAAAATGTAGTAACAATTTAGGAGAAAAGTGAATAATAAGTTGGACAAGACAAGTAGATAGGTAAAGAATGTAAATGAACGAGGTAAGCATGTGTTAATCATAATTAATTTTATATGACTCTAACGACTTAGGATTGAGTACATGACTAGGAAGCTTATTCCATTTTGCAATAAATCTATATGAAAAATGATTTTGTCTAAGGCGAGTGAGAGCTCTGGGTTTGTGAATTTTAAAACAATGTCCCCTAAGGTTTCCATTACTTACACAGAAAAATGAGTAATGTGATTGCTAGCAAATAACTGATAAATTAAAATTAAGTTACCTTGGAGTCGCTTATCTCTTAAAAGGAATAGTTTTAGTATCCGCAAACGCTCTGGGTACGACTTAAGACGAAGCTCATATGGGAGTCTGGAAAACGTTCTTTGGACTTTTTCTAATTGATATATATCCGCCTTCCGGGATGGGGCTGTTACCTGAATACAATATTCTAAATGTGGTCTTATATATAACACAAAAAGTAGACGAAGGCAGTCTATTGGAATTTTATCTAAATTCCGTCTAAAGAACTTAATCAGGATAAGACATTTTAGGGTCGCTTTCTTGTGATGCAGTGTAAAAACTAGGGATGGTGTAAAAGTGACCCCTAGATCTTTAATCTCTTGTACTGTAGCAATAAATTTATTGCAAATCTTAAAGATCTTTCCCGAGGATCTTCCGAATGTCATATGCCCACACTTTTTTAAATTTAAAGGCAGCTTATTGTTAATATCTTGCTGCAGAAGTTCAGGGTTTGTGCCCCAGATTTTAAGATTGTCTGCATAAAACAGAATGTTTAATTGAACTTTTGTAGATAGATTATTAACAAACATAATGGAAAGTAGGGGACCTAGAACTGATCCTTGTGGTACCCCTGACGTAATTTTGAACTGGGTAGACAAGGTATTGCCGAGCCTAACTCTGAAATTTTGATTCTTTAGAAAATCAATAATCCAGTTCAACAGAGGAATACCTATGTCAAAAGTCTTTAGCTTAGCTATTAAGAGAGAGTGCGGAACTTTATCAAGAGCTTTGGAGAAGTAAAAGTAGATAGCTTTAACGGATGGATGATGCTCTAGATCACTGGTTATTCCGTTTGTAAATTCTAATAAATTAGTTAGACAGGAACGGGACGGGATAAAACCATGCTGAGCAGGATTAATTAATTTCTTATCTAGAAGATAGCCTACTAGATACTCTTTAATAAGTCTCTCTAGTACTTTGCTAGGTGCATGTAATATACTAATTGGCCTGCAGCTATCAGAACTGAAGCTGCTGTATGTTTTGTAAATTGGCCTGATGTAGGCTTGTTTCCAGATTTCTGGTACTTGACCACTAAAAAGGAACATGTTGAATAAGTGATAAAAAACTGGTGCCAATATATTGGCATACTCCTCGAGGACTCTGGGGTAGATACCATTAGACCCACAAGAACTGGATTTTAAGTGCTTAAAGTGTTTACACATTACATCATTAGTGATTTTAAAGTTAGACAGTATTGGCAGAACAACTAGCAACCATGTCTCCAGTGCAAAAAGCAGACTTAAAGTAATCCTTAAATGCGTCACATAAAAATTCGGCTAATAGAGGCAAACCATTACAATCCTTAATAAAAAGAAGACCACATTCCGAAGAATGCTTTTTTTAATAAAATTAAATAGCACTTTTTTATCACTTTTAGCTGTAAGTAGTAAAATGCTAAGTTTTTTATTTTTGAAACTTTTTATGGTAGCTACGATTTGATTTTGAAGATCGATGTAATTGTAATGAAAACAAGACAACTTCGTAGCTTTCCATTTAATAAAAGCTATATTTCTTTTTTGGATTAAGTGTTTAATGCGGCTGGAAAATACCTTTTTATACGAGGCGGGAGTTTTAAAAGGGACGAATAATTTAATACTGCGATTAAAAATTTTTATTATATTGGAATAAAGGCTATTTACATTATCAAAACCTTGTAAAGTTCGTTCTTCTAAAATCTGGGAATGGTAATGTGTTTTGCATCTACAATTTAGAGATCAGCAAGGGGAATTAAACTGAAAAACAAGACGGAGTTATCACTCCTTTCCAAAGGAGAAAGGAACTCGATAGAGTCTACTAAGGATGAAATATTGGTAAAGATAAGGTCAAGACAAGATGGATGACTTCCAAATCTATATCTGGTAGGAAAACGGATATGTTGCAAAAAGGCATGTTTGATACTGAACTTGAGCAGACTGTACTTGAAGAACACGTGAGGCCCATTAAGGGAGTTTCAGTTAATTGAAGAAGCATTGAAGTCTCCCATTATAACAATGTACTTGTGGGATATGGAAGCAAGGGAAAGAAGTTCTTTTATTAAAACTCTATCTGAGGCCTTTGAGAGAGAAGGGTCTATACAGAATGGAAAAAAGAGCTAATTTCCCTGAAGCCAGTCGAATCTCTAGATGCAGAAAATCATACTTATCTAGCGGATCACCCAAACCTGGATTGAAGATGGAGAACGGAATGGAGTCTTTAATGTAAAAAAAAATATCCTCCACACTTACCTTTATTTAAATCCCTTCTAACAATATTATACCCATGGATATTGATTTCACTATCTAATATATTATCAGAAAGCCAGGTTTCTGTGACCCCAATGATATGAGGTTCATCAGAAGTGGCCATATTTTTAATCTCAAACAACTTGTTCCTAAGGCTTAACGCATTTGTATATACCACTCTGAGAGCAATGGAGTCCTTAATAACGGGGAGTTTTGTCTTAATTGACGTCTTAATGGGACGTAAGTTGGACCCCGAGGCAAAAAGGGGGAAAATCCTGATTAATTGTATCTAGCCTTAAGGGTGTTAATTTAACTATAGGGACTTTGGATGGATTTAACACATTGTTGGGAATATCATCTAAGGAAATAGACCGCTTGGGCCGTTTTTCAAACGGCAGGTCTTTAAAAAATCTGAAGTAGGAAAGTAGCGAATTTCTAATACTAGACCAGTTCTTAAGAAGGTCTAGTACATTAAACGGCGAGGAGAATTTAACAGGTAAAAAGGTGAGGCACTATGTGTAAGTTTGCAATGTATCCTATTTACTTTAAATGAGCGTATAGGATTAAAAATGTCCTTACACATATCAGATATGATTTGGTGACAGTTTATCACTTTTTCAGGCACACCCTTGATGATTATATTACAAGATCTTTGATAATCAGTGATAATATCTTAAGTTTTAACGCACAATTAGCTATTGTATTGGCGGAGCAGAGCTTTGAGATATGAGTTTTTAAATTTATTATTTCTTCATAAATATTCCTTATATCGATTGTAGATGCTTCAATTTTCTGTGCAAGAACATCAAATTGCTTACACTCTTTAGTATTATTAGAATTCAGGTTATCTTCTAGAAATTTATAAATGTTGTCAATTTTATTGTTTAGCAAAGAGGCCCCGGTTTCTTTATTAAGTTTGCAGTTTTTATGCAGGCAATTCCTACAGATAAAGTCTTCTTCTAAATGGGCATAAAAAGCATAACTGGTTACAGAAAGACCCGTGCAGCACTCATGGAACTATAATTCACATGAGGAGCACATCATTTCAATTTTCACAATCTTGCTACACCCACGCCGTTCTTTAATAATTTAAGAATGACTTCATTTAAATAATAAAAACAGTAATTGTTTTCTAAATGCCAAAAATAAAAAACCCAAAATAATTAAAAATATGCAGGATTTCAGGATTTTTCACGAGTTGAGTAGGCCAAAACGCCTTTTAGTACTCGGTTCTCAAATTATCTCAAATTTTCAGGGGGGGGGAATAAAATGGATGGTGAGGTAAAAGGAGATTAGTCACAGAAAAAATATTTGAAATTAAGATAAAATCAAGGTAGATAGTGGAAGTTAACAATTATAGAAAACGAGCAAAAATTATAAATATGCAAAAATAATAATAAAACAAGTTACGTATTAAATGCAAAAACACTGCAATAATCTTCAAAAAAGAAGGAAAGAGAAAAGAATGAATAACACTCTAATGGACGTATAGAAAAGGATGAATAACGCTCCAATGGACGTAATGAATAACGCTCCAATGGATGCAATATGCAATCTGCTTAAATCGCGTTCTGTGCTGGAATGTTTGAATATGTGGCAGGTGTAATAACTTAGTAATGTAATTTAAAGCATTGTTCTTGTTCTCTATAATTTAAAAAGGAATTTAAAATAATTTGCATTAACACAGAAAACACTAGAATGACTTTGTTATAATTTTGTTTAAATAAATAATTGCTGTGGTTGTGGGAATAATTGCTGTAATTGGTGCGTATATATATATATATATATATATATATATATAAATATATATATATATATATATATATATATATATATATATAGTTTCTGCTTAATAGTATATACGTGATTTAGTTATTCTACGTTCTTCTATCTCTCGAATCACCGGAAGTTTTATAATTACTTATTAATTAATAATCCTTTTAATTAAGATTAATCGAGCTTTGGTATCTTTAAGATTACGAACCACTGGGTATTAAAAGATATATTTGCAATTCTACTAAGTTCCAGACAAGAACATAAATCGACTACTACTAACAACGGCTCTCCAAATTCGCAAATAGCATATTTAATCCGAAGAAGCAAATATTAATTATTATTATTAATTAAAAACAATTTAACAATCCAGTTTCTAACATTTTCTAGTTATGACTATTTAATTAAATATTATTGATTATTATAAGTAGCAATAAATCTATTTATTTAGTTTTAGAAAAATATTTTTTAATGTCGACAAATACAATAAATAAATAAAATAAAAATGTGTAACAAATGGATTTTTAATCAGAATTATTGGCAAAAACGAAAGCACACATAATATTAAAAATATTATTTTTTAACTTAAGTGATATTCCTATAACGAATTAACTTAACATTGTCTCATGTTTGTTAATTTTTTAACATATATATATATATATATATACATATTTATTATTAAATGTTTAACTTTTTAGTGCTTATGTTTTTAAAATTATAACACTATAGTAAGTAATAATATTGTTTAAGTTTTTTATAAATTGGTAATATAGAATAAATGTTGTTAAGTTGTCAATAAATTTAAATTTATTAACAAGAAAAACAACCTAAAAATGTAAAATAAACGTTTGAGGTTTTTATGGAAGAGATAGTTTTCTGCAATTAGAAAAGTGGATCAACTAATTTGGTATTACATGTTTTCTAAGAACATTTAATGTTTTAAATGTACAAAATTTATTATTATACAAAGTAAAAGACGTGGAATTAAAAAAAATATTTAAAGATTTATTATATCAATATGCAAGTGGTTTTTAATGAAATTAATTTACTTAAATATTGTGTTGTATTGAATTGCTTAAAGTTTTAAAACAGTAACATTTTAATAACACTTATTGATATAACTAACACATTATTAATATATGTAAGTTATTTGAGCAACGAATAATAATAACAATACGATAGTCCTATATATTTAGTTATTTTACTTTGTACTATATATATATATATATATATATATATATAGTTTTATTTTTTAAATATAATATTACAGCAACTACTTTTGTAATTGTAAAAATACCAGATTTTAATAATAAATAAATTATTTTACAAATTAAAAAAAATTAATTTTACTTTAACAAATTTTTCTATTAAAGCGAATAACATTATTGTTGTAGTAGCTTTTTCATCTATGTAAGATCTTAAATATTAGTTATCTATAATCAATATTTAATCAATTTTATAATTGTTTTAGTTACATTATAAAATATATATAACGTTTTTTAGTGTCAAAACGTAAGAAATATAACAAAAACTGTTTACTTAATTGTTTTATACTATCAACTTAGAGTAAACAAGCATTACTTTTTTTACTATAATAGTACTAAGTTTACAAATTACAATTGGAACTAAAAATAATAATTAATAAGAAATAATAATATTTTAAATGCAAATGTACTTATAAAAATATTAAACAATTTATTTTAACTTATTTCAACGTTAAATCATATTTTAAACATTTAATATTGGTTTTAACACTGTTTACAAAATAGATAAAGTTACAAACACTACTTTTTGTAAGTGCTTTTGCAACCTTATTAAATATTTTTACTGGTTTTTTTATAACACAACACACCTTAAAATTATTTATAACTATTATTTTTAATTGATTATTTTATTTTCCATTAAAAGATACAATGATACAAAAAAGTGGTTCTATTTGTTTAAACAAAATTACAAATAAATATTTTATATGTTATTAATATTAATATAGCAATATAACACATAAAAATAACTGTCTATATTAATTTATTTTTTCTGTAGTTTACTGACCTACAAACAATAGATTACCGTTATTCAAAACAATGTTTTGCAGCATTTACCGGTATCGGTCCTTGTTTTCAGTCCCTTATAAGAAACAATGTATTGAAAATATAAACAAAAAACAGTTTAAAACTTCATGTGCCTTTTTAAAAAAATATAATGAAAATTTACTTGATTTAGAAAGAGGAACGATTGTATATCGAACTTCTATTCGTAAACAAATTATGTTTGCAAAAATGTTTTCACTATTTACTAGTGCTTCAACATTTACTCTTCAGCCACTTTTTTATTATTACATATCCGACTTTCCTGCAAGTTTTTTATTGATGTTTGGAGGAATAATATTTTCCGTTGTAACCCCCTTTTTGTTACACATTATAACAAAACCATGTATAATGGAAATGTATTTTAACCATATCACTTTTGTATTTACCGCTTACACTAAAGGATTATTTTTAAATGATAAAATTGTTCAATTTAAAGCAGATGATGTTACTTATTCAGAATTTGATTATTTTATGGCTAACATTAAAGTATTTGATAAATATTTTTATGTATCAGAGTCCGATTTTTATGATACTGAGGTGTATAAACATTTAGTTCATTTTGATAAACCCATGAAATTTGTAACTACAAATAAAATGTAAATACATTCGTTTTAAATTTTTTGGTTTCATTAATTTTAGTAAGTTTGATTTATCTCTGATATTTTTAAAAATTTATTTATGGTTATTGGCTTAGATACTTCAGTAGAAGTAGCTTTCAGTTTTTTAAAGTTAACTTATGCAATTTTTAGATATTTAATGCATGATTTAACTTACAGTTTCGGGTATTAAAAATTGAACTGATCAATGCATTGCTTATATTGCGTACTTTATATAATTACTAAACTTTAATTAGGTATTTTCGAAACATTACATAAAGGTGGTTTGGTGAACCTGGCATTGTTCTTATTTGACTCATTAACATACCAACTGCACTATTTTTTGGGAATACACATAGGTTTTTATTTTAATTATTGTTTTTTGTTTGATATAAAATGCACTATAGGTCAAATGAGATGTTATATTTTTAAAAATAAATTTTATTTGAAAAATGTTAATTTTTCCTTATTTGAATGTACGTTATAATTTATTTTTACTTTGGATTTTGAAACATTTTTATTTTGTAGAAATTTATGTTAACTATAAAAGTCGGTTTTAACTTGTACTTGCTCAAGAAAGTCCATTTATATTCTAGATCACTTTTACGCAATTATTGTAAAGAATTAGGAAACAATTATTATATTCCTCTTTGCACTAAACCTCGTGCTCCTGGATTTACCGTAAGTTAATGTTATTAATAACAGGGTTGATTTTTATATGAATATTGTTTGTGCAACTTGAAGTCTTTAGATTTTAAGGTGGTACATTGATTGGCAATTTTTCTGTACAGCATTGAAAAAATTTACTTATTTCAGGATCAACATTTAAAATGCTTTTTTTATAAGTTGAAATTTTACTTAGGGTATTTTAGTGAGTAGTTTATTATTAATGTTTAACTTTTAAAAGTTTGAAATTAGCTCTTAGTAGTACTGAATTTCACCAGAAACATTTTTAATGACCATGTCTTGGTTTGTAATAGTTTTTTACTATTGTGGCATAAACGTTTTAAGAGATTTATACTTTTTTATTAAATTTTGCCTGGTCTATTAAATTATATCCAAAGTATGGATATATAACACATGACATAATGTTTTTCAGATCATTGGGTAACAAGTGGGTTACATATGTTTGAAATTTTTGTCAGAATTTTTGTTTGATCGCACGTGATATTCAGTTTAATAAGATTTTCCGAAATAATTGTTAACCACGTTTACTATGATCTATCAACTTTTCTTTTACCATCTTTGATTGTATATCCTAAAACCGTTCTTACCGGTGTTTTAGGCGATACACTTATAATTTCACCAAGTAATTTTATTTGTCTAATTGTAATGATGTCATACAATGGATAAGAGTCAGTTGTTCTCTGGTTCTCATTGCTTAAAATCTGATCGCTCTAAGTAATTATCAGAATACTTCCAAAACACCGGAGATGGTAAACATCTACTATCTTGATAATTTAATTTTTCTTTACTTGAACACTTTAATAAATAAATAATTTTTAAAACAATTTTATATTAAATAATTGGTTGTTTATATTTAACGCAATTTGGAGAAGGCTTTTTAAGCGGACTCGTCATCTTTAAAAATCCATCTAGAATAGTTACGAAGCACAACCGCACTTTGGGTAAAAAAGAAAATTGAGTGGTTAACAAAAATTTGGGATTTGATATTATATTATGTGAATTCAGTTCTTTTATTTATGTTACCTTTTCTCGTTCATAACTATGTTGCTGAAATGTTCGTCTGTTGGTATTCTATGATATTATTATATTATATTATACAAAACCCTTTTGCTTTAAGAATAAGCATGGGGCAATAAGACAACAATTACAGCAAAACAACAACAACAATAACAAAGTCTCGTTGGCATTAAATATTCTGCAAATCGAAGATTGCGCTTTCTTTCGGCTTTCACTCAACCTTGCCATCTGGTAACTGCCATCCAGAAACGTTGTTGTTTGCCGGAATGGCGTCATCTTTTATTGTTTCCGCAGCAGTATAAATTTTTACAAAGGCCAGGTTGCCAACCTTGCGCGCTCAAACCCTCCTCCTTTATCCAGGCTTGGGACTGGCTAGATTGAATCATTTCTAATCCAAACTAGGCGGAGTTCTATGATACTGAAGTATTTAAGCTGATTGCAATAATAATGATAAAGTTTAGGTGAATATTTAATTTGGGCGTTAAAATGTTTACCTTTTGCGGTTAATATTGCTTGCTGGAGAACTTGCACTAACTTAGGCGAAAAGAAGTGATAAATCTTTATCTTATATATGATATATATATATATATATATATATATATATATATATACATATATATATGTAAACGAATAAATATAATATTTTAATTTTATATAAAAGGATAATTTTTAAAGAATTTTTTTAAATAGTAAAAGTTGGTGATACTGTTTTGTTGAAGATCTATAATATTATAGATAAATACTAAGTAAGTTGAAAGTGCACCATTCAATTAATTTTCAACTTTTTTGTGGTTGAATATAAAGTAATTGATGCTGGCATGTTAGTTTTTTCTTAGTTTCATAAATGTTGGTATTAATTATTTTTTACTCTAAGATATATTTTATTGCATAGTACATTTATTATTATTTTTAAAGAATCGTTCACTTGTAAATAGCAAACGTTTGGTTATTAAAGCTGGTAATGGTGGTTCTGGCTGCATAGCATTTCAGCGTTTGTTTTGTAATCCTAATGGTGGTCCTAGTGGTGGAGATGGCGGAAACGGAGGCCACGTAATATTTAAAGGTATTTATTAAATTAAATTATCGTGTTTAGAATTAAATTTAAATTATTTTTGGTTGGTTAAATGTACGTAATTTTTATTGAATTTGCCTGTTAGAATGGACCTGTTGAGTTGACATTTATAGGATCAATTTCATTTTATATATGCAAATATATATATATAAACTAAAACATTTCTAGAAACTATACAGTTAAAAAAACTCAGTTTAATTATCCAACATACCATATATATATTACATAATGAACAAAATAAAATAAAATTTTTGTTATATGTTCTTAATAATAAAATATTACATAAAATCATGGACATCAAATGTTAAAGAAAATACAAAACATGTCTAATTTCTTTAGTTACTAAACAATTTATTGTTTGTTACACTAAAGAATTATTGCCCTATGCTTATTTTTAAAGCAAAAGGGTTTTGTACTATATATATATAACACTAAACATATTAAACAATAAGTGTAATCACGTATTGTAACCAATTACTCGTTGTTAATGTAGCTTTATGTAATGTTGCTTTTAACAAACGAATAGGTTTATGTATAATGTTTTTGTTTGGCTATGCGTATGGGTGTTTTGTTTTACTATAATGAAAAAATTAAATATTGTTAATACTATTGCAACTTTTCAACAAGAGCACTTTTTAACAAGTGTTATGTCCAAATTAAAAAATGTTCATGAGCAAAATGAATTTAGATGCAGTTGAAGCTAATTTTCTAAATGTAACATAAGGCACCTTTTAAACAATTGTGACTCTTTCATGAGCGTATTGTATTTGAATTAAAAAAAAACATTCCAACGCATTAAAATAAAAATATTATGATTGAAGGTAGTTGATATAATTTACTTTATTATGATAATTTTATAGTTTATACCAAACCGAAGCATTGTTTGTTAAATTGATTCTACACAACATTTTATTTTGGTGTCCATAATGTTGCTTCTTCAAACCGTTGTTTTATTGGCTCAGTAGTAGAGAATAGCTAAATTCATGTAAATCATGTATAATTGAAATTATTAGGATGTTTATTTAAGGTTTTGAAATTAAGCTTTTTAGATGGATTATGGAAGAATATTATTTGGTGTTAAGTTGTTTGAGTGGTTTTAAAGCCCTAGGCTTCAAGTTTTTAGTAATGTAGGTGTAGATGTTCATTATAAATAAAATGAAATGTGCGTTTTTAAATTTATCATAAATTGGTTAGAACATTCAGAAATTATTTGGTGACTAGTGGCAATATGGAATAAATGTGGTATTTGACTTAGTATTATATCATAGTTTTTCAAAAACCTTATTAAATTTTTCTAGCGGATTTACAGAAATCAGATTTGGCACATTTAACTACTCTTGTTCAGGCACCAAATGGAAAAAATGGTCAAGGAAGTCATTGTCATGGTTCAAATGCCTCACATCTGTTTTTATCGGTAAATACATTTCTAAAAGTTCTTACTACAAAATGTAAACTGATATAGTTTGAAAAAAGTTAACTTACGAACTGATCGTTTTTTAAATAATTTTATAACATTACAAGGTTCCATATTACTTTTACATCTCTTTATTTTCATTGTGGTTGGTGACGTATTAAACGATCGACTTCGATAACTTGATAAGCTTAACAAACACAGAAGAATAACGACCATTTTTGGCTGGTAGACGGCATCTATTTGATGGCGTCATTGTAAAGATTGATGAGGCCGTTTGAGTTTTATCAACCTAACGGCTACATATGGTATACATATGCCAGTGGTACAGCGCTCGATTTGGACCTGGGTGGGCATGGGTTCGAATCCCACCACAGGTACCAAAATGCGGGCCCACCTTCGGCCTTGCTAAAATGTCTACTGCTGAAAGATGTTTCCCGTAAAACATTCAAAGTAGCAAACATAAATAGGAATAAATAAAATATATATACCTCGAGATACCTTTTAAGTATACTGGGTGTATTCTTGCACCCATCCGCCTTAGAGGAAGCCGAGTTATACCGCTGTACACTCGGTCCCTGTTGTTATTAGTCTAGATGCCTATAAGGAGGAGGAACAGTCAGGAATATCAACATCACTGGAAATTGAGACTTTATAAGCATTACTCAAATCCTCAGGATCATTAGCATCCCCATAACGCTTACTGACACTACTTGTTTTCCGAATTTGTATTACATACGTTGGCTTAATATTTGGTTAAAAATGGCGAGTGTTTAGTTTTTACTCTATTGATTATTTGCTTATCTATCTTCCCTCATGAATCGGTTTGTTGCAAAATCAACAACTTGTACTTGAAATAAAATTTTTAAGTGTACAGTTGTTAATTTGTTTAGACTTATTATATTTTACTTTTTAGAATGTAATACTGCGAGTTTCTAGTATTATATTTTTACTAGAAAAATACGTTTTTATTTAAGAACTCAATTCTAAACAGACCATCCTTTCATACTGCATATTTTTGTTAGAATTTTCACTTTTTTTCCGTTCTGCAACTCCAATTTAACACATTCTATTTTTTTCCAACTTCGACGCATACCGAGAAAAGCTTTTATTAATTAAAAAGCTACATCTTGGCATTTATAAGATATTGTATGTTCAGAACGACTATGGTTACAACTAACGTATGCATGCACCACATTAAGGATACTCAACTGCAGAAGTAGGATATGTTGTTTTCCCAACAACTTCACAGAATTTTACACGTTTAGATTCGATGAAATTTTAACGGTAGCTACTCATCATTTTACCAATTTTTCAGTAGGATGACTGTAGATACCAGACAATTCCTGTGAAAATTCAGATCTACTTACCACATTTGGACTTTCCATTAACTAGCAATGGAAACACATTTTTCCAGCAATCAAATACACGTTTCCAAACAATTTATGGAGGACACAAAAATCAAATTGATTTCTTACTGTTTAGTAAACAATGGATATTATTAACATTAAATTGTAGAGTATTCTACAGATGCAATAATGTGTCTACCAGTAGTCTAGACCACAGATTAACAATAGGACTAACAATAAAACCATGCTTATGTTTGCTGAAACCAAGTACACGGGGATGTAAATATTTTTTGCAATATATGATCTGATCTTCTCATCCTAATTTGCACAAAATTGCAAACAACCATCAATATTAAAAGACGACATGTGAAACATATTTGAAAGTAAAATAAATAGAGCTGCATCTAGAATCAAGTACCAGCAAACGATATTTTTAATGGAATGATTTATTTATATATTATTTGGTTGTTACTGCTTCAATACTTTACGAGAAACATGGATCACCAAGTCGACATTTAGTAAATCCGGACGGTGGCACTCGAATCTATGCCCGCCGAATTTCAAGTCCAATGCTGTACCACCTAACCACTTTAGTACTGCTAGATGCAGAAATAAAAGTCAAACTATTACAATAATTTCAATGCAATATTTACAATGATAAAGAAGCACACTGAGCAAAAATAGCTGACAAATCAGAAAACGTTTCACATCGTAATAACCTCCTTGTGGTTTACAAGCAATTGAGAAAAAACAAGATACGTGACCTTATCAGAATAGACCGACAGATCTTTCAACTCAGTATCAACTAGAACACCTATGCACATAGATTTACTAAAATCCTTTATTTCCCGTTTACCACACTTTTGGTATGCATATAGTAACTGAGTATAATATACAAAATGAATTCATTTCACAATTAATGTTTTCTAATGTTCTCCTTTGCAATTATAAAAGAAATTCAGTATTTAAAACTATTTTTTAACTATTTTTTAGGTTCCTTTTGGCACCCAAATTTATTTGCTTAAAGTCGATTCATCAGACACTGAGAATCGTTTATTTACTAAACCCGATTTGCTTGCAACGTTGACTTCTGAAGATGATTTGTTTATAGCTGCACGTGGTGGATCTGGAGGCAAAGGCAATGCATTTTTAAGTCAATCTTCCTTTTTTCAAACGTTCACGGTGAAATCTCCGTTACGTGTCGCTGAACGCGGTGCCCAAGGCGAATCTAAGCACTATTTACTTAGACTTTCTAAATTGGCTGATTTGGGCTTGGTCGGCGCTCCGAATGGTGGAAAATCGACGCTGTTGAGAAGTTTGACTCGAGCAAGGCCTAAAGTTGCTCCATATCCCTTTACAACATTGAAACCACATTTGGGTGTGGCAAAATTTTCAAAAGATTTGATGATAAATCAACTATCCAGAAATGATAAATCGAAACATGCAATTCGTAGTCAGGAAGGTGACCAAAGCGATACAAATGGTTTTGTTGTCCGAAGTGAGCTTGATTATTTTCTTATTGGACTTTGTGCTTTGGCTAGAGGTTTAATTTGAGTCGTTTGGATTACATATCATCATCATCGGGGATAAACATCCCTCACCGGTTATTATCACCCAGGGTAGTCCAAAAAACCAAAACGTCTGCAAAAACGTCAACTTTTGTAGTGTGTACTTAAAGAACGACACTTGAGTCTTGCTGATATTAAATGTTAATTACATCCCGGGTTAAACCCCTCCAATGATCTCTGTTGGCTGCATAGGGTAAACAAACGGACGCTCATTTAAATAATTTATTTGAACGAGGAGCTTAGTATAAATAAAAAGACTGAGTTCGCATGCTACAATGTCTATCCAAATTTTCTGTTGACCGCCTGACCTTCTTTTCCATCCGGTTATTAAATCTAAGATTTGCTCATTTGGATTCCATGTATGGTTTTATTGTTTACTCGAGTTCCATTAGAATTAGACTTGTGTGATAAAGATAGCCACATAATCTGCTACTTATTGTAGCAAGATATTTTGAGCTCGGAGTACGTTTAATGTGTATAGTATTGTGTACATTTATAGAAATTATATATGATTGTGATGATCATGGTGATGATGATGATTATTAATATTATTGCTTATATTTATTAGGTTCTTTAGTATTATTATTATTATTGCTTAAATGCTTAACAAGAAACGTTTATCAGCAAAGCCAAACGAGAGCCCGCATTCAATATCAGTAGTGGCACCCGAATACAGCGCTCTACCACTAGACTATCCCGGCAGATAACAGTTAACATGGTTCTACTGAAGCTGTGCGAAGATCTTCAGTGTCCAATATATTTGTAACGAGTGTATTCCTATTACATTATCGCCGTTTCAACATGAAATGTTAAGATTTTAGCTCAAAGTTGATTAATTTGAAAATTGGAGCTTTATCTACTAAGTTATTAACAAAATTTCACCCTTATTAACTAATAATGACGAGTCTGACTTAAAGTTATCAAGGTGTGAACGGTCTTCCTCTGATGGCTCCCATGGCTCCAACAACCGGCGTCATTCCTCCCGTTCCTCGAAAAAGATTGCCTTGTCAACTCCTGTGAACACTGGCGCCGTCGCAAGGAAGCAATTTTCTAACCAAGAAACTTTATTTACCCCCCCTAAGTTCAATTAGCATCCGAAATGCACTCCGCAGATGAACATGGAACGTACGATCACTGTCGTCTGTTTTGACTCAAGCATTTACTACCGCAGAGCTAAGTCGTTACAAGATTGACATTGCTTGTTTTTAGAAAACAAGACTGAATTTTTCAAATCCGTTTCGTCTTCCTACAGCTTCCCCGTCTGTTGCAGTATTTCTCCCATCACCTTGTGCATCAAACCCAGCACACCACGGGGTAGCATTTTGTCTACCCCCACAGCTTCCGGTGCGTTAATTGACTGGAAGGTCATCTTCACGATTAGCGTTTGCGCGTTTTAAGGTATCCAATTACTCAATGGCCGTCATCAATGCCTATGATCTAACCAATAATTATAGTGAAAAAGAAATAGATGAGTTTTATGAATAACTAGAAGATTTATACTCCCGGCTCAAAATCTCATCGCAAATTATTGTTATTGGAGGAGATTTTAATGGCAGAGTTTGCAGGGGCGATGTCAACTGTCCCTGGATTGACCCTTGAACAAAATCGCACGAACAATGTGAGAACAGAAGAAGATTAAATGAATTCGCTGCTAGGTACAAGATGGTTCTCACGAACATATTTTTCCAACACCCAGCGAAACATCTAACAGCATTTCGTTCAAGCTGTGGTAGATATTCTTTCTAAATTGATTACGTTCTGGTTAGCAACCGTTGGTTCAGTGCAATTAAGAATTCCAGTGCATACAGAGGTTGCTGATCAGGAAGCGAGAATGACACCGATCATTCGCTTGTTTCATGTTCACTTCGTCTACGTCTCAGAGTGACAAAGGCTAGCCCTGAAATTCCTGTTTCGGATTATTCTCTACTGACACACAGCGACTATACTGACAAGTTCTCCAAAGCCTACTTATCAGCTCCAGTTGTTGTTCCAAGTTGCAGTATGCGAATAAATTGACCATAGAACATTTTGAAACGAAAGATCGATTTAGCTAGTTTGGTGCTACCCCATTTAACCAACTTCAAAGGACCAAACTGGTTGCCCGCCAATTCTCGATATCTTTATGCACAAGCAAAGATATCTACGAGAAAAAGCGAAGCAAGATCATTGCTTGCAGAATTTCGAAAAAGTTATGAGAAGGATGGACAAAGACATTGGGATTCTGTAGCAGATGAGCTAGAGGTTTCTGCTCGTCATAATGACAGTGGGAAAATAAACAAGAAATTGGAACAACTCTGCCGTGATAACAAAGTTAAAGTTCGATCGTCTGGTATATCAAACGAAGACTGGTTACTTCACTTTAACTAGACTTCAAACAATCCTGAAATCACAACAGCCTGGTTACAAGATTAATCCTATCTTAATACAGTTCCTCCAGCAATTTATCCAATTTCTGTAGAACCTCCAACCGTCGATGATATCATGCGCATATGCAGTAAACTCAAAGCTTAAAAAGCCGCCGGATTTGACGGAATTCCTCCATATGTTTACACAATAGCTTTGCTAAAATGTCCACTGCTAAAAGATGTTCCTCGTAAAACATTCAAAGTAGAAATAAAAAATTGAATAAATACGATCTGTCGCGGCTTACTGAAGACCTCTATAGCATTATAACAGATTTCTGGACAACTAAGCAGTGCCCTGAAGGCTGGCATCGTGCTACTATTGTTGCTGTTCACAAGAATGGAGATCGGCAAAAATTGCCACATCAGTGATAGTTGATAGGATTTGCCCAAAGAGGGAGAAGACCACACGTCCCAACCAAACCAATTTTCGTCCTGGTTTGGAATGCGTTAATCAGATTCACACGCTCCTGCGCATCCTGGAATTTCGGACAAAGTTTCAGCGCCTTACGTACGTAGCGTTCATAGACTACTCTTCAGCCTTCAACTCACTGAACAGAAAACGACTCTGGATAGCTATGTTACTTGATGGAACTCCGATGAAACTTGTGAATCTCCTACGTGCTCTGTACAAGAACTCAACTGCTGTAATCCGCAATTGCAACAGATCTACTAGAAAGTCGTTCGAAATTTGCAGTGGTGTCCGTCAAGGTTGTGTGGCTGTTTCGTTTTGTTCAACTATGCAGTCGATGCTATATTTGCCAAGGTTTCTAGACAAATGGAAAGTCTGTGTGTTGGTACAAAGCCCATCACCGACTTGGAATACGCTGACGATGCTGTTCTTCTAGTTAAGATTGAAGCCCAGGTTTCTAGTGAATATGGTCTGAAGATCAATCTCAAAAAATCAGTGATCATGACGTCACAGGCTCTTGATGCGAGGATTATATTAAATGATGTTGTGCTTCCCAATGTAAAACAGTTTACGTATCTGGGCTCTTCGATTACTTCTGACCGAGGTTCATCTAACGAAGTAAATCGTCGAATTTATTTGACTGCCGCTGCGTTTGAAAAACCTGCTAATCCACTATAGAGACGAAAAGTCATCAATCCAAAGACAAAGATGAACATTTTCTCTATTGGTTCGCACAGTGCTTCTGTACGCAGCTGAAACCTGGACTCTTACAGGATCTGAGATTATGAAGCTTAACAAATTTGAGGCAAGATGTCTCAGATATATTTGACACAACACTCATTTTGCATCATCCGTATCAAGGGACTGGACAAAAAAGATAAGAAACCTCCAAATTCTAGATGACCTCTAATTCCATGAACTTCCTTGGTATTGCTACAACGTAGATTATGCTGGTTTGGTCACGTTTTTTGTAAAAATCGTGATGCAATCTCACGTTCTGTAACTTTGGCTTGTCCAAATGCCGATTGGAAGAAAAGGAAAGGTTATCGGAAACGTACTTGGATGGACGCTGTTCGGGCCGATCTTTATCCTATTTTGGCCGGGAGTTTATCTTGGAAACAATGGCAAAGTCTTTGGACTGACATATCTGTGCACTCCTCCGAAAACCGTGAACAATGGAGAGGAATTATCTGTGATGCTCTAAGAACTTGGAACTAATAAAGAGGTGGCTTTGCCACCAACTTTTGTTGTTTTGTTGTTGTTATTTCCATTATTATAGGGCAAATTATTATATGAACGTTATAAATGGACTATTTAAATGATTTCAAGACATGGTTAAGAGCGCAGTTTATTGGTTTGAGTATTTTTACAAAATTTTTAATCTGTATTTGATTACACATTGCGTAGAAGTAATAAGTATAAGCGTGATGAATAATTAAGTTTTTGTTAGAAAAGATTTTAAATTGTTTTTGATTAATTGAAGATTATGGTAGTACTATCTTGAAATGAATTTTATTTAAGCTACTATTAAATCAAAATTGTTAAATATTTTAAAATTGTATAATTAATTTTATTTGCGTTACAGTTGCTGATCTGCCCGGCTTAATTGAAGGAGCGGCTCTCGAAAATAAAGGCTTGGGAATAGAATTTTTAAATTTAATTTCAGATTGTCCAGTATTGGCTTTTGTCATTGACTGTGGTACTCCTTGGTCGATGATGTCTGATTTTGCAGACAAATCAAGCACGTGCAATGAATTGTACAATATTTTTGTTGATCAACTTACAATGTTACGTTTGGAATTGAACAACTTTGATCAAACTATAATGGCTAGAGCTAATTTTATAGTTATTGGAACCAAACTAGATTTAATTATTACCAAACAGAATTTGAATGATAAAGATTCCATTTGCTTACTTGAAAAATTGAGGGAGTTGTTGTATATGGCCGCATGTGATACCCAAGTACTGACCAAAGATGATATATCGAAAGATCAGCGAGTCATGATTGTATCAGCTCAACGCGGGGATTTTGTTTTTGACTTGTTATTTAAAATAAAATACATTGTTTCTATGCATAAAGATGCACACATGTAAATTGTATATATTATGTGAACTTTTTTAAAGTTGAAGGTAGGGATAGGTAAAAAACGAACTGATGAAAGTGATGCAGTGAAGAATGTTTTACATTTAATTTTTGTAAGAGTTGTAGTTGTTGTGGTTGCAACAGTAACTACTTCTGGTTATTTTCTGCACAAATCGATTACTGGAAAATTAGTGCAATCTTATTAGTTTATTAAAGACAGTCTGAACTTGTTTCTGTTTTTTTTAGCGTAGATGGTTACTGATAGTGTTTTCATTTAGTGGATAATTTAGTTTCCTGTTAACATTATTCACAAACGCATTTAGAATACATGTTCTTTGATGATTAATAGATAACTATTGGCTAGGGTTTTCATACATATGGCATATCGAGTAATTAGGTTATTTTAATTTTTATACTCTCAAGGACGATGAATGATGATTGTATTATGGTACACCGAACAATGGTTTTTAGTGGATAGTAAATATTTTTTTAAGATAGTTGTTTAGTGTATATTATACTGTTTTTAATAGCAAGTTATTCTGTTTTACTGCTTTCATATGTCTAAATGTTATTGGAAGCTAAATGATTGTCCTAATAATTACATAGATTATGCCGGAATTTAAATTTATAGATTCAATGACAGTTTTATTGTGCTTATTGCTTAAACCATTTAGTCTACCATAATTCTACTTGATACTATATGCCGAATTAATAAAATCGTTTACTAGTAGAAACACTTTTGTGTTTAACTATGTAGCTACTTTTAGTTCGAATATAACTAAAATAATGCTATAAGGAACGTATAATATTTATGTACTTTAACTGCATTCCGTAAAACCTAACATTTTTTACATAAATTATCCATAAACATTTAAACGTTTTTGTAAAATTAGTAAAACTGACTATGTGATTTTTGAGGTCCTTAGCATTGTTCGATGATGTTGATAAAAGTAAACATTGGTTTAATGTAATTTCTTGCTTTTAAAAAGCTAGTTTTTCTTTATTTACAGCATCGCTTAAATAATTCCAAATTATTTTCCAGAATGAATTCAAAGTAGTATTAGTGAGTTGCATAAGCAAACAGTTATTGAGAAGCCTTTCAAATGCGGTCAATAGGGTTTGTAATGTTTATTATTAATAGATGGCTTACTAACTAACACTTGTAATGTTTGACAGATTATTCTTTGAATTATTGTTTGCTAGACTCCGCCGTTGTGGCATATAAGGTTCAAATGGAATTGGTCGTTTAAACTAATTAACATGCGACTTATTATATATTGCAACCATGACTGTAATTACCATTTTAATTCCAATTTTGCACTTAGCAGGTTAGAGTTATTTTCACGGAATGATTTAGTGGTATAGAGCTTGACTCAAACCTGGGTGGTTATGGGTTCAATCCTCACTACCGACACCAAATGCTAGCCCACGTCCGGCTTTGTTAAAGCGTCCGCTGCTGAAAGATATTTTTGTAAAACATTCAAAGTAATAAATAAATATAGTAAGGTTTACTCCATCTATCTATTAACCAAGATAAAGTATAATAAACGAATCTGTGGGATTACTAGGTTAATGTGGGATGTCGTTTAAATTGGTTATTTATGTTAATGTAATCAACGATTGTATTAGTATATTCTTTAGCTAAGTAATTATTAATTACGGCAACTCGTTTCTCAATATCTCGATTTTTCGGAAATTGAAAGTGGAAGGCGAAGTAAAGGAGGGAATTTTTTATACACAAAAATTTAGAAATTGAGGTAAACACCGGGAACCACTGGAATAAATTAAAAGTAAAAAATTAACAAGAATATAAAACACAATCAATAATAAAACAAGTTGCTACAATGCAAAACCACCGTGATAGTCTTCAAAAAGATTAATATAAACGCCCCACTTTATGTATAGTCTGATGCGCGCCTCACTAAACAGACTGGTTTTCTTTAGATGAATGATTTAATCTTTGACAAAATGTAAACTATGTAATAATTATTAGAAAACTTGGATTTTTTATTTATGGCAACACCTAATAATAGTCACTAACTAAATTAGCAAGATCATTAATTATTGTATTTGTACAAACGTCGCTAATATGATTAATTTTTTTATTATATAATTTTGTGTCATATGCAATATTCACTTTACAAGTCTGACAGCAAAGTACACTAAACTAGAGTTAAGCAAACTTGTATAGTCTGACTCACATAAACTTCTATGGTTTACAGGTATTTTTTACGCAACTTTTAATTTACGACTTAATGTGCTTTGAATATATTACAACATTAATATATTAAATAATAAAAAATTATTGTATTCAAGATGGAGTTTAGATAGGTGTTGGTAGATATCCATCTGTTTCTAACTAAAAAAACATCAATTATGATGTAGCGGTCTTGTTTTTTATAAAAAAATAATAATTAAAACTATTTTTTATAATTTTTATTTTTATAACAATTAATTTTATTATTAATGTTATTGTATATATTTTTTGTTGTTTTAATGTCACGAGTTTTCTAGAAGCTTCTCTTAGCTTCACTTTTGTTTTGTGTACGTGACTTATTGTGACAAACAATAAACACTTCCAGTTTGTTCGTTTTCTTTCTATCCAGTTAAGGTGGACGGATCAAATTTTTGAAGTGTAAGCTATATTAGTTCAATTTGCTACATGTAGTCAATTCTTTACCCGTCTAAATTGGTGGGGACGATAAGAACATGCACTCAAATTATTCAAACAACCCATTTTTTAAAATTAGTTCAACCCAATTCATTGTCAAGTGAAGTGAACATGGTTAAACATGATCAATCAGCCAAGACAGATAAAACATATAAATTTCCATTTACACCAAATGATCCTGAATTATGGTTTAGCCTCATGGAATGTTCATTTTTACACAATAATATCAATGACAAACTTGAAAATTTTTTTATCTACAATGCAAGCTTTGCCTTTGAAATGTATACGGATATATCGCGGTTTGGCTTTGAGACCGAACGATCGGTCATCTTTTCAATTAAAAAGAATTAATCCTTCGAAAGTATTCAAAAAATAAAGATGAAAAGATTCATGTCTTTATGAATGAAAAAAGAGAGTTGGGAGATCGCAAGCCTTCAGGAATTATCCATGAAATTCAAAAAGAAGCTCTCGATTTGGGTTTGGACGATATTTGGGTAAAGGAATTATAGATAAGACATTTACCCGTAGAGGCACAAGCAACCATTGTTAGTAAAAAAAACGTTTTGTCAGACGATGTGGCAAAGATTGCGGACGAAATAGTAAGAATTACGAAAGTTCAATCATCCATCAACGCAATTCAGCAACCAAATAGCCCAAAATCTTATACGAAATCATATTATCAACACAAGGTGTGCACACGTTGTCAATTCATTGCCAAAATTCAACACCTCCAAGATTCAACAGCCCTAAACGTGGGCCAAACAATGAATACTGTTGGTACCACGCAACGTTTGGACATAAAGCGACAAAATGTACACCCCCGTGTACATTTTCTAACCAACGATCTGTAAAAAGATCAACACCACATTTACTTCAAACATAAGAAAAGAAAGCAGTGGTTTATTCTATATTCGCGATAAAGCAAACAATACAAAGTAGCTAGTCGACACCGGGGCAGAAATCAGTGTTTATTCTTGCAAAAGGGGTCAAACAATCTTTGGCAGGTCCAACGCTAACGGCAGCAAATGGCACGGCAATAAAAACGTTTGGCTATCAAACGAAAACAATCCAATTAGCCAACCGTCGTTTGGATTGGAAATTCGTGTTAGCAGACCTTCCACATGGGTTGATCGGTATTAAGATTTTCTTCAATTTACCGAATTATTGGTCGACCCGAAGAAAAACGGTTGTTGGATCCAAAAAGGTAAATGATATTTTTACCGGTTGTTATGTTGATCGTAAGGGTATTTATATTACTGGTTTAAAAGTGCAACCGGAGAGATTAATTGGGAACAACATACTTTCATTATTCCCGAAACTGACTAAACCTTTGGTAGTTGAAAAAGATCGTTTTTAAAACTACTCATCATATCGAAACCATGGACTCCCAGTATCTTGTAGACCCCGACGTTTATCCGAAGATAGATTCGCATCGGCAAAGAGAGAATTTAGCGATCTATTAAATAAAGGTATTATCAGACCTTCTAACAGTTCATGGGCATCACCACTACACATGGTAAAAAAAACCTGATGGGACCTGGAGACCATGTGGCGATTATCGTGCATTAAATGCCGCTACACGTTTTGATAGTTATCCAATTCCTCATATACACGATGTAATTTCAAACCTGACGGGTTGTGAAAATTTTTCAAAGATTGATTTGGTTCGAGCTTATTATCAAGTTTCTGTAGCCGAATCGGACATTTGCAAAACGGCCGTCACAACACCATTTGGCCTTTTTGAGTTTCTACGAATGCCATTTGGTTTTCGCAATGCGGCACAAACTTTTCAAAGAGTAATGGACGATATTACTAAAGGTTTGAATTTTGTGTACGTTTATTTAGATGATGTACTTGTTGCATCAAAATCAGTGGAGGAACATCAAAAGCATTTGTATATATTGTTGGAAAGATTAGCAAATAATAATATTTTAATTAATCAAGGAAAGTGCGTTTTTGGAGTAAAAAGTTTGGAATTTTTGGGTCATGTAATCTCGTCAGAAGGTATACAACCCTGTAAAAGAAAATTGAAGCAATCAAAAAATTTCCAGAGCCAAAATCTGTAAAAGAACTACGTTCGTATCTGGGATTTTTGAATTTTTATCACCGTTTTATTCCCAAATGCACCTGAATTTATACAACCGCTTTCAGAGTTGTACGGGGTAACCCTCGCTCAGTTCATCTAGATGAAAAGAACAAACAAATTTTTCAAGAAAGTAAAAATTTGCTAGCTGATTCAATTCTACTGTTTTATCCAGATTATACTCGTCCTCTATGTTTAACAACTGATGCTTCCGACTACGCCATTGGTGCAGTGTTACAACAAGAAGTAAATGATGTTTGGAAACCTTTGGGTTTTTTCTCAAAGCGTTTATCATCTACGGAATCCAGATATAGTACTTTTGGACGAGAATTGTTGGCCACTTATGCGGCAGTTAAACACTTTCGGCACGCTATAGAAGGTCGGGATTTTGTAATATTAACAGATCATAAACCTTTAACGTACGCAATTCATACAAAATCTGATCGTTACTCTCCAAGAGAAGTCAGACATTTAGATTATATTTTGCAATTTTCTACGGATATTCGACACATTCAAGGGGAAGAAACGTAGTTGCAGATGCCTTATCAAGAATTGAGATCAGCTCAGTTAAGTTAAACAAGATTGATTTTGTTAATTTTGCAAAGAAACAACAAGAATATTTACCTTTGGTAAATAAAGTGCGTTAATCAAGTTTGATTTTGGAAGAGATAAAAATTTCGTTGGCGGAAAACAAAATATTATGTGATATTTCTCAGGGTTGTCCTCGGCCTTTGGTTCCCCCAAGTTTACGTCGAACCGTTTTCGAGGTTTTTCATAATTTTTCACATTCGGGAGTAGCAGCGTCACAGAAGCTAGTTAGTAAACGTTACGTATGGCTAAATATGCAGAGAAATATTAAAATGTGGACAAAACAATGTATTCCGTGTCAAAAATCTAAAGTACACCGACACATTGCTTCACCAATAGGTACCTTTGCTAAACCAGATGCCAGATTTGATCATGTACATATCAATTTGGTGGGACCACTGCCGTATTCAAAAAGCAATAGTTATATCTTAACATGTATCGATCGATTTACAAGATGGCCGATAGCAGTCCCGATTAAGGATATTACTACAGAAACAGTAGCAGAAGCATTCGTGGAAAGATGGGTAGCAAATTTCGGTTGCCCTTCTACAATTACGACCGACCGCGGAGCTCAATTCAAATCTGTATTGTTTAAATGCCTTATTTCCCTGTTAGGAACGGAATGCATTCGCACTACAGCCTATCACCCGCAAGCAAACGGTTTAGTCGAACGTTTTCATCGACAATTGAAATCTTCCTTGAAGGCAGTAGGCAACACGACCTGGTCAGAAGCACTACCTCCTATTCTTCTGGGAATCCGTAGTATTATAAAGACAGACATTGATTGTACAACAGCAGAGTTATTCTACGGAACAACGTTACGGTTACCCGGTCAATTTTTCAATAATAAAGAGTCAACAGTTGACAATCCAGAATCATACGCTGTCCGCTTATCAACATTTATGCAAAAGTTACGACCTGTCAACCCGCGAGTACAAAAAAGAAAAATTTTCCTTCTGCAAGCCCTACAGAGTTGCATGCATGTTTTTGTACGTATTGATGGCATTAAGAAACCCTTGGAACCTGCATATGAAGGACCATTTAAAGTGATGTCGAGGAAAGATAAGATCTTCACAATTTAAAAAAATAAAAAAATAAAACATTAGTGTTGATCGACTTAAGGTTGCACACATGGACGAAACAGTAGCAGGAGAAAATACAACTCTAATATCTGAGAAGGAGCAAAATTGTAGTCGCAGGATTCCAGAAGTTTCAACTAAACTTAGACCAATTTTCAAGAAAGACAAGTCAAAATCAACTTTGAGTAACAAGTTTGGAAGAATACGAAAATAGGCAAAAGAAATAATTAGTTAATATAAAACATAGTTGGAAAACCGGACATTGCCGATGCGAATCTATCTTCGGATAAACGTCGGGGTCTACAAGATACTGGGAGTCCAATGGTTTCGATATGATGAGTAGTTTTAAAAAACGATCTTTTTCAACTACCAAAGGTTTAGTCAGTTTCGGGAATGATGAAAGTATGTTGTTCCCAATTAATCTCTCGGTTGCACTTTTAAACCAGTAATATAAATACCCTTACGATCAACATAACAACCGGTAAAAATATCATTTACCTTTGGATCCAACAACCGTTTTCTTCGGGTCGACCAATAATTCGTAAAATTGAAGAAAATCAATACCGATCAACCCATGTGGAAGGTCTGCTAACACGAATTTCCAATCCAAACGACGGTTGGCTAATTGGATTGTTTTCGTTTGATAGCCAAACGTTTTTATTGCCGTGCCATTTGCTGCCGTTAGCGTTGGACCTGCCAAGATTGTTTGACCCCTTTGCAAGAATAAAACACTGATTTCTGCCCCGGTGTCGACTAGCTACTTTGTATTGTTTGCTTTATCGCGAATATAGAATAAACCACTGTCTTCTTTTCTTATGTTTGAAGTAAATGTGGTGTTGATCTTTTACACAGATCGTTGGTTAGAAAATGAAGGAAATGTACACAGGGGTGTACATTTTGTCGCTTTATGTCCAAACGTTGCGTGGTACCAACAGTATTCATTGTTTGCCCACGTTTGAGGGCTGTTGAATCTTGGAGGTGTTGAATTTTGGCAATGAATTGGACAACGTGTACACCTTGTGTTGATAATATGATTTCGTATAAGATTTTGGGCTATTTGGTTGCTGAATTGCGTTGATGGATGATTGAACTTTCGTAATTCTTACTATTTCGTCCGCAATCTTTGCCACATCGTCTGACAAAACGTTTTTTTACTAACAATGGTTGCTTGTGCCTCTACGGGTAAATGTCTTATTCATAATTCCTTTACCCAAATATCGTCCAAACCCAAATCGAGAGCTTCTTTTTGAATTTCACGGATAAATTCTGAAGGCTTGCGATCTCCCAACTCTCTTTTTTCATTCATAAAGACATGAATCTTTCATCTTTATTCTTTGAATACTTTCGAAGGATTAATTCTTTTAATTGAAAAGATGACCGATCGTTCAGTCTCAAAGCCAAACCGCGTATATCCGTATACATTTCCAAAGGCAAAGCTTGCATTGTAGATAAAAAATTTTCAAGTTTGTCATTGATATTATTGTGAAAAATGAACATTCCATTAGACTAAACCATAATTCCGGGTCATTTGGTATAAATGGAAAGTTATACGTTTTGTCTGACTTAATTGATTGATCATGTTTTACCATGTTCACTTCACTGGACGACGGTTGGGTTAATTGAAAAAATGGGTTGTTTGTATAATTTCATTG
Organism: Cardicola forsteri; assembly: GCA_025895645.1. NCBI lineage: Eukaryota > Metazoa > Platyhelminthes > Trematoda > Strigeidida > Aporocotylidae > Cardicola > Cardicola forsteri. The sequence goes on along the minus strand of JAKXYG010001011.1, from coordinate 307,130 downwards.
CATGTTCTTATCGTCCCCACCAATTTAGACGATTGACTATATGGATAAAGAAAGGACTCCACGTAACAAATTGAACTAATACAGCTTACACTTCGAAGATTTAATCCGCCCACCTTAACTGGATAGAAAGAAGACGAACAAACTGGAAGTGTTTATTGTTTGTCACAATTGGTCACGTACACAAAACAAAAGTGAAGCTAAGAGAAGCTTCTAGAAAACTCGTGACATTAAAACAACAAAAAATATATACAATAACATTAATAATAAAATTAATTGTTATAAAAATAAAAATTATAAAAAATAGTTTTAATTATTATTTTTTTTAAAAACAAGACCGTTACATACACATTATAAGCATTAATAGACATGCGACCGGCAAACGATTTAATCTTAACGCTCCGAATTTTTACATTTTGTTTTGTTCTATTTATTCTATTTGCTTCAGTAGTTACCAGTGTTTCACGCAATACCAACGTTTTAACTATAATTATCTACCAAAATGCAACCAAAATTGTTATTTAAAAAAGTCTGTTTTTTCTCTCTACAGAAATTAATGAAAAGTTAAACGTATAGGCTAGTACTGGGGCTAATTTAGCAGCACATTCTTAAAGAACACTCAGATATAAATCATCCCCGTCTTGAAAAAATAACTTTAATTAAAAAAGGAGATCTTGAACTATCTCTGGAGAAATAAGATGGGATCTGGATGGACATGAGGGACTGGTCGATGGATCTCCAGTGAAATTTGCATTGAAGTCAGATAGGAAGTATTTTCTAAAAGTATTACAGACTTCAGGCACGGGAAGAGGTGATTTATAAATATCTTTAAGTTGAGAAAAAAAATTGATAGTCTTTCGTTTATTCTTAATGTATTTAAAAAGCAAGTTCATATTAGTTTTAGCTTTAATTAGAGGATTATAAATTCTATAATTCTTAAGGAGGATAAGGCTGAGTGCACATAAATTTTGTAATATAAGGTAATTGTAATTAAAACAAAAGAGGCTAGTTAATTTCCATTTATGAAACTCACAATTACGCAGTTTAATGAGTATATAAAACGCCGTAGAATCTTGATCTTTGGGAGAGTGGGAACACGGATGGGAACAAAATGATTAGCTCCAGTCTTTATAATGTTGAAAAAATAACCATAGAAATTATTAATATCGTCAATAAAAAAATAAACTAAATAAATATTTTTTAAATAATTCTTTAAACCATCAAAATTAGCATTACTGAAATCGGGGGTAGGCGTAGACCTGAGTTTGGCAATGGGGGCTGTACTGTATTATTTATTATTAAAAAGATAATTACGTTTTTTATTGCAATACACAATTTGTTACATATATTTATTTATTGTTAATAATTTAATATTTTTGTATTTTTTTTTGTTTTTTTAAAATATAATTTATGTATTTTATTTACCTTAATTTCCACTTTCCAAAAAGTGTTAAACTAAAATTAATAAAATAATACAAAAAAATATAAACATTAAAAATAAATACAATAAAATAAATTGTATTAGTTTGTAATAATCTAAAATGTAACAAAATATACGTAACTTTTTATATTGTTTTTTCACTTCAATAATTTTTAATTTTACCGGTTATTTTTTAAACTGTCCAGGTCACACTAAAGAAACGGCCAGGATGTCTCTCGGATCCTTATTTGGCATGCAGAATTTTTCTCATACTATATGGATAGGCGATGTAGGTATATAATTAAGGTTTTTATGTATAAAATTTTTAGTTAGAACCGTATATGGATGAAATATTTATCAAAAAGGCTTTCGAGTGTACCGGGGAAAATATTCTTAGTGTAAAAGTTATAAGAAATAAAGTAACTGGTCAAACCCTTGGATACGGCTTTGTTGAGTTTTTAGACGGTGATGCTGCGAGAGATGCTATGTTGAAATTAAACGGCAAAGTGATACCTGGCGCACCAGTATGTTATTTGTTATACCTATTATTAGATGCTTGTTAAAATATTTGAAATTTTGTGTTTTTATAAAAGTATATTGATTGATATGAATTATATATATATATATATATATATATATATATATATATATATATATATATATATATACATATAACGTATTTCAAATACGAAATTATTTTATTCAGTGATAATTTGTTACGTTTGTTTATACTATTAAATTGTAAAGTTTTTTCTAAATGTGTCGACAATGTTTTTTTATTTTAAAACAATTTTTGGGTTTTGATAATTTGTTAATTGTGCACTTTACTTATTTATTTTTACTTCTACTTGGTCCCTAATCCGTAGTTCTGTGTATACCACATTGGATACGGAATTAGGAATATTATAATTATATATATATATATATATACATTTAATTTAAATTGAGTACGTTTTTGTTAGCAAATGTTGTTTTGTATAATTAAGAAATCATGCATAAAGAACAAGTGATGCATTTTTTGGTAGGGGAATAAATTAGAAAGAGATTAATGTAGCTAGTTCGGTGCTACTCGGATTAGTCAACTTAAAAACCGTTGAGGAAGAGTGAGGCAAGAATAGTGGAATTTTATTTTGAAACCACAACAGGTTGGTTGGGAAAAGTGTCAGCAATTTATCCAATTTCCATAAAACCTTTTACGATTAACAATTTTATGTGCTTTTGCAGAAAACACAGATTAGAAAGTCATCAATTTTGTGTTAATACTTCTACGTGTTTTTAATTATGGCTCTTTGCGGTTTATTAAATACCTTTGGCATCTTAAAAGATTTTTGGACAAGTGAATAACTCTTTAAAGACACTGCAATCGTCGTTCCTGTTTACAAGAAAAGGGTCTGGCAAATATCTGCAAGAGCGTTAGCATACTTTGCATAACTACTAAAATTTCTACGTTAGATATAGTTAAACAGATTTATTTTGTAAAGAAGGCTATACATATTAATTAGGTTTTTGTTACGGTATGGGATGTATTGACCAAATTTACACGCTTTAACGCATTCTCGAAGTTGGAGCAGAGTTTCAGCGTCCCACGTTTATAGACAAATCTTTAATTTTTAACCTGCTGAACAGAGAACGATTGTATATATCTATCTTACATTATGGTATCCCACTGAATCTCATAGATCTCTTACATATTATGTATATGAATTTAACCTCTGTAACCCGTGTTTGAAAGAAATCAAGTACAAAGCCATTTGATATTTGCAGTGGAATCTGTCAAGTTTGTGTGGCGGCACCACTTGTTCAACTGTGCAGTTGACGTTATATTATTATGGTTTTATTTCATTCATTTATTTTAGTTGATGACGTGATCAGTTTGTCATTATTCCCTATATTTATACAGCGTATAAAGCGATTGACTTTGATCATTATCACCATTATTATCGGGGATAAACACCCTCTACCGGTTATTATCACTCTGGGTAGTCCAAAAACCTTCAACTTTTCCGTTGACCACCTGGTCTTCTTTTCCAACCGGGTAATGGTTGGGCTTCCATAGCTATTCTGGATGAATGAGTGGGCGATCTACGTAAAACATGGCCAATCCATTTTAATCGTCTTTTTTTACTGTGCTAGAGATACATGGACAATCAATGTTATGTGACAAATATCTGGGAATGGTTGAAATATTTTATTAGTTATTAAATGAGTGCGTTCAATAGAGGACAACGAGCGAAACCATATGGATCTAAAACCGCTTTCCTCAAAACGGTCAAGCTTTTGTGTATCAACTTGGATGAGAGTCCAAGTTTCGCATACATAAAGTAGAATGGAACGCACTAAACTCTTATATATATTTAATTGAAATATTACTTTTGTTCCATAAAGATTTACTTAAACGCCCAAGGGCTGCAGCAGAGAGGCGAATACGACGCCGAATCTCTGAAGAGCTGGATCCTTTATTATCTACGACCGAACCTAGGTACGTTAATTCATCAACCATAGGGAGTGGGCTACCATTAACAGTGATTGGATTTCTAAAGGGGGCGTTCGCTAAAACTACTATTTTTTAGTATTAATATATAAACCGTATTTATCTGAGGCTTTTTGAATAAGTTTAACCGCATTTTGTCAATCCTCTTCGGTTTCTGCCATAAGAACCGCATCGTCTGCATATTGAAACTCCGCTATCTTGCGACCATCATGAGTTATACAGCCCTCAAATGACCGGGACAATTCATCAAAGATATCATTAACTACATAATTGAAGAGTGTGGGTGCTAAACCACATTCTTGGCGGACACATGAATTTATGTAAATTGCATCTGTTAAAGAATCTCTATTCCGTATTACTGCGTTTGACGACGTCTATAATAATTTAATAATGTTGACAATCTTGGCAGGAATTTCTTTGGCTTGATAAGCGTAACAAACGTAGAAGAATAACGAAGTTTCTTGGTTGTTAGACGGTATTCTTGTGATGTCACCACTGTTCGCAAAGATTGACGAGACCGTTTGATATATATATATTATATATATATATATATATATATATATATATATATATATATATATATATATATATATATATATAGCATCACAATTGCTATGGTATTTTTAAAGAAAAGTGTGTTATTACAACGTTCACTGTTGACTTAGAATATACCGACGATATTCTAGCTAAAATCAGAGTTTACCTGCAGCGATCATTGGGTTTTCTTGTGGAAGTTTATGGTGAATATGGTTTGATGATAAATCCCAAAAATGTACTATTGTGACGTCCCACGTTTTAAAGCAGTTTCTACGAAGTGATGTGTTTTCTAATATAATTGAGTTCATATATCTGTTCTCTTTAATTACTTCTTATGGAGGTTTATATATGATAAAGAAAATTGTCGAGTTTGTTTGGCTACTTCTACCTTTGTGAAGCTTACAAATCTACTTTGATGACAAAAACAGCAATTTAAACGCTAAAATGAAAATTACCTTTTCCATATTTTGGCCCTACCACCAACTAATGTTTATTATAATCCGAAATTGTAACTTTAAAAGTATTACTAAAATTCTCAGGATTATCATTCCTGTTGGCTGTCCAAAAGCTGACGTTTTTGCAGACGTTTTGGTTTTTTGGACTACCCTGAGTGATATAACCGGTGGGGGATGTTTATCCCCGATGATGATGATGATGATGATGATGTTGGCTATCCACAAATATTAAGTAGAAGTTGGTTGACATTTTTAGAAGTTTGTAGAATTTTTTTAATGTTTTGGTTCCTCAAACGCTGCTACTTTTTTGTATTTAATTTAAATAAATGTAATACCAAAGTTAGTAAAAATGTGTGATTAGTGCATTATTGTCATTTTTATTGTTTTGTAGACAAGGCGATTTAAATTAAATCATGCGAGTTACGGAAAAGACAGTACATCAGGGTTTGTTTTGTTAAAATCTAATATTGAAATTTACAGCAATGAATGTTCATTATTTGTCGGTGAATTAACTGAAGATGTAGATGATCTAGCTTTATTCAACGCATTTAAGAAATATGCTACATGTCGATCTGCTAAAGGTAAGTTTTTGTTTTAAATGCTTATTTGCAATGGTTTAGATTTTTAAAAGGTTTAATTGAGTTTTTAATTTTTTATTTGCATTATTGTTTTTATAGATATTTGTTTTTAAACAATACATTGGTCACTTATGCTATATTTTATACACAATGTTATACGGATACTTGAACGTTAATATGCATATTGACAGCATTTTATCTAAAATGTTTAGTATGAATTTAAGGTTTTATCTGTTTATCCTTTACGTGGTGCATCCTGGACTAGGTGTCCTTAGGCATCTAGACTAATAACAGCAGGATCCGAGTGCACGGCGGTATAACTGGGCATTTGCTACTGCGGGTGGGTGCAAACATATACCCAGAATACTTAAAAGGTATCTAAAGACCTACTCATACCATATGCAGCCGTTGGGCTAAGGGAGATAAATTTGACAAAAAATCAGATGGCCTCGTCAATCTTTGCTAAGAGTGGCGACGTCACAAGAATACCGTCTACCAGTCAAGAAACTTCGTTATTCTTCCACTTTTGTTAAGCTTATCAAGCCATTGAAGTCGATCGTTTATATGTGACCACGTCACCAACCTATATATATATATATATATATATATATATATATATATATATATATATATGTTTACAGTTGTGATGACCAATGGAAAATCACGTGGTTACGGTTTTGTTCGCTTTTTAACTGAAAACGATATGGACAAGGCCTTGATTGAAATGCAGAATTATTGTGGTCTCGGTTATAAACCAATTCGTGTGAGTTTAGCTATTCCAAAACGATACACTGTTGACGGAACTTTAATAATGAACAATACAACTACCGAACCATCTACTCCTTCTGTTGTTCCCAGCGGTATGAATTTTTTAAAATTAAATGTTTTATTATTAACATGATTCTTTTTTAGTAAAACATTGATTACAGTTTGGAACTTCGTAATGTTCAAAATTTTACAAATGTGTTTTTGTGATTAAAAGTGATTTAATGATATGTTTGTAAAAGTATTACAAGCACACATTTAAACTTTTTAATAATTTTTAATCAGAAGGTAACCGTATCAATAAATACGGGGTTTTATGTAGATTTGTAGTAATTTATTTTAGGAATAATGTGACCTTTTAGAGTTGAAAAGTAGAAAGAGACTATTTTATAGGTTCAAAGCTAAATGTTATATTTTGTTACACTTATTGTTTACATAATATCACCGTAATATCGGTATTGATGTATGGATTGTAAATCACGACTATAAATTTGAGAAAAATATGTATTTGACTATTGAGGCTTGAGGTTTATATGATTAAATTATTGTGGAGTACATACACTAGTAATAGAAGCGTAAGTAAATATTTTTTTATACAACGCGTTATTATTTTGACCAGGAATTAATTGCATAGTAATGGGAAGTGGATAACTATCAACTTAATGGTTGTAAGCTGAGAGATTGACAACTAGAATGTGGCAAGAAATCATTTTAAGTGGCGGATTTGTTAAGAACTAGAAAAACTTTGCGAAAACGCATATTGATATTTTTTAAAATAAGGTTTACTGTTGATGATATAAACATATGTAAACGTTGGTGGCAAAGCCACCCCTTTCTTGGTTCCAAGTTCTCATAGCATCCCGTATAATCCTTCCACTGTTCATGGTTTACGGAGGCATTCACAGATATGTCAGTCCAACGACTTTGCCATTGTTTCCAAGATAAAGCCCCGGCCAAAAATAGCGTGAAGATCGTCCCGAACAAGCTCCATCCAAGTACATTTCTAACCGCCTTTCCCTTTCTTCCAATCAACATTTGGACGAGTCAAAGTCACGGTATTTAAGATTGCATCAGGATTTTTTTTACGAAGAACGTGTCAAAAACCAGCGCAATTTACGCTGTCGCGATACCAGAGATGGAAGTTTGTGAAATTGGAGATCATCTCGAATTTGGCGGTTACTGATTATTTTTGTCCAATCCCTTGATATAGAGGATGCAAAATGGGTGTCATGCCAAATATATCTGAGACATCTCTGACCATGTAAGAGTCCAAGTTTCAGCATCGTACAGAAGCACTGTGCGAACCAATGAAGAGAAAATATTCATTTTTGTCTTTGAGTTTATGTTTTTTCGTTACCGTAGTGGATTAGCAAGTTTTCCGAACGCAGTAGCAGCTTTACAAATTCGAAGATTTACTTCATAAGATGAAACACTGTTAGAAGTAATCGATGAACCCAGATACGTAAATTGCTTCACATTGGGAAGTACAACATCATTTAATACAATCCTTGCATCAGGAAATTACGACAACACGATTTTTGGGATTGATCTTCAGACCATATTCACCAGAAACCTGGGGTTCAATCTTAACTAGAAGAACAGCATCGTCAGCGTATTCTAAGTCGGTGATGGGCTTTGTACCAACACACAGACTTTCCATTTGTCTAGAAACCTTGGCAAATATAGCATCGATTACATAGTTGAACAAAACGAAACAGCCACACAACCTTGACGGACACCACTGCAAATTTCGAACGACTTTCTAGTAGATCTGTTGCAATTGCGGATTACAGCAGTTGAGTTCTTGTACAGAGCACGTAGGAGATTCACAAGTTTCATCGGAGTTCCATCAAGTAACATAGCTATCCAGAGTCGTTTTCTGTTCAGTGAGTTGAAGGCTGAAGAGTAGTCTATGAACGCTACGTACGTAAGGCGCTGAAACTTTGTCCGAAATTCCAGGATGCGCAGGAGCGTGTGAATCTGATTAACGCATTCCAAACCAGGACGAAAATCGGTTTGGTTGGGACGTGTGGTCTTCTCCCTCTTTGGGTAAATCCTATCAACTATCACTGATGTGGCAATTTTTGCCGATCTCCATTCTTGTGAACAGCAACAATAGTAGCACGATGCCAGCCTTCAGGGCACTGCTTAGTTGTCCAGAAATCTGTTATAATGCTATAGAGGTCTTCAGTAAACCGCAAGGGGTCGTATTTGAAGACATGGAGGAATTCCGTCGAATCCGGCGGCTTTCCTATCTTTGTGTTTACTGCATATGTGCATAATATCGTCGACAGTTGGAGGTTCTACGGAGATTGAAGAAATTGTTGAATGAACTGTGTCAAGATTGGACTGGTTTTGTAACCAGGCTGTTGTGATTTCAGGATTGTTTGAAGTCTGGTTAAAGTGAAGTAACCAGTCTTCGTTTGATATACCAGACGATCGAACTTTAACTTTGTTATCACGGCAGAGTTGTTCCAATTTCTTGTTTATTTTCCCACTGTCATTATGGCGAGCAGAAACCTCTAGCTCATCTGCTACAGAATCCCAATGTCTTTGTCCATCCTTCTCATAACTTTTTCGAAATTCTGCAAGCAATGATCTTGCTTCGCTTTTTCTCGTAGATATCTTTGCTTGTGCATAAAGATATCGAGAATTGGCGGGCAACCAGTTTGGGTAAATTAATTGTATAATTTATATGTTTTTGTTTTATTTAATTCATACATCGTTTTATATATTTTACATATTTATGAAGATATAATATTATATAATTATATATTAAGTAATTTTAATTTTTATATGCAACAGGTATGGCCGATCCATTTACTGCCGCGGTTGCAGCAGCTGTCACAGGAAATTCTGCTGCTCAGGCTGAATACTACCAAGCTTATCAGCAATATTATCAACAGTACTATGCTTCTCAATATGCAGCACAATTTTATTCATCTGCCGAATCTGGTGTGACATCTAACGAAGGCATATTTAGTGGATCTATTACTAGTGGAGCAACGGTTAGTGACACTATATTACAGCAACATGCTTTTGTTGATCCCACTGCTTCACACTTGTATGCCCGTGCAATTCAACAAGGTACCGGCACACAAGAATATGCGCCAGGTAGATTAAAATACTATTTTAAAACAATGTATTACGCTTTACTAAATTAAGTTTTTTAAAGAAAATCATATAATAAACAGTTTTAAATTTTTATTGTTTAACCCCTTTAATTAATGTATTTTTGGTTTTGAAATATGAACTTTATTATAATTTATAATTTGTGTAGATCCTGATTCCTTATCATCTGCTTGTGATCGACCTAGACATGTAGACGATTTGGATGAGGTATTCGCTTTTATGGAATCATCTCGTTGGCATATTACTGATCCATCTTTGGCTTTACTTACTAAAATACGACCATGAAATACTTATTCTTAAGATTTTCCACAACTTGTACATTTGTTTTTAATAAAAATTATATTAACAGTGTTTGTGTTTGGGATGCTAATGATCTGGAGGATTTGGGTTGCAGGTTGATACATGAGTTGAGTAGGAGAGACACATTTTGGTCTTTGGTTTAGGAGTATCGAGTATCAGGAATGGAAAAATAAGGGGGTATGAATAAAATATTTAAAACAATTAAGTAAAATTAGAGAGATAGTGATGATTATAGGTCAGTTCGAAGATCTTGAAGGATGATGCATCGACAACATGCAGAGGTAGATGGTTTTACGCTAAGATGATCCTATGTGAGAAATGATCTAGACATAAATGGGACTAAATTCTTAAGGTATCATTAAAGAGGACAAAGTAGGGAACTGATTGTCCTATGCTCATAAGCTTATACACTGGGATAGGGTTGCTTCAGAATTCTATAATGAAGTAGGAGACGGTCGATTTTTGAATGCTCTAATACAAACCGCGCATCTGTTACTCAGTTCTAAATAAGTTTAGAAAAAAATGTAAGACCCTAATATTTTCACGTATAAAACGCAGTGTCGCATTGCTTAGAAAGTCGACTTTTACGGCGTGGAATTCTCATTCAAGAATAGGTGGGAATACGGAAAGGGATAAATTGTTCTATACCCTTATGTACCATTTTGTATCTGCTTTTATAGTATTGAAAAAGTCATTATTTTATTTGTATTAGTGTAGTCCTAATTTATGTTATAATTGTGTAATTCTACATAGCATTGCAAAAACCTAGGATTGGCTCAGATCTACGTTTGGGTACTGAGGCAGGTATCAGAAAGGAAGTAATTGCTTATTCCCAAAAGATTGAGTTGGCTAATACTGTCTATAAAAGACAGGTTAAAAGGGATTAGGTGAAGACAAGAGAGGGATCAACTGGTTTTAAGGCCTGTAAGAAATGAACATGTTGGGTAAGCTTATATTCGATGTTAACGTTGAAGAACTTCAGGAAACAGAGTAGATGGTCTCAATCGAGAAAGAGAGCTTTGGAACTTTTAATGAAAATAATTTTTAAAAAGTGAAAATAGAATAAAATGTAAGAAAGATTATATAGGATGGAAAGGAGGAGAGGACAACGACATGTAGGAGGTAATACCCAGCACGGGTAGGAACTGAGGGGTAAAGTTTATAAACTCAATTTTTTAATATTATTGATATTATTAATATTATTAATTCCGTTAATTTGTGTAGTGCATTCTACATCTAGACTAATACAATGCGAAGCGACTACACTGTAGAATAAATGGGCTTTCTTTTTATATATAGATGCTCGCATACATTTAAGATACTTAAAATTATTATAAGGTATTCGGATACCATATGTATAACTAGTGACCAGTTGGATTAAAAAAAATCAATATGACAAAAAATAAGTTTAAAATTTTTATACTTGTTTTTGGTATTTGTGTCATTTGTGCAACCTGAGTTGTACAGCTGATTGAACGAGTGCGAATTGCATGATTCGTATTTGAAACGTTTTTATTAATTCTTTAACTGATTATCACTTTGCTCTGCATTGTGATATTTGCTTTTTATTTTAACAGTCATTTCAGTTTCTTCCGACTTAATAATGACCTCCCAAATTGCACTTTGTGGAAAACGGGGTGTGGTAAATCAGTCAAGTCTGGTATAATGTTTTGTTCTGGAGTGTAACACCTGGTTTCATGAAAAGTGTACCGGTCTTTCAGTTATCAATTATACAGATTTAGCAAATAGTAGCGTCGATTTTCATTGCATCAACTGCCTTTGGGTAAAGAACCTTAAGTCTCCTGACCCAAAGGATCGTTCCATTTCAGAACTATTTAATCTAGTCAGAAGTCCAAACCAGTAACTTAGTCCTTAAAAAACTCACTCTCTCCGCACTCCAAAGAGTCTGTTTCAATTGTTTCTACAAAACAGGCTGACATCAGTTCCCTCAAAGACACAGTAGAATCTCTTTCAACAACAGTCAAGGACTCTTTGCTCCCAACCACAAAAGCCGTCCTTAGACTGTCGCAGGATAAAATTCTATCTGCAGCCAAACAATTTGCTGCTGATAGACGCCGGGAGAATAATTTAATAGTCAGAGGGATCCCAGAGACAGCTACCAACTACAAGGACATTGTCTCTGAGCTGATCAATTCCTGTCTCCCGTCAGCCCCCGTAGCTAAGATAACACGTATGTCCTGTAAGCGTCCCCATACCTTCCCTCCTATCATCGTCAGCGGTACCCCATGCGTCGTTTCTGATATTTTAAGCATGTGGCCATTAATTCGCAAAAATTTTTCTGAGATCCGTCTCCATAAGGACCATCCTACGGCTGATAGGTTGGGTAAATCTCCTGTCTTACCCCTCAGCACTTGTCCCAAACTCGCGGCCATCCCGGTAGTTAAGCTTACCCCTCTTAAGCTAAAGGATACCACTCCCCTTTCCACTGCCCAGGATTTTCTCTTTCCGCCCCGGAGTCGCGTCCCATTTTACCATCGCCTAAAAGAATCAAGACCGTTATTGCCCTCCCCAACCCCGTCCCACTAATATTTTTTATACCAACGCTTTCAGTCTTTCGAATAAGCTCACCGAATTAACCAGCCTGGCTAATGATTCTAAACCCCACATAATCGGCATCACTGAAACTTGGTTATCAGATGATATACATAATAATGAACTACTAATCCATGGCTACAATATTGTCCGACGTGACTCAAGGGTCTCTAGATGCGAGGGTTATCTCTTCTATATCAAGGATGACATCAGTTTCTCTCTCCTTCCCTTCTCGGACTATTCTGAACATGGATATGATCTTCTCTCTGTTGCGATCTCCCTCTCCTCTAAAGAAGGAGAACTTGCCCTCTTATCTATTCTTTATCGTCCCCCCTCCCTCCCGGATGCTTTTAATAGGTCCCTTTTCCAAGACCTTTACTCTGTGTTAACAACCAAACATCACTACCATATTCTGATGGGTGATTTCAACGCTCCTTCCATTAATTGGGACTCTTTCAGCTGCTCCTCTAAAATCTTTGATGCCCTGCTCCTCCAATTTAGTATAGAGCACGCACTCTACCAACACGTTTGCTCTTCTACCAGGTTTAGGATTGGCAGCTCCCCCTCCTACCTAGATCTAGTTTTTACAAACAAAGCCTCGTTATTAGACAGTATTATCCATTTCCCCCCTTTGGGTAAGAGTGATCACACTCTACTTGCCCTCAAAATCCATTTCTCTTTACCAATTGTAGGCCATATGCCTCAACCTCTGCTTATTCCTAATTTCCGCAAAGCCGATTTTGTTGGTCTCAAGAACTTTCTGAGGCAAGTCAACTGGGACCCCTCAAATAACGACCTAGATACTTCATATAACCACTTTTGTCAGTCCATTTGAATAGGTATAGAACGTTTTATTTTCTTCCATATCCCTACCTGTTCTAAACCCAAAATTCCCCGCTTTATCATTCGTATCATTAAGTCCCACAATATAGCTTTTCAAAAGTGGAAATTATCAGGACTCCCCTCCTTCCTTTATCGCTACCTAGATCTTCGTAGTAAATCCGTTGCTTGTCTCAAACGGCTTAAAAACCTCAGACTCTACTCACTCCTGAGCAATGCTAAATCGGATAATAGTCTCCTCTTCAAATTTATTAAAAACAAACGGGGGTACAACATCTCTTTTCTTAAGCTGAAAGATAATACAGGTTCATTTTTATCGTTTCTTGAGGTGTGCAATACCTTTGGGGAATACTTTAAATCCGTTTTTAATCCCGATTTTTTAATCGACTCTCTTCCTGATCCTGCCCTCGATTCCGGTAGTCCTACCATCACTCCCTCTTTAGTGTTTAAGTACTTGTCCCAGCTTAAATCAACATCTCGCGGGGCTGACGACCTCTTCTCGAGAGTCCTTAAGGAATGTGCCTCCAAACTTGCTACTCCCCTCACCCACATCTTTACCCGCTCCATTCAGTCGGCGTTTCCCCTGCAATTTGGAAGCTAGCTTTTATACGTCTAATTTATAAGTCAGGTTCCAAATTTAAGCCCGATAGCTTCAGATCTATAAGTATTCTGTCTTGTTCCAGCAAAATCCTCGAGAAAATAATAAAATCGCATCTAATGGGTTTCATCACACATAATAACCTTATCAGCTCAGTCCAGCATGGGTTCATGCCGGGGAGATCCTGTCTCTCCAACCTCCTAGAGTTTACCAAGAACATTACCCATAAGCTGGAACTTTCATCATCAGTCGACGTTATCTACTTTGACTTTTGCAAAGCCTTTGACAAAGTTCCGCATTCCGCACTGCTTAGTAAACTCAAAGCCTTCGGTATATGTCCTCTTTTCTTAGAGTGGTTACACAACTCTCTTTCTAATCGCCAGTTTAGTGTCAAATTAGGAAACGCATCTTCCCCCCCTACCCAGATTACTTCAGGTGTCCCCCAGGGATCAGTACTAAGGCCACTTATTTTGTTATCTACATCAATGATTTGCCCTCGGTTGTTCACTCTGACATCCTTCTCTATGCTGATGATGTCAAAAGTTAGGGCTCTAACCCTGAACAATTGCAACGAGATATCAATAACATCCATCAATGGTCCCTTGACAATGCTCTCCCTCTAATCATTTCCAAGTGTAACCATTTCTGTTTCGGGAAATTTTCTGGGAACCAGTTCATATTCCCGAGTCCCAAAACATCACCAAAATTGACACGGTCAAAGATCTAGGAGTCATTTTCAATCCCTCCCTTAGTTTTTCGTCTCATCATAATAAAGCGATTCTAACCTGTTATCGTCTTACAAAGTTTTTCAGGCGCAATTTGGGGAACCTTCCGGTTAGCTGTACACAACTCTTTTACCAACTTTACACTAGGCCGCATCTTGAATACTGCATTCAAGTGACTTCCCCTCTTCTATGGGCCGATATCGTTAAACTGGATAAGGTCCAAAGAAGCTTTACTAGGCTGCCGCATGCCCTTAGAAGCGTCCCCTATTCTAAGCGATTGGAAACCCTTCGCCTCTTTCCTCTGAAAGATAGAAGACTCCGGGGCAACCTCATCTTAGTTTTCAAACTCATCAAGTCCGATCAATTTAAGCATTTTTTCACAATTTCTAGCGACCCTCGTAGAGGACACCCTCTTAAGCTCTCTAAACCCCGCGTTTATTCTCGCATAGGTCTTCACCACTTCTCCTATAGGGTTGTTTCCGCCTGGAATAGCTTGTCCCCGCACGTTGTGTTAGCCCCCTCCATCCAAGCGTTTAAATTGGCATACGATAAGCTTTTTCTTCTTAATTTTACCTAACACCTTTACCATCCTTTTATTTTTATTTATTCATTTTTGTTATTTTTTATATTCATGATATTCGATCATTTTGAACAGAGTACTAAAAGGAGTTTTTCTCCTATTTAACTCGTGTATCAACCTGAAACCTAAACCTGAATCACTATAAAACTTAAATCGAACACTGTATACAATAAAGTGGAATCTTCTACTTGTTTCACAAGATAGCTAATTTCTCTGTGTTACTGGAGGATAACTAAAGATAAAAATATTATATATTAAACCAAGGATCAAAGGGTTTGTTTTACCTAACTCGTGTTGTAACCTGTAACTTATAATAACGCCAGATAAAACACACCAGGATACAGGATACAGGATAATTCACGAGATTAGTAGGAGAAACTCCCTTTTGATCCTCGGTTCTGAAATGTCAATATATCTGAGGAGGGAAAAGAGTAAAACTTGGGGAAATGTAAATAAAAGCTAAATGAAATTAAGAAGGGCATGCTTATCATATAAGCTTGCTTAAAGGAATCAAGGGTTGAGGGGAGCTGAAGAAATAATATGGGATGGCAAATTATTCCAAGCGGAAATGAGCCCTGTGGGAAGAAATAACAACTACGGAGACGGGTACAGGCTCTCTAGGCTTGGAAAACTATATTTATGACCCTTAACATTACCTGTGAGTAGGAACGAAAAATAATGCACTACGTCCAGAATGAACTAATTGATACACTAAAATAAGGTCGCCTCGGAGTCTTCTATCTGATAACGAAAAAACTTTAACCTTTTTAGCCGATTGATATGATCAACGTTATGTAGGATCTTAGGTATTCTAGAAGCTTTTCTTTGAACCTGATCAAGTCTATGAATGTCGCGTTTAAGGATAGGGGAAGTAACTTGAATACAGTATTCAAGATGTGGCTTAATATAAAGTATATATAAAAGACGTGTACAACTGATGGAAATATTCCATAAAGTACGCTTAAAAAAATTGATCAATCTAAAACCTTTTTGCGCAGCAAGAGTATGATGGGCAGAGGAATGAAGGGAGGATGAGAAAGTTACTCCTAAATCTTTAATAGATAGTACCGATATAATAGGAGAGTCATTTGAAGGAGATGCTCTAAAAGTGTTCCCCAAAGGTTTACCAAAACAAATATGCTTACATTTTGAGAGATTGAGAGGGAGCGACTTTAAAGAAGCCCAATCATAAATGTTAAAAATATCTTGCTGAAGAACCTCAGGGCTGGACCTCCATATCTTAACATCATCAGCATAGAGCAGGATGTTCGATTTAACTACCCCAGGCAAATCATTAATAAAGATGATAAAGAGTAATGGGCCTAGAACTGAGCCTTGTGGGACCCCTGAGGAAATCGGACAAGGACTGGATAGATCACTGCCTAACCTAACTCTAAAATTCCTACAATGAAGGTAATCTTCAATCCAGTCGTACAAAGGCCCTACAATACCAATAGACTTTAACTTAAACAATAATAATTTATGTGAGACTGTCAAAAGCCTTAGCAAAGTCAAAATAAATAGCCTCAACAGAAGAAGTATGCTCAAGTAACGAAGTAAGGCTGTCAGAATAGTATAATAAATTAGTAAGACAGGAACGATGGGGTAAAAAACCGTGCTGAGAAAAACTGATATGATTATTATTAGAAATAAAATCAATAATATGGGCCTTAAGTAATCTTTCAAGGATCTTACTAGAAGTGGAAAGAATACTGATAGGTCTATAACTATCCGGGACCAGCCTATTACCAGACTTATATATGGGCCTAATATAGGCTTGCTTCCAAATGAGAGGAAGACGTCTACTATGGAGAGAAAGGGAGAAAAGTTGAGAAAGAACAGGAGTTAATATAATTGAGCATTCTTTAAGGACCCTAGGGCAGATACTATCAGGGCCACAGGAGGAGGAATTCAGTTTATATAATTGCTTAAAAATCTGTTCAGTACTAAAAGATGGGGAAGAGATGGGAATACTAGGGCACTGTAAGAAAGACGGGGTACTAGGGATAGTAGAGTAAAAAGCCGAACTGAAATAATTGCTAAAAAGATTACAAGCTTTATTCCTTGAAAGTGTGGATCCATCATCTCCTTTTAGAGAAGGAAAAAAGTTATTAAAAGACCTTTTGTTTTTAATGAACTTAAATGAATACTTTTATTAGATTTGGCATTGTGTAAAAGCTTACAAAGTTGATTCTTTCTAAAGGCTCTAATCGCGTTAATACATTCATTCCGAAGGATAGAAAATTTACGATAAAAGCTAGGAAGACCAGAGATTTTCCAGAGCTTAAAAGCCTTCCTACGTTTGGACAGACAACAAATGATTTGTCGTGGAAACTTAGGTTGCCTATGCCCAATAACCTTAGAGGGGACAAACATCCGGCTAGCTTCCTGAATGACAGTGACAAAGTGAGTGTAGGCAGCATCAATATTATCATTAGCAAAAAAATCTCAATTGAAATTCGCAAGATAGGACTTCATACCTATAAAGTCAGCTTTCCTGAAATCAGGAACAGGAGCACTAATAAAATTGGAAACAAAATTAGAAGAATATGGGACAAATACACCAAAAGAGAGAACGAAATGATCACTTTTTCCTAGAGGAGGTAGATAGGAAATAGAGTCTACTGTTAACGGAATTGAGTGAAGACTAAATCCAAACAGGATGGGAGAGGAACCCGGTCTAAATCTAGTAGGGGATAAAATATGCTGGGTGAAAGAGTGTTCAATACTAAAATTTATTAAGTTGGAATCAAATGTCTTAGGAGAGCTCAGTAATGCCCAGTTAATGTTTGGTGTATTGAAATCTCCCATATAATTTTAGTATAAAATTTGCTATGCTTATTAATTTTTAATTTTTAATCTTAGTTATATATATAATATTTATAACACATTATTAATAATTTTTTTTTAATAAAATAATTTTATTAAAATGTATTAACAAAGCATTGGTGTTTAAAATTCCAATAGGAAATAATATATCCTTGACGCACTAGGTGCCAATGACTAAAATGCTAACCAGGGGTCGCCTATCTCAATCTTTTTCAAATTCAGATCAAGATGCATTCGAAAGTGGGTATTTGTTTCAGTAAACTTATATAGCTTTTAAAGCACATACTTAAAAACATTTTCTGTTATTTTCAAAAGTATGACTTATCCTACTATATTTTTCATTATTTTATTCTATGGTGTTAAAGTTTAATTTAAAAAGATATTATTATCAACTTTATATCCTTTTTCGGTTTTTAAAAGTCAATTTTTATTTTTATTTTATTCAATTACATTTTTTTAGTATTCTAAATGCATTTGGGTTTTTTAATATTTAATTTATTAAGTTGAGTATACCTTTTGATTTTCAGTTTTTTTAATAAAATATGTTGATGTTTTAATACGAGTATTATATTTTATTAGAAGCGCATTAAAATTATTTTTTGTTTTTGTAAAATTTTTATTTAGCTGAAAATACTAAAGTTTTTGATTATAAATTAAGAATAAAATTTATAAAACCTTTTTTATCTGATCATCATCATCATCATCAAGGATAAACATCTTCCACCGGTTATTATCACTCGGAGCAGTCCAAAAAAAACCAAAGCGTCTGTAAAAACGTCAACTTTTGTAGTGTGTACTCAAAGACGACACTTGAGATGTGCTGACATTAAATATTAATTACATCCCGAGTTAAACCCCTTCAGTGATCTCTGTTATTGGCTGCATAGGGTAAACAAACGGATGCCCATTTAAATAATTCATTTGGACGAGGGGGCTTAGCATAAATAAAAAGACTGAGTTCGCATGCTACAATTTCTGTCCAAATTTTCCGTTGGTCGCCTGGCCTTCTTTTTCCATCCGGGTAATGGGTGGGCTTCCATAGCTATTCTAGTTGAATGAGTGGGCGATCTACGTAAAACATGGCCAATCTATTTTAATCGTCTTTCTTCAACTGTGTTAGAGGTACATGGCCAATAAATGTTAAGAGACTTACAAATATTTGGGAATGGTCGAAATATTTTACTAGTTATTAAGTGAGTGCGTTTAATAGAGGACAACGAGCGAAACCATATAGATCTTAAACAGCTTTGCTCAAAAAGAACAAGTTTTTGCGTATCCGCTTGGGTGAGAGTCCAAGTTTCACATGCGTAAAGAAGAATGGAACGCACTAAACCGGCTATTTTTTATCTGATAACTTACCAAGGTTAAAAATAAAAACGAATCATTACAGACTGATCATAGTTTTTAATATTTATTTGAATATAACTGAAAGAATTATTAACACTATTACTTTAATTATTGTTTCTTTTACTTCTAATATATTCCATTATTTCTTATATTTATTCCCTACTACCGATAAAATCGATGCTAAGAAACGTGTTGCCAAAATGTCCCTGACCTAATTAAACCGTTTTTCAAACCTACAAACTTGCAAATTTACAGTGCATTGTTATTTGATGCTAAGTATAATTTCTGTATTTAAGCTATTACTCTACCACTATAGGAGTGGCGTTGTAGGGAGAATTTATCTGCTAGAATAACGATATTTTCAGTATTCATTCATTTTGGTTGGTGACGTGGTCACCTCGTTATTATTTCCCGTATATATACGACATAGCAAACGATCGATTTTGATGGCTTGATAAGCGTAACACAAACGTAGAAGATAACAAAGTGTATTGGCTGGTAGTGACGGCATCCTTGTGACATCGCCACTGTTCGCAAAGATTGACGAGGCCGCCTGATTTTTTTGTCAGGGTTATCTCCCATAGCCCAAGGGCTACATATGATATACGTATACCTTTAGATACCTTTTAAGTATCCTGGCTGTATGTTCGCACCCACCCGCTAATGATCCTGAGGATTTGAGTAATGCTTATAAAGTCTCAATTTCCAATGATGGTGATATTCCTGACTGTTAGTCCTCCACGTGGTGCATCTGGACTAGGTGCCCCCTAGGCATCTAAACTAATAACAGCAGGGTCCGAGTGCACAGCGGTATAACTTGGGCTTCCGCTACGGCGGGTGGGTGCGAACATACACCCAGGATACTTAAAAGGTATCTAGAGGTATACGTATACCATATGTAGCCCTTGGGCTAAGGGAGACAACCCTGACCAAAATCAGGCGGTCTTGTCAATCTTTGCGAACAGTGGCGACGTCACAAGGATGCCGTCTACCAACCAAGAAACTTTGTCATTCTTCCACGTTTGTCTACGCTTGTCAAGCCATTGAGATCGATCGTTCTACATGTCGTATAAATATGGGGGAAATAATGAAGAGGTGACCACGTCACCAACCAAAAAAAAAATCCGCCGTAGCGGTAGCCCGAAGTTATACCGCTGTGCACTCGGACCCTGCTGTTATTAGTCTAGATGCCTAGGGGCACCTAATCCAGGATGCACCGTCACGTGGAGGACTAACAGTCAGGAATATCACTATCATTGGAAATTGAAACTTTACAAGCATTACTCAAATCCTCAGGATCATTAGCATCCCGTATTTCAGTATATTCTAAATTATCAGAATATGTTGCATAATGGAACAATAGATTGAGAATTACACTGCCTTAAGCGAGTACTGAAAATTAGAAGCGACTACATAATCTGTTACAAACGTGGATAGTCGTTGGTGAGTGTGTAAAAGATTTACTAGTTTCAGTGTGGTTTTATTATTTAACGTAGCATTTTGTAGTCGTTTGAAGTTCAGCAACAACAAAAGTTTGTGGCAAAGTCACCTCTTTATTAGTTGCAAGTTCTCGTAGCAGCACTAATATTGCCTTTCCATTGTTCACGGTTTTTAGAGGTATGTAGGGATATGTCAGTTCAACGACAAAAAATGTTTAACAGGTAGGTACATAGGGTATCGAACTGACTTAAAAATTCAGGATGCACTGAATGTTTTTGATCGTTATAGCTTACACTCGATCTATTTTGATCCAGATGACTATCTCTTTTTAAAGGAATCTGCTTAATAACAGATAAAATATCAATTTTACATGTGTAAAGAAAACAGATACAAATTTATCCATGTGTTTGAATCCTATTATCAATACTAAATGCGAGCCGTTGTTTGGTTTTACTAGATGTTAATTTATTAAAAATGTTTCTCGTTAAACATTCAAGCAGAAAAATCCAACTAAAATAAAAACTGGATTTGAGCGCATTAATCTTCAATTATAAATATTAAACCAAGTTTTTGTGAGTGGAATTAAGCACATGAATTAATGACAGGTTAATTATTAAAAATAGTGTGCAATTAATTATTACTTCTGTATAAATGCTGAATAAATTAAGATATATTGCTAGTTTTGTATTGAAAATTTTTTAAATAATTATATAAAATAAGGAATTTTTTGCCTTCATTATTTTTCATTAAAGAATCCGTCAAGGAAAAACAGTTAAAATTCAATTTTGTTACACCGATTTCGTCAACGGTTGCAATATTTTAAGTTTAGATGGAAGTTACTGTTATCTAAATGTTTTCAACATACGAATATTAATAAAATAATTAACAAGTTCTGATTTAAAACAATTTGAATTGTCAATTGTTTAGAGTTATTCTAGAAAGCTATTTACTTTTTTTTTAAAGCTTACTTCTCTAAATTCCATACTAAATGATTAATCAATTTGAATTATCTTTACAGTTTTTTTAATGATTATGTTGATTTTTTAGCAAAAAAACTATTATTACGAATGGACTGCCTTTTCGAAACCAGTTAGTAATGAAACTTTTAATATTTTTACCAGAACTTTATATATATACACACTTATAACTTAAATTTATTTATTTACTGAAATAAGATTATTTTTGTTTTCTATCTTCAGATGCTGTTATTCGTGTTGGTAGTGATTTTCAAGTTGAATTGCCTAATTTTAAAGGTGAACGGTCACCTAGTATTCTAGATGGACCCGACCGTGAGGTTGCTTTATGGTATCCTATTCATGAATTTTTACATGATGAATTAGACAACTTTCTAAAAGTAGCCATTGATCAACACAGGTAACGTTTAAAATAAAGCTCATGAATGTTATGTACGTTAAATCAATTTATAATAAAAAGTAGAATTCAATTACAGTATGTGTACGGGCTTGCGTAACATTAGATTAAGCACATCTAAGTTTTACTGAAACCTTTTCCAACCATTACTTTAGCAGTGCTCTAGCGGTACTTCGCTTGACTCGAACCCGGGTGGCTACGGGTTCTATCAACACTACACATATTTTTTGACTAACATGATTACCCATTTCTAATTCAGAAATTTAGAAAAATTGAAAAAAGGGAATTACAAAATAGGTATACATATATAAAAATAGATAATAAAAATTATACATTTGTATTATTTTAGGCAACATTTATTGCTTTTTGTAATTTCCTCTAAGCGTTTAACTTAGGTCCCTGTTTTTTAAGATTGTGTGGAATTTGATTCTGTATTATATAATATATAATACGATATATTGGAACTGTATTTGTGAATTTTGAAAGGAACAACTAAGTATTAATTTTATGTTCGTTTTTTATAATGTATTTATGGTATATAGTTGCTAACTTAATTAATATTATTATTATTAGTGATATACATAAGTATATTTTTAATGTAATTTTATTATAATTCTTACATATTGGTATTTATATTTTTACTATATATATGTGTGTTCCAATATTTTGCATATTTGAGCATTTTACTGTTTAAATGTTTTACTTAGTTATTCCGAAGAACAGGCTTTGGCTTTGCTTACTTGGCACAAGGCTAAATTTGATCGTGCTCGGGTCGATTTGGGGAATTTTAGTCCGGTGAAATATGAGTGGAATGTTTCGGAACGCCGAATATTCTTTATTGCAGTAGATTATTATAATAAACAGTTTCACAAAATTAAGAATGTGGTACGTTATTATTCAATATTGATAAATTAAAAAAGTTTATTAAAACACAACTTTTGAACGATTTTTTAAGTGTTTATTACATATAACAAATGCACTTTTTGTTGATTTGTTCTTTTTTTAAAATTCAATATATGGCTTTAAATTATTTTTTATATTGGAAACCAAAGACTTCACACCGGTAATTTTTATTTGTGTGATCATGAGTTTGAGTCCTACCACCGACACTAAATGCAGGTTATCTTTTCGTTTTTCTAAACCTCCAGTTATTGAAACAAATTTCACGCCAAACATTAAAGCAATGTATACCAAATTTAAAAAGTATTCTTCGCATGGTCATTGCTTATTGTTAGTGCTTTGTCTAGATTTGAGTTACGTAGAGTCAATCCCGTTATTTGTCGGTTTCACACAAATGTACAATTTTAGGACCGTAGTACTGTTTGGTTGTCCAAGTTTATACGGAACGTGATAATTAGACGATCGAACATACTTTTTATTAGTCTTGAGGTGGAGCTCTTAGTGATGAGCTGCTTTGCCGCATTGGGAAAGTGACGTAATAGGAGGTATGTATATAGACCGAAACTGAAGCTTGCAATCTTACTACCAGTAACAGTGAAAAACAAATAAATTTTGTGGATGAATGGAAAATGTAACCATAGGAACCAAACCTGCACATTCAAGTGCTGTTGTTGGATAATTTAATGCCAGACTATGCCGAGAAGACGTTAACCGGTCTTCGATAGGCTTTTCACTTATAACAAGTGCTTCACTCTCAATTTATATTGTATCGGTTTGATTTCAAAATAAAACTAGTTATTAAATTTTTTTTTTCCAGTTTCCCAATCGGTCAGTGAATGAATTAATTTTGTTTTATTATCTTAATAAACGCAATCAACAAACCTTATACGAAATGAGTCTGTACGGTCCTCGATGGAATGGTTTATGTCAACGAGGCTACGTCACCCCAGGTCTCCAACCGTCCCATGAGTTCAGTCCTGTTAAATCACAAACATCACAAGTATAATATTCGTTTTATTTACCTTATATATATATATATATATATATATATATATATATATATATATAGAGAGAGAGAGAGAGAGAGAGAGGGAGAAAGAATTAAAATATTTTTATAATAATGCAGAATTAAACAATTAAATTTGTATTCTACAACTCCTAAACTAATTAGTGTGGAAAACGTAGTTATTAAACTAAAACATTTATAGCAATTACATAACATATTATAAAGACATCATTTTAATTATAAAAGTTACAATATTGTGATAATTAAAATATAAGTATAATTTTAGATATATATTGTAACTGATAAAAAAATTATATAAAACATTAACTGATTCATAATCTAAGATTGAGTAAAATTACCAACAAAATATAACGTCTAATATATTTAAAAATGTAAAACATAATTTTTAGGGGTAATACATTGTTTTATGTATAATTTACTATACTACTTGGCTTAGGTGTTTTGATATGCTTTTGGTTAAAATGCTGATATAGTTTTATGTAATCTAAACTTTAACAAAAAATGATTTAGACAAAAAATAAAATAAGTAACAGTATTAGAACGATTAAATAGCGATTTTTAAAAATATAATTATTTTTATTTTAGCCCGTGTTATTGTTAAATTAAGTTTGTTATTTAAACAAAATGAATTTAAATACAATTGCAATTAATTTTGTAAAATTACAATACAAATTATTATTTTTATAAACAATTGTAACCCTGGCATAAGTAAAACGCATTTTAGCATAAAAAATATTGATATATTTTACTAGAAAAAGACCACTGTTTAAATTGTTTAATATAATTTTTTATATAAAGGTTATCTAACAATTTTATAAAACCGATTTATTGTTTATATATATTGTTCTAACTGTAAAATTTTAAGTTTGTACAAAATGTTTATACACAGCAACTTATTTTATTATCCAACATATTAATCCTTTTAAGTCAGTGTTTTATTAGCTACAACTAAAAGTAATTAGTATTAAAAGCAATTTTATTTTACTATTACAAAACATAATTTTGATGTTTTTATTTTCTAACAAAAAATTAACTAAACTTCCTGTGCTAAAGAAGATATAACATATTATATTTTCTGCTCCTAAGTAGCAAATAACTAAATTTGTGTTAATTATATTTTAGAATTTAACAAAATACCGTATTTTATTGTTTTTAAGTTAAATAATAATTTTTTAACAAACAAAAAATAAATTTTTACCATCTTTAAGAAAATACCAAAAATATTATTAAAAACATTATTATAATTTTTTTACTTCGTATGCAAATATTAATTTTTAGCTTAAATTTAACAACAAATTAATGTTTTAAAGTAAAAACCGGAGCAACGTTTTCGAAGTAACATTACACAAGAAATCGGTTTTTAAATCATTTCAAAATTTTGGTTACTATGACAACGTTTGAGTATAAACATACTTTAACAATTGTTTATTTAATATTGAAATATCAAAAAATAATTAATTAATTATTTTTTAATATAAGTTAATTAATTTAATTTTAATTTTTCTTATAAGGTAATAATGTAAAGTTTGTGCTTGTAGAAACGTAAACTTAAGGTATTAAAATGTATTTTTGAATAATGATTTTAAGCATATTAATTAAAAATTAATTAATTATTATAAAAAAAATTATAAATTGCGTTTATTTATTCCGTTTATATAAGCGTTGTTATTTTTGGATCAACTCGGCATTTTAAAATAAATATTTCTAAGTAAATATAAATCATCTATTAAATACTTAGCATTATTTTTACAGGAAAACATTAAAAGATAACAAATTAATATAGATTAATTTTTTTTTGAATTTTTAACACTAATTTATTCACTTATTGTATTTCTAATTAACGTTTATGTTCGGGTATTTTTATTTCGGTTTAATTGCTAATTTACTTGACTGTGTTACTCTAATCAATCGTAAATCTACATATAATAATGCTAGGGAAGGAACAATGATTTAGTTTCACATTACATAGTATCTAAAGTGTTGATTCTGCTGTTTTTTAAATACGATTATTAAGTTTGTGGTTTAGTTTACTAGGGAGAATCTCAATTATGCGGCTGTGCACTTGGTCCCCGATTTGTATTAGTCTGAGCCAGGGATGCATTTTCTGCTGGTATGGAAAAAGGTTTGAATAAAATTATTTAAATACTCAGGTTTATTTTGCTTCCCCAAGTGACAACATTAAATATAATTGTAGGATATTCAAAATTCTCAATTATTTCAGCCTTGTTGGTTCCAAATGTAACATAAACGAGATATAAAAACGTAATTTTGTGAATTGATTGTTGTGTACGTTAAAATAAAAAGAATGTTTTTGCAATAACGTACTGTTTGCATACTTTTGTACCGTTGTTTTTTTAACATTTATTGTGAAGAAGCATAATTTTGATGCGGACGAAACAGATCCATTTGATTTGGAAATTAGACGTTATTTCAATTTGTCGCGTGGTCAAGGTGGTGGATTGGAAGATTTTGAGTTCTTTGAAGGACTGGATACAGATTCTTCATGCGTCAATTTCCCAATGCAGCCCGACTCGGAATTTGACGTTCACCCGCCCTCGTCTTCGCCCAATCGATGCACAACGAGCAGTTTCGGTCTGTTAGATGAAGACAGTGTCAAGTGTGATAAAGATGTATTAATTTCTGGACGAAAAAGGAGAAAAGTTCGCGGTGGTGGAGCTAACAACAATTCCGTTAATAACAACATCAATTTTGGTTTGTACACGACTTTTTCTGGATCAGTAAATCGTTTAAAACTGCCCCCTTTTACCTCATCCAATTTGTTTTGCAATGGAGACCGAATGTCTTCACGCAAGCATGCACGCTTTGAGGAAGAAATGGCAGCAGCTGCAGCAGCTTTTTCATCAACCTCGTGCAACGAATTGAGGCGGGGCGACGAAACAACCATCCGCAGAATAAAAACAGTCGACCGGACGGGTACAACGACGACGTTTGGCCAAGTTTCGACGACGAGTTGCAGTTCTCGAAGAGGCATTTTATCGAATCATACATCCAACAACAGCTGTAGGTATGCTTTAACGCGTTGTTTCTAGAAGATTGTTTGGTATTTTTGGTACCATATTGTACCGTGTTCTTGCTTTATTGGTTGAGACGCAAAATGCCAATTTTATTTCGTACTACTTAATCTGTCAATGTTGTGTAAGTAGATGAGATGTTTTTATTACGTGGAGTCAGATCAAATTCATTCAGTAATACTTACAATGTTGGAAGTTACTTTACTAAATTTATTTGTATAATCAAGCCTAGGATTGCAAACTCCTTTGTCTTTTTACGAAAAATGCCTATTTATTTGAAAATCATAAATGGAGTTGTCCTATTTCATCATTTTTACTTAATATTGTTATGAGCAGCATTTGAAGACAAAATATTTTTATATTAAAGCCAGTTGCTTTGAGGAGGTTTGTTTTGTCAGTTTAAGAGAGGGAAAGACTCGATTTCAAAACTCCGCTGCTTTACGGCATATTCAACGGGTGGAAAAGTTAGGAATGAACCTACAAGATGCATCAGCTGAACTCCTCAGGACAAATTGCTGCTGCGTTCAAAGACGCCCTTATATTTCCTGAAGCACTTTTGATACTAAATCAGATTGATCACGCCGCTTCGTAAACCTACTCACGTACACAGTACGACCAAGGGAGAAGTGATAACCAACAAGTGCGAGATGCATTGAATACTACTTTGGAAATTTTAATTTTTGAATCCTCGATGCCACAGAATCTGTTCAAAATAAAAAGGAACATTTTCAGAGCTATGAACAGTTTTATTTGCAGTAGGGGTTTCCTTATAATGTTGGAATCCAACCTGTTTTAATTAAGCGTTGCAATAAACAGCCTCCTGCTACCATTACATCAACTCTGATAATGTTGGAAAAAACATGCAGTATTATATGTATATATATATATATATACATATGTAAAGCAACTATTAATTACTTTACATTATTTTTTATTCTTAATATTTATTTTTACAAAAAACAATTGGACATAAATTAATTTAGATTCGATACTATTATAAAATTTTCCGGCAATTGTTGAAATGGCTGTATATATATATATATATATATATTGAATTGTAGAATTCAATTGCCGACCGGAGTTCATTATATTCACAAACAATTCGTTAATTTAACTCAATTGTCAGATAAGAAATTTGATGATGATATGCGCAAATTAAATGACCAATGTATAAAGCTGTCAAATTTAATTGACGAAAAGTCTAAGGTGAGCTTTAATAAATTATAAATGCTAATATTTAGAAATATAAATTGTCTACAAATTTTGTAAATGCCAGTTATCAGAAGTTATTAATTTGACTATGTAATATTGTTTTTGATGCGGTTAAAAGTTTGGCGTTCAGTTTTTGAACATTATTTCATATTCTTCAAAATAAACTGATTACTTGATTTTAAATTTATCTCTAAATATTTTACTACTTTGTATTTTAAATGTTGCTACTATGTACTACGAAGTTTATTACTAAATTATTAAAATTGAAACATTGGAAACAAAATTTTGAGACGTATACTGATATATATATATATATATATATATATATATATATTTATATAGCGTGCAAAGAGAGGTGAGAATGTTTTAAATGGTTTATCTGCCTTGAAAGCACCCGTTTTGCGGAAAGTAAGTTTCTGTGTTTAATGTTAATATTACTATAATCAATGTTCAATTGCAATTTTAATTAAAAATTGTTTGTATGTTATTAGAGATGTTTGGCAATTATTTAAAAGGAAAATTTCAAATTTATTGTAACTATTTTATAAATGTGATTGTACATAATCTAATTACTTGGTGTTTTCAGCAAAACTCATCACACTTGGTTTCCAATATTAACATTATATCTTCTTTTGTATTTATACACCTTTAATGCGTAGTGGTGGAAAGACAATCAAAATGAAAACGAAATAATACGACGTATATACAAAATGTGTCTTTATTACATAACTTTTGTAATTGAACGTTGTGTGATTATTGATCAAAAATATTCTGTTAGGATATATATGCCGGGAATAGTTGTCACTGCCCCGAAAAGGATGTTTGAACAATTGCTGAATAATCTAATTGTCTGTTCCTGACAAGGTGTTTTGCGAATTAATTTTAAACCATTTAATGCAGTCGACAAACGGGTTTTTGAACAAATACTCACTCATTGAACCGTGACAAGAAGTTCAGAAACAACTCAGTCAATTTTGTTGACTTTATGAAGGCCTTTAAGTGTTCCTTAAGAATTTCTGGAAAATTGTTGAGCTTTACGAAATACTATTTAATTTTGTAAATATGCACTTTATATCCAAACTGTAGTTGTGTTTGAACAAAAAGTGTTTACACTGCTACGTTCGAACTTGGCACAAAATTAAGTCAAGGATGCATTTTTTTTATCGTTCCTGTTTCTACTATAATTGATTTTATTATGACGCAGTACGTGAATAATTTGGTATTTGATATCATGTGGAACTATGATAGATCAATTGATTTAGACTTTTCAGGTTATGTAAATCTACTTAGTGAAACACCCGAAATAATACACAATATTTGTATTATATATTATATATTGTAAAATAAAATAGTTCTTATTTTAAAGTATATAGTTACTAGAAAAGTTTAACTTAGATGTTTACATTAGATGAAGGTATTACTTTAGTGGTTATATTGTGTATATATATATATATATATATATATATATATATATATATATACAAGGGTCCTAACTGGTACTTGTCAATAAACTCTTATTTAAAAAAATTTTTTAACTTGAGTTATATTTTTTCAATAAAGTAATTATGCTAAAAATAATATGGGCTATAATTACTTGAAGTAAATTTCGATTATGTGTTGAACAATCGAATTCCACATGATTATATCAATAATTTGGTTGATTCCTATCCAAAGCGTTTAAAAGAAGTTATAAAAAACCATGGCTTATCCTTTGAAAGACTAAATTTGGACAATTGGTGATGTCTATTTTGTATATATGTACATATTTTATAATATAATGTATTTTTAAGAAAATAATGTAGTAGTGTTTTTATCTTGTCGAAATGTGTAAATTCCGGGTTTTTAGTCTAAGCGAGAATTTGGTAATGCTTTTTGTTAAAAGAAATTATTTTTATTGTTTTAATTATAAGTATTGCTAAAGCAGTTTAAGGGTTATTTTAGTAAAATGTTGATATGCCTAATGTGCTTAAGTGATGTGAGGAAAGTCAATCAATTTCAATGTGTTAATTTTGACAAGTCCTATTTTAGCCCCTGTATATATACGTTTTTACATCTATTTCAGGATCCTTACTGGAGTCCTGTAGATATACAATTGGCTTCACATGGAATAGGCGAATTTGGTCGAGATTACAATGCCATAGCTGCACGCGTTTTAAACAAATCACCGAGTATGGTAGCCACCTTATTTGAAATGCACGGGCAGCAACTGAATTTGGATCAATTGGCTTCGATGGCTCCGATCATACTTTTGTAAATTTTTGTACAAATTAATTATGGCTTACCTTTATTGTTTACGTGCTTATGACTGTATTCTTGTGTGCGTTCTATAAATGAGAGTTTGAACTGTACATTTAAATCTTAAATTATAATTTATTTTTTTCACTTATCATAATGTAATTTGTTTTTATGAAAGTTTTTTGGTGTACAATTCGTTAATTAATAATTCAATTTTATTATTGCATGCAAAGTTTAAATAATAGATAATTTGTAAAATATTCCTATGAACAAATATATATGTATATAGTAAAACTGGTGACTGATAACTTTAAGGTGTTTACTGGGTATAATTCTGAGTGCTCAATTTTATACATTTACTCGGGTATTACAAGCTGGATTAGAATGAACTGAACAAAATGATGGTGTTGTCACTCGGGGAACATATAATTTAGTCGTTTAATTATTTCACTGATTTTATAAATAATGTCATTTTTATAATTTTACATTTTAATGTACTTATTTGTCTAGAATTGATGGATGTACTGATACTGATGGTGCTTTTATCTAACGATTTTTGAATGATCAGGTTTGTATATGTTAAGCAAAGTGTAAAAATGTAAAGTTTACTGCTTTGGAGTGATGGCCAAAGTTAGGTTACTTCTGTAAAGTTGCTCATTTTTTGTGAGGTGATGTATTTTCAAGTTTTGCAGCAATGAATGGCTTTAAGTTTTTCGTTATTAGAGTTAAACGTACGATTTTTAAGTTTCCAGTGTTGGGTATTATGTTATCCCGAGCAAATAATAGTTTCCTAAGATAATAAAAATGTAGTGAATTTGGGAAGTATTTCTGATTTTGTTCAACTATTTTTCAACAGCTTGGAACGTGCAAAATGACTAAATATATGTTTGAAAACTTCAAGAGCATTAAAATGGAAGTTAATAATAACGGAGACCGTCATCACTTGTGTTTACTGCTTCGGTGTTTCAACTGTATTCATGTTCTCCCTTTACCGAAGACAGGAATTTTAAACGAAGATTTAAACTGGTCTACAGTTGATGGAAGGTAGTCATATCCAACTATCTAGCCAGGATAGTGTTACATTATGACGGCGACAAGCAAATTGTGCTGTGGGGCATAGCTGCAGAGTTTCTGGTTATTCATCCATCAAATATCTGGTAAATTAAAACAATTTAATCTGGCGTTGAAGTTCGTAAAAAAACATTAATATTAGCTGTGCTTTATAGCGCGATAAGGTTTTCGGAGAGTTATTGGTAAATGTTCTGATATATTTGCCATCATGACTCAAAGTAGACGTGTACATATTAAAATCTGTTGAAATGAAGAATTGAATAGTGCTTATAAAATCTCAAATTCCGATTATACCGATATTTCTAACTCACTTTCACGTGGCGTATTCTCGACTAGATGCACCGAACTACCTAGACTAGTACAGCAGGGATCGAATACACAGCGGTATAACTGGACCTCTGTTTGGGGGACCGGAGCAAGCATACACCCAGAATATTTAAAAGGTATATGTATCTTTTGGGCTAAAGGGCATAGCTATGATAAATTAGACGGCTCTGCCAATTTTTGTATAAAGTGACACCGTCTTTCAGTTAAGAAACTTCGTTATTCTTTTACGTTTGTTCTGCTCATAAAGCCATCGGAGTCAATCGTTTATTATGTAGAAAAAGAAAGAAAAATTAGTGAACATTCTTTGATTAATGGATGGCAGTCATTAAGGGCTATTGTTGCAGCTGGTAAAATAATTATTGGGATAACTCATTTAGCAGGACACGTAATATTACACAAATAAAACCAAGGAATTCCTAATTAGGAATGCTTTGTTTTGTAGAAAGTATTGGATAGAACTAAAGTTTCTGTTTTAAAGCTAAGTCACTTATTAGAAACTATACTGCTTGGGTACATAATTGAGACTGACTCCCATTGTCAATTTCAACTGCATGTATATCCCTTTCCCACTACCACAGGATTTTTGGTATATCCTAGTTGTCTTCACCCATGTATTTGCCTAATGCGAATAACTCGACATGTTTTGATTAGTATAGAATTAAGAGCCATTACGGTGCATATATCTGAATCGGGTTGTGATTCCTTTGGATGATTTAATATTAAAAAACGAGTTAATAATCATTTTTAAAATGTATATTTAAACTTTACTCGTTTTTAAATAAAAAAGCTAATAATAATTAAGAAAATAAATTACAAGCCACAAGATGCAAACGTAGTTAATGAGATTTTAAAATAAATATACTATGGCATGCAGGTTTTAGATTTTCAGGTAACATAAGTGCAAAAATTGCATTATATTTTAATCAAGGATTACATAATCACGTGTATTTTAATAGAAAGCAGAATAATAGAAAAGTTAAGTTATAAAATAATTTTAAATATTTTTACAATATGAAAATTTTACCATTGGTGGTGATAATTTATTTACCTAAAATGTTTTTATCTTGCTTATTTACTGAAATCGAAAAATCTGTTAATAAAAAATGTACTATTAAACATTTTTTCAACAATAATTACGAAAGTAAAAATCACAAAAAATAATTTTCATTTTGTGTTCGAAAATTTGATGTATAATTGATAATTGGTCACTAAATTGCAGATAGATTTTTCGATGCGTCTGTTTGTTTGCTTAAACGTCACAGATTAACTGGGGTCGAGCTAGGCGTGCGGGTGCTCCTTTTTGAATAAGTTAGAATACCATTTTCTAATCTGTAAACAACAAATTTTATTGCATCTTCAAATTTCAATATATAATGCAGCAACAATAAAATCAATACAAGAAGTACATTGATTGGGATCGTGGAATTCGATTAGAAATAGATTGAATCGTTGTTCATTATATATATATATATATATATATATATATATAAACAGATCTTACTTTGACTTAGGTTTTAAGTTCACTTCAACTCTTGTATTCAATACGATAGTCTCCAAATCTTTAGGTGCTTTTGCATCGGACGGTTCCAAAGTTAGGGTATAGCGTCCCTCATCGCTGAGCACTGCTTGATCAATTGTCAAAAATAATTTTCCCGATTTATTTCGAGTAATACGCCTTCGTCCACCATAAGTCAATGTGCGTCCTCCTTTAGTCCAAGTAGCTGATTGTTAATGGAAAGACATAAGTTTTCACACAATTAGCTACCTTATTATTCATTTAGCACTAAAATTAATGCAACAATGTTTAACAAAAACAATCCAATAATGTATATTTTGTCAATCCGTGAAAGCAAATATATAAAGGGTAAGTAAGAACGCAACACTTACGAATGTAGTGCAAGTTTGTATCAATTGAACATTGCAACTCAATAGGATCTCCTTCCTGGACGTGAATGGATTTTGGCAAAGGAGTGATCACATTTAAATATCCTCCGATGTCCATTTCTTCATTACTTTGAATATTCGATTCAGCATTATTTGTGGCTAGTTGACTTTCTACATCATAGTTTGACGATGACATAAGTTGGTAGGAGGTAGTTTTTGGGGTGTTTTCGGATGATTTGTGATGGGCTGGTTCTACATAAACGAAAGCCGTCGACCGTTCTCGACCAAAACGATTGTAAGCAATGCAACGGTAAAGGCCGGCATCGGATAAACGCACTTGATGGATAGCAAGCACACCCACTCCGTTTTGCAAGGATCTGGCCACAAACCGAAGACATCCAATATCATCTTGAAGTATTTCAAATCCATCTTTTTCCCTTCAAATTCAATAAGATCATGTAATATTAATTAGAGCACTTTGTTGTATAGTAAACCATTTTGTATATTTTCTCTACGTGCTCACAAAATAAATAAGTAATAAAAACAATCATAACATGAGGATATGCATAACTTTTAGTTAAATATTAACATTACTGATTTTGGAAAACGCATGGGTGGAATGTATTTGGTATATATTTAAAATGTAGAATAAATAAAATTGTGCGTCAAACGTAATTAACAATACAATTCATACAGTATCAATGAGATACATTTTATTAGCTGATCCAAAACTGTACGCATCAAATTTTATCCCATTTAATCCGAATACTATCATATACCCAAAGTTGATATTAGGTCCAGGAATCAGCATCTTAATATTCATAACCCGGTTACTTCTAATAAACATATTTGGCAAACGTGTACAACAGTTGTGTAAATACAATTAAATATTTTGACTTATTTAAAAACGTTTTAAATAAATTTTGTCAATCCAAACTACTAATCGATTAAGTGTGAATTTACAAAACAGAATTTTAATCTTCCTGTTATAGAACGACAGAATTTTGAAATATTGTCTAATCGTTGTTGAGGTAAAACTTGTAACTCGATTCTCGTCTATTATTTAATTGTGAAATCATTTTTATTAACTTAGTTTGTACTTTTATTGCGGCTAACAGCTAAGCTATCCACAAGACTTTGTTACAATAATAATAATTTATAACAATCCTTCACAGATTAACGTCAGTTAGTTACTTATTGATGCTAATATATCAACTTGCAAAGCCCACTGTGCAAGACCAAATTGAGATTACGATGTTAGAACCAGAGCATTTACGGTTTGGTAGACAGACAATATAAAGATGATTAGTCCATAGTCTGTCTTTCATCTCGTTTCATTCTGATTGGTCAATCAAGTTATGGAACTCGTAGGATCAAATTCCTGTTGTCAATCCCCTAACAATCTATATTTTACTAGTTCTGTACGATTATTAATTTTTATACTGTGGTTGTTCGGTTATACATTTAGAAATTTATCTACTTCATACCAGGTAATTCTTGTTGATAGAATTTTTCAAAATAAAAATAATAGAATTATAAAGGGAACCCAATGCTTTAGATATAGTTTCTATTAACCAACTCTACGACTAGTCAATCCAAAATAATTGTGGATGTCAAATTAGAAGTGTATAAAACGGTGATTATACATTGTAGATTAAACTGAACTAATCGGCTCACTGTTGGAAATTACTAACTATTATTAAAAACATTTAAATCCGTTTGACTGACCAGAAAAAAAAACAAAAGAACAGTGACATCTATAGTGTTGAACATACTGTGTGTTTATAATAATTAATTATAGTTATAGACTACACAACTGAATGCTACAAAATCAATTAAACTGATTGTTGATTATTGAAACATAAATGTAGACTTCGATAACATTTTAAGTCACACCAAAAATTTAGGATGGTGCACGAATCGACGTAGCACGTTCGAGTTCAGTTTCATACTGTTGGTGTTAGATTTAAAACAAGTACATCATTTTTTTTAATTAGCTGCACGTTATAAAACATAATATGAAAACCAACCATTTAAATTCGGGAATAGGTTGACCAATTGCCTTGACTTCTAATTCCAGATTTTCACCTTCTTGGACAGTGTAATTTCTCAATTCTTTTACAAACCAAGGAATATTAATTTCCATTTCATTGGATAAATTCACTACACACGAACATCGTGCTTCGCCCACATTATTGTAGGCTATTATTGCGTAGTGACCCACATCATCTTTAGTTGAATTTTCAATAAGCAATTCTAGATGGCCACTATGATTCTAAAAAATTTGGTATATGAAATAAATAATTTTGTCACTGAAAAATATAACAACTGTATTTATTGATGGATTTTTAAGGGTTTTTACTAGCCTTGTCCGATTCATTTGAATAATAAATCCACTCGGTTTCAGTTAACCAGGAGCACTGTGCAGCTGTTTCATCCTTATTTGGAATCATCAGCAGTGCATTTATTTTTAGTGTTTTTTAAGTACTATGAACAGAAAATGATAAATAACATAAAACATTTCATATTTAGTTAATTATTTATTTAGAAATATTAATTTTTTAAAAGATGTAAGAAATTATACTTTAAAGTCAACATAATTATTTAATGTAACTCACATAATTTTTATTTGTTAAAAATCCTTCGCATTCAAGAGCATGAAGCAACAAGATTGTTCCATATAATTGTACATTTAATTTTCGGCTTTGAAGATCGAAATTTGAATGTACAATTATACGGAACAATCTTGTTGTTCTATGCTCTTGAAAGCGAAAGGATTTGAAATATATAAATAATATTTAACCAAATTAAAACGCACAGAATGAATGTAAAAATGTTTCTGTTTATTTTGTTTTCTTCTCAACATAATTTTTATAATAATTAATTTATTGTTAGATCATGTAATCAATAATAATAACTATATTTATTTTTATTAAGTCGCAACTACTTCAAAATATTGTACAATGAAACTGAATCTTTTATTCTAAATTGTAGTTTTTACAGATGGTTTAGTGGATAAATAAACTACATAAAGCAATTTATTTAAGGGTTGTATATATAATAAAATGCATACTAAAATAAGTTATATTCTCAGCATCACTTAGACCAAGACTGGAATTATTAAAGAAAATCACAAAGCAAATTTTAGAATAAATTTTGAATCGATTTTTACTATAAAACCGTTTTCATCGTTATAAGTTTTTGATAAAGTTTTGTTTGCTACTAAAATATATAGTATAATATGTACATAAAAACATTTTTAAATTATAGATTACTGTCGTTAAATACACTTTAATTTTATTTGTAAAAGTAATTTTAAAACTTTTTCTGAAGTATTACATATAATTTTGATTACAGCAAAAGTAAGTATAACGATTAGTTTAACAAATCTAATTTTATAGTTGCACAGTTGAATTTGGTATTATAAGCAATTATAAAGTCATAATTGCTTTCCTTTAGTTCACTATTCCCTAGAAATAAATATCTTAGCAAGTAATCTATTTATTTTTCTAATTACATTCAATCGTCTATCATGTATTCATAAAGCACCTACTTTAATCACTGTATGTGAATTAAGACAATTATTGTCAAGTGGAATTTCGGAGCCATCTTTTTGCCAAACAATCACAGCTGAAGGTTGGGAAAGAACGGATGCCGCCAAACGTATTGTGTCTCCTGGAGTAAACTGCAAATTGCGTAAACGACGAGTAAACTCTGGTTGCCGATGTCGCACGGGCACACCAATGTGATCCATATTTGTGTGACTAGAACGACCAAGCAAACCTTGAAAACACGTTAAAAAGTAGTGAAAAAAGAAGTCAACATTTTTTATCAAAGTTAATATTTTGCTATTTCTAATTAATAACTGTTGAATGCTACAGGCAAAGTGTATTTTCTGTTTTAACAATTTGAAACAAAAACCTTTTTCCGATACAGCATCTCTTGAAGTAAATTTAGTTTTTACTGCATCCTATTAAGTAAAAACCATTTTTGTTAAGTTTCCCCCAATCTTCCTTAATTAAATTTTGAAATGTTTATTTTATAGTTAATATTTATAGTCCTCTTTACTTAACTGCAATCAATTTATGCATTGGATTAGATTCTTAGATTCTTATAATTTTCATTGTGTGTAATGTGATTACATTGAAAAAAGGTTTAAAATACATCTATTATACCAACAATAAAAACATCAATTGATTTATAAATATTATCTGTCAGCTTTCAAATTTTACTAGCATACCAGAAGTAATGATAGATATACACAAATAAATTCTAACTCTGAGATTGATAGAAAGATATGATTGCATAAATTTTAATCTACAGTATACTGTAGCAACTTACTCATATCTAATTTTAATTTTAATTTCAGTTTCTCTGTTATATGAAAATATGCAAAATACTTCTATTCTTAACAGTGTATAGTCCACTCAAATACCTACATAACAGAGTCAACAAATTTTTTATTTTGAATACAAATATTTTACAAAAATAAGAATGTATATCTCTTTAAGACAAAGGCTATATTGTAATTGTTTTTATTTACTCTGTTTCCATTTTAATAGATCTAAGCTACTTTATAAGTATGATTGTCAATAAATTGTTTTATTGAGACTTATTATATATATATATATATATATATATATATATATATATAATTATTAAGATGTTTACAAAAAATGTAAACAAACCTTTAACATGTAATGCTGCCTCAGTAATAGCAGTCCCTGCAGAACTTGTAGCAATGCAAGTATATGTTCCACTATCTCTGGGTAAAATGTCGCGTACCAACAAAGTGTAATTTGTTGTATTTTTCGAAGATTTTTCCATTGCTAAATGAGAAATTGTAAAACGTGATCCATCAGTTAAAAGTGGTTTGCCATCTTTCAGCCAACGAATGGTTGGAGCGGGCATCCCTCGAGCACATGTTTCAAAGCGGACTGCACTGCCTTCGACCACAGTCACACTTGAAAGTTCTTTCAAAAATTGTGGAGCTTCGAATTCCTCATTCAAAGTTGATGCTAGTAATCAAATAAACGACACATATAAAGGGCTAATATTAATGATGGAATAAAACAGACATTGACATTAACCTGAAATCGTTTATTATTGGACTCAATTGGAAAGTTCAAATAAATAGAAAAACAGTTCATACAATATTAAAAATTAAAAAAATTACCCAAAACTGTGACAACTGCAGAACTCGTTTGACTGCCATATTTGTTTGATGCTACCATACTGTACAAACCAGCATCTTCAGTACGCAAATCGGTTAGTTCCAGTCTTAAAAACGACTGTGAAATTGGTTGAGATCCTAATTCTTCTTCATAAAAACGACGTCGTGCAGAAGCCATAAAAGGAACACCGTTATGTAACCAAGTACAACGTGGCAATGGAATACCAGAAACTGCATAAAAAGAGTAAAATAGTATTTAGTTAAAAATAAATTGAACTCGCCTTCGTGGCAGTGTGGCCGAGCGGTCTAAGGCGCTGGTTTTAGGCACCAGTCCTCCGGGGCGTGGGTTCGAATCCCACCACTGTCAAAAGCTCTTTTGTCGCATAATCAATTTAGAAAATGTCGTTTTCAGTACTAACAGAACCTTGTAAATAATTGCTAAGCGCTTAAGGGTTATGCAAGTAATTGTTTAAGCGACTCTTGTTTACTAATATTTAATGTTGGTATTTTTAAATACAATTAATTTTAAATATTTGAATTAAAAAAGGTTTAAATTAAGTTAAAAACATAGTTTAAATATGATTGTAAGTAATTTTATCAAAAGTTTATTAATCTATTGCCAGTTATGTCATAAAAATAAAAATTGTAATATATACCACTTATTAATTATAAGTAGTCATTTTGTAAAAACGTATTTTCGGTATATAATGCAATTAAATCAAAATATACATTTAGATGAAAATAAAATAAAACTGATAGGTTGTAAATTGTAGTATTTTTTTACCTTTGACTTTTAGTTGTAATTTACTGCCTTCCGTGCCAGATATATCAACCATAGGTAAAAGGATACGTGCTCCTAATTCTGTGTCGACATATGATTCAATTTTAGAAATTGAATGATGTTTTGGTATTTCTGAAAAGCGAAATTAAATAAATGTGAAAATTTCAAAATATAATTACAATCTTTATCTCATTTGTTTTTAATTAAAAGAATATATAGTGCATGTTTCAATATATGTATAATTGTTTGTACATGTATTATTACCATATTCAGTAACGGCTATTGTCCTTTAGGTAAACAACAAATCCTGCATTGTAATTAATCTTGGACACCACTGATACATAGACACACACATATATATGTACAATTGTAGAAAAATGCAAAAAATAATTTTAAAAATTTGTATATAATTAAAGTTGGTTACATAATATGCTTAAATGAGGAAAAAGTACATAAAATTTTAAGAATAACGTACCATAAACCTTTAGATTTGCGGAATCTATTGCTTCACCATGTAAACCTTTGACCAAGACTTCATATGTGCCGGCATCGTACATAGTGACTTGTTGAATGAACAATTTTATCATTCCTGTTTTTGCATCGAACGTACCAATATAATGTTGATCAGAATTTGTCGATAACTTGGAAGCAATTCGACCAATGCTCAGTTTACGACCGTTGAGAAACCATTCAATGTGCAAATTCTCCATGTTATCCATTAATTTGGTCTTCATATTTTGTACGTTGCTTAATCGTATTGTACATGAAAAAGATACTGTTGATCCTTCATCGCAACTGACACTGGTCATTGGTATTATTATTTCAGGAATTTGTCCTCGAGAGATTAGTTTAGCCTCAATTACAACTTCATCTTCAAAATATTCAGAAGTTTCCATATCTTTTTCAAAAGAATAGCGATCATCAAAACCATTGACAGTTTTATGTTTGGTAAGTGAATTACTTGTATCTTTGACACAACTTGCGTCCAACCACCTCAACAAACGTGAATAGGCACGTTTGTTGATGCGATCAGCAACACCTTCATTTGGTGTCAAATCATCGGCAACTTGATAACTAAAATGATTCAATGCGCTATTGGTGTTTTCAATTGCAGAATCATTTTTCAACTTATTGCTATTTGCATAGTTAGACTGAATCCATGGATGAAATAAGGCTTGATGGGCGGTCATTCGTCTTACTGGATCTTTATGGAGCAATTTTTCTGTAAAATCAATCATATCGGACGAGTAGTTTAATCGTTTGAACTTTTCAGGTTCAGGTGAACCTTCGGTATCTCCAGTTGTCATCTGATACAATAATAATCCTAAAGACCACATATCTGCAGATGGTCCAACATAGTACGATTTTTCCGGTTCTACAAACTGCGACAATTCGGGAGGTAAATATACCATAGAACGAAATGTTAAACGTACTGGCTTTTTATCATCTAAAATAGAACAACTTGTTCCAGTCAAAGTTACTTTCTTGCATGTATTATCTGTAAAATAAACATTATCAGGTTGTACACCCAAGTGAACTTTTCCAGTATCATGCAATTTAGCAGTTACATTAAGTAACTGATGGAGTATATTTGCAGCTTTTTCTTCAGTAAAGGAAATCCGGCGTCCCAGTTCCTGCCACAAATTATTGCCACTAATAATTTCCTTCATTACACAAATCGTACGGTTTGGTTCTATGTAAACTTCATGTAAATTAGCTACGTTTTCTTGTTGCAAACGCATGAGCAATTCTAGTTCATAATCAGATTTATCTACCAAACTACCTTCTCTAGATATTGACCTGTAATTATCAAAAACATTAGTTAAGCGAGAGCTTGTTTTTTCTAATGCAGATGCTGAACGCGGTGATTTTGATTCGGGTTTAACATTGGTTATTGTGGCTATATAACGATGTCTGGTTGTGCGATTTGTCACATAATACAAACCAGAATATTTGGTACTGTACAAATGTTCAGTAATGTCATATTTTTTGCTAAACAATCCGTTCTTCGTATAATGATGCACTCGAGGTTCGGTTATACCATAAATGTCTGTTTTACTACTCATTGGTAATTGAGTTATAGTTGAAGATTCACTTGGTGGACCTAAACCATGCCAATTTTCTAATCTCACTCTAAATGCATAACTCATATTTGTGTCCAATTGATTATGTACAACAAATTGGGTTTGGTCAGATGACGTAGTGCCCAACAAATGCCAATCACTATCGCGATTTGTAAGACGATATTCAACACGATAACCAGTAAATTTGTTTAATGATTCGTGAAAAGTATTGCGAGTGATGGGTGGATCCCAATCAATGACTAAGGTATTATAGCCATGAGATTTAACTCTCGGTTTTGATAGTTCCATATGTGGTTTGTCCAAGACTTTTAAAAGTAAATCGGTGTAATCTTTACCTGCTTGATTTTGAATCCATAATCGATAAACTCCAGAGTCTTCCAAATATAATTTATCAACCATCAAATCAACCCAACCGTGGCAAACTGTAGCTAAAACTCGTTTTTCTA
>JAKXYG010001011.1:0-260000 GCA_025895645.1 Cardicola forsteri | reverse complement strand
AAAAGCGTTTTCAATAGGTTTACTTGCATGCAAACGAGATTCTGTAATTAAATTTAATTCTCTATCAGTCGTAGGGTGATACATAAATTGGGTTTGACCATAGGGTAAAGTAGCTATAGTTTTCCATCCTTGATGACCAATAGTACGATACTGCAATATGTACGTCATATTCGAATCAGTTAACAAGGAAAAATCTTCACTTGGCTTGGACACAAGGTTGTTAAAATCGATAAATGCATTGGGCCATCTTAAATCAATGTACTGTTGGCCATGTTTGTGAGCTATATGAGCTTCCAGCATGCCCGGACTCCATTTTGGTCCTTTAATTCCCAATTCTATTGGATCAACTCTACTAACAAGAGGAGCACTTGATCCGTAATCATTTTCTGCTCGAACACGAAATAGGAAAGAGGGCCAACGATGACCAACGTCAAAATCGGAATCATATGCGCCTGACGGTAATATGTTTGATTTCAATAAGGGTGATAAAGGAACATTAGCACATGTAGAGCTACCTGGTACTTTAGTTAATGGAATCCAAGAAGAATCAAATTTGTCGGCTTCACTTGCTTCAATAATATATTTAAATGGCACAGATGACATTTGGTCTAATCCATAGGCGTGATTCCATTTTAAATAGATACTTTTTTCTCGAGGTAACAAATCGAATTTTAGTGGACCTTGAGGAGCTACGGGAACAGCTGATTTGTATTTAGTTGAACTATCCAAGAAAGGCAATTTATTGCTTTGCTCAAATTGAATATGATCAAAATTGATAGGTCGAGTTATTTCCAAAGGACTGCCTACTCCCATGACGTTTGCTGCTCTTACACGATATAAATAAGGCAATATTTTTCCAGACTTTGTTAATATTGGCATCATAGCAGTAGTTAAATGTGCAGGTACCGTTAGAATAGGAATCCACTGACTAGCAGCACCATAAATCGAACCTTCACAACGTTCAATTATATATTCGGTCAAGGGCAAACCACCGGTACTTTGTGGTTCTTGCCAACGTAATCGAATATCCATAGTTTCACTTAAATCTCCATTTCGTAAAACCAAGCCATATTTGTTATCTCGCATAGATTGAGACATAGTACTAGGTACTACATCTACATGCAGTGGTCCTATAGGTTTGGAAGGTACATCTATAATAATAAAACAAATGAATATTATTAAATAAAAAAGTATATATATATATATAATAAATATACAATAAACTCTATTTTTCAATTTTTTTGTTTTAATTTAAGAGAATCGTTTTTTGAACTAGTAATTATGCTAAATAATTTGAAAATTGACGGACAAAATTTTTAAAATAATTAACATTTTTATTGTCACTATTTTAAATGTATTTTGAACAATTTTTAACGTAATCACATTACACACAATGAGATTAAAAGAAAAAAATGTTTTAATCTAATGCATGAAATAATCCCAATTAGGTAAAACGTTTTTAAGATTTCAGTTCTTGTTGTTTATATGACTATCAAAATAAACCAATAAATAAAAATTGGAAAATAATGAAAGAAATAAACAAGATTTTATAAACTTAATTAACGAGTTGTTGGGATGATGTAGCTAAAGAATTAATTACTTTAACCGACATTAGTGCCCTAAGTTCATTTGACGTACAAACATGTAGAAATGTTGAAGATACCAAATTTCTTGTTAATGTTATAAATCGTTCTTAAACTTATCGTATATAGCTGAATTTTTATTAGAATGCTTATATATATTAAACAATAATTTAGATATTTCTAATAAATTGTGTTTATGAATAATTGTTTATAGTTAAACTATATGCAGACATGAACTTCAAATCAAATAATATGATTATGTTATAAAATATAACAAGTAAATTGTGGGTAGTAGACTTCATGGAGTTGAAACTCGGTAGGCACGGATTCGAGTGCCACCACCAACACTAAATGCGAGTCCTTGTTTGGCTTTGCTACAAAATGTTTGTCTTACAATATTCAAAAATTAAAAACCAATTAATAAACGGTAATAAAATTGGTTATAATTTCTTTTATAATTGTACAAAATTTAACTTACCAAAGGGAGGTATGAATTTGTAATAAAAGCAGTTACTAATTGGTGTACTCGTTTCACCTTTGTTCAATCGTAAAGCTATACGCAATT
Source organism: Cardicola forsteri (assembly GCA_025895645.1). Taxonomy (NCBI): domain Eukaryota; kingdom Metazoa; phylum Platyhelminthes; class Trematoda; order Strigeidida; family Aporocotylidae; genus Cardicola; species Cardicola forsteri. The sequence continues at coordinate 257,852 of JAKXYG010001011.1, read as the reverse complement.
CAATTTGTTCACCTGGCTTTAAATTGTCAACATGAAATTTAAAAGGTCTCTTTATAAAATATTTATCACTTTTGTCAGTAGGTTTAACCATTAATTGATCTGCTAAACTCCAATTCAAATCATAAGGTCTTTTTACTTCCAATCGGTAGTCAGATAATGAATAATCAGGATATAGATCTAACAAATCCTTGCCTGGTGTCCACTGAACATCAACTGACTGGGGACAATAATGATTTATTTTAAATGTTTCTTTGTTTAATTCAAGTGTAGAGTAATATTTGGAATCCAATAATGAACCGGTTTCTTGATCCAATTGAAGCGTATCCATAGTAGATGTAATTGGTCCAATTGTAGCACCTCGAACAGGCGCAACTCCAACGTAAAAATCACGGTGTTTGGGCAATTTCCAAGGTTCTAGATATGAACTACAAACGTGTCCCGGAACAACATTCAATTCGTGCCATTCTTGTTTACCCAATTCCCGAAAGTAAACAACGTAAGAGTCAGGTTGAAAATTTTGGTCAAAACTTGGACGTAATATATCCCAATTAACTGCAATATTTTCCAAACTCTTTTGATGAGGTTCCATTTTTTCCAATTTAAAAACATTGGCTTTTACTTTAAGTGGCAGACTAAAATCTGTTTGATGTGACCGACGACGTGTATAGATAACATCTTCTTCAGGTAAAGTAATTTTTAAATTGGGGAATGGTGTCGTTTTGGATATTGTTACAATTTCTTCAAAAGGCTTTGAAAATTGAGATTTGCCAAAATAATCAAAATCTCCTATAGATCTAATTTTAAAATGAACACTATCCGAAAAGTTATCAGCGACCATTTTAGGAATTTTAATATGTGTTGCATCTGGATAATTTGTTCTTCCGAGTGGCTTCCAATCCAATTCGTATGGATTACGATACAGAACGTCGTATCCCAAAATCAAACTTGTATCACGTGGTGCTTTCCAAGTCAAATCAATACCATCACTGTCAAAAGGTTCCAAAGTATATTTGGTGGGTTGTTTTGGTTCGCAAACTTTTACGCAAATTGGACCACGTGGAGCTGAAATAGACGACTTGATTGAAGTTAGATCTGGAGATTCTTGCACTAGCCTCGAATGGGGACGTTTAGGTTCCAGATATAACGGTTTGCTTAGACCAAATTCATTTTCAGTAAACAAGCGAAATTCATATTCTTCCGGTTCGCCCTTCAACCATGAAGTTTGGAAAGGCAAATTGGATGGTGATAAATATGTTGATTGTAAACGGGGCACAGAAAAATGTGGCTGTTGTCCAAATATTAAATTCCAACGCTCTTCAGACGATGCTGCAATGCGACCAAGCAGAGCCCAATTGGTATGACCCAATCGACGAGCCTCGACTACGTAACCTCTAATCGGACCAATATCAGCATGTCTTTTTTCGTATGGACAATAATCATGTTCAGGCAATTGTACATCACTTGCATCAAGAGAACTTCTACGTAAAATGGGCTGTGACCAGCACAATTGCATTACTCGATTTGCTGTATCTGTAATGTCGTCCAACAAAAGCGCACTTTCAGCTAATTTTAAATCAGGTTTCAATTTTAAAGGACCAGTTGGAGTTGGAGGTGGAATTGGATGTTGTAATAAATGATCTTTGAAAACTCCAGGACGCACTTTTGTTTCTAATGTTAAGGGATTACTCAGACCATACACATTTTGCGATCTAATTCGAAACGCATAATCTACATCGTTTAGTAAATGTGTAATTTCTAATTCAAATGTATTAGCTGGAACCTTTTTAAATGGAATCCACTGTTTAGTTTGCGATGTCCATTTTTCAATAAGATAAAATTCTATATTTGATAAATGTTTGGTGGGAGGTGTCCAGGATAGAATACACGATGACTGATCTTTGTCTATGTAATCATTTAAATGAATACGAAAATCACTTGGAGGAGAAGGTAAAAGTGACGTTTCTAGAGACTCCGTATGGGGTAGTACCGTTGAAGTAACAGGTAAAGAATCTCCAAGACGATTGAAAGCCGTAATAGTTACTCGATAAGTATGTAACATATCTAATACATCCAAATAAGCATGTGTGGTCTTTGGAGCAATAATAATTTCATTATCTGTATTTTCATTAGCATTATGCACTATTAAACGATAACCCAATATATCCGAACCACCATCGCTACTGGGTTTCATCCAATTGACTTCAACTGCACGATGATGAGGTCCAAGTGTACTTGAAGCAGGCATAATTTCCACACCCCAAACAGAGGATGGAACTGATAAGCAACGAGTATGCGAATAAATGGGTCTGATCATTTGATAAGGCTCACTCACAGGTCTTGAATCTTTGTCTAAAGGAACTACTCTAAACCACCAACCATCAGTTGTTTTACTTGATTCCAAATTGGTCAATTTGTATTCTGTCATTTTAGGTAGAGCTTTAGCAACAGACATCCAATCCATATAATAATCATCCCATTTTTGAATATCAAATGAAGCTATTCTTGACGGACTGCTGATGTAGCGACTCGGTTGAGACCAATCTAGACGGATTGTGGATGGACTTGAAAATTCAGCCTTTAGTTGATCAGAAATTTTCAAAATGTTGTCGGGTGTTTTGCTAAGTTTTCCCACAGGATAAGACATTTTTGGACTGCCAATAAAACTTGAATCAAAAATATCAGAAGACCGTCTTTTGGATAACAAGGATGAAGAAGAACGAAATTTATCTTGAATTGCATGTGAAACCTTTTGTTGCTTGGTCTGTAAATAATTATCAACATCTAAAATACTAGGAGTTGTGTCAAAATATGTACCGAAATCCAGCTCTTTACTATAATTATCATGTAGTTGTGGTCGTGGCATAGGTCTGTCGAAATCATACACAGTAGTAGCACTAGACACAGTTGGCAATGTAGTCCACGGTAATCTAGATTCTGGCTTTGAAAATGTATGATCATGTAAGCCAATTTCCAATGGAACTGAACGACCTTGATCGCCATGACTTATAATACGCATTCGATAATCTTTGTCGGGTTTGTGCAACGCTGTGAAAGACAACTTCTTTGGAGCTGATGGCAAAATTTGGGCTAATGGAGTCCATTTTTGTTTAGAACTGTCCCAGTCTTCAAGAGTAAATCCTTTAATTCTATCGGATTCTGGCACTTTTGGTACTGACCATTCAAGTTCATAACCCATTCGACTGTCAGATCGAAGTATAGCCGATGATACAGGTGGAATAATTTGCTCACATTTTGATTCAGATTTTAATAATGTTGATGTCCGTGCAATTAATATACCTGATAAAACAGGTGAACTTATTCCTTCAGCATAAACAGCTGAAACTCGGAATTTGTAAGCTCTGTCCAATAATGGGGCTAGTGATTTGTGCTCATATTTAGTTTGATCTGATTCTGTTACAGAAATAAAGTCAACTGGCTCCCAGTTGGCATTTTGTGAATCAATATCAAGACGTTCAATTTGAAAACCTTTTGGTTGTGATTCGTATTGCATAAGGGAAGGTTTTTCCCAAGTAATTTGGAAAATAGGTTTTATTTTATCCATTTTTTTATCATCATCGCTGACTGGAAGTACATGTCCAATCACAGTCTTTGGTGGAGCTAAATTCGCTTTTTTCACATAACTGTCGTCACTGGTCAAAGGAATACTTTGACCTTCACCATTAACGGCTGATACACGGAAAAAGTATTCTTTATTAGGTTGAATATTATCAATAACATGAGATGGATGATATTTGTTATCTGCTCCTGTAGCCACTAAAACTTCTTTGTTGGGATACGGCTTCCAATTAAAAGATCGACCTTGAAGAATTTCAAGTTGATATCCTAGTATGGGCATACCTCCTTGATCTAATGGAGGGGACCAAGCTAATTCCAATTTACCTACAGCATCAGGAATTTCTCTCACGCGTAATGGACCACGTGGGGGACCAGGAACACCTAGAATAATGAAATTATTATTAAGTTTATTATATTAACTTTGCTATTTTAGTAAAAATTTTATATATTTACAAATGAAGCAATTGGTTTTAATTTTATGAAAATACTTTTTATTACATATACATTTATCGTATTGTTTTTATTTTACTACTTTTTAAAATAAACTATTTTCAAATTTTGGATAAATATTTATTCTATCAAAGTTAATTAAATCTAGGATGCTAAAAACTGATAAAAACATACATACATTTTTAAAATATTTATCTTAATAGTATCAATAAATACAAATTAATAATAATTAGCTTATTTCAAATAAATTATGTTTTTATTTATGCATCAATAAATTTTGATTTTAATTTAACTGTAATCTTCTTAAATATTGTAAACAAAAATCTAATTGACTCACTAGTTTCTTTCATTGGATAAACTTGAGCTTGAGTATCTAAAGGTTCAGAAAATCCGTTTTTGTTTTCAGCGACAACTCGAAATTCGTACGCTGTTCCATATGCCAAATATTGAACATGAAAATTTAGTTCTTTCAAATTCAAAATGCCATTTGTTTCAGTCAAGTGACCAATTTCTTGCCAACTTCGTCTATACATTTCGCGCTTGTATATTCGGTAACCAGTAATTGGAGTTCCTCCATCGCTAGACGGACTAAGCCATGTTAGTTGACAGCTATCATTTGTAATATTGGATACTTTTAAAGGACCAATAGGAGCATTTGGAACAGCTATAAAATAGAACGGAATAAAATTATTATTGTTATTAATTCCAAATGTTAATAAACATGCTAAAACCCTTTTAACTTAAAAATGTGTAAACTTTAAAATGGTCTTGAATTTAAATCAATTTAATTTAAAATTAAGTGAATTTTTTAAATTAAAAAATGTTTCGCAGCTTTACTTGTAGCACTTTCTGGACAAACTGCATCCAAAATTGAAACAATTTCTCCTTGACCAGACTGATTAACCACCGCTACACCAAAATAATAGTATTGACCAAACGTCAAATGACCGATTGTTAACTGGTTTACATAATGATCCAATTGAGACACCATTTTCCATTCAGCATTTCCAGGGACAGCAGGTTTCATAAAAACACGAAAATGATCAATAGCCAAATGATGAGGACGATTTGGACCGTGGTCATAACGGCAATCATGAGGCACGTACCACTCAATGGTTACACTGTCACTTGTTTTTCCAGTCACTCGTAACCAATCAAGTTTAGGTTTGCAACCTAATTTGTAGGCACAATAATAAAAGATTTTCGCAAAATTATAATTTTCATATTATAATGAACTATTTATTAAACGATTATTTGGCTGTATAAAATTGCTCATCAATAAAACTAATTAAATATCACATAACACAGTAAATAATTAATTTTGCTATGCATTGTTTGGCAAAAAGGGCTTTCCGGCAAAGTCAGAGGTATATTTCGACTAATATCACTCAAAATTATTGTTACGCCATTTTGGAAAGAGCCATGGTTGATTCATCGAACAGCATGAGTTATTGGTGTCTTTAAAAACCTTAAACAATTGAATGATTTGAGATGTTATGCTTTTTTGTAAACAATAAAAAGTGACTTTACCGCTAACTAATAATGACTATAAGAGACATGAAATGTATTGTTTGATTATTTTGACAATTACAAGAACTTTATCATTTGTAGGTTGGCATTATTGATATTAAATGTAATGTCTTACATAAATTGCAATTACTTGTTTTTTTTAAATAAATATATTGTATTCACTTTTAAACTTGGATTAATTATTGTCAGATTTTTGTCCGCATAGACAGAGTACAAACAGTACTTTACTGAAACCTGCATAAAATGTTTTCTTTCCTTTTTTATAAAAAATAGGAAAAAAAGCAGAAAACAAAATTACAGAAAATGTGTACATCTGAAAGTTGATGATTCCAAACGAGGATAAAACGGCCTTCCAGAACTCCTGGTTGACTGAAATCAAGTGGATTTATTATTCAAATGAATCTGAAAATTCTAATATTTTACCCTTGAAAACCCATTAATCAATATTTTTTATCGTTTTGACTGACATTTTAAACATTTTTCTACAAAGCAGTACCTTGTATGAAATTTAAGTTTTATTTTGTGTAATCCATAGCCTATCTATTTAACAATTTGTTATATTGTCAAATCTTATATAAATTATATGTTAAGTCTAATTTAAATATCAAATATCCAGTTGATTTTGAATCATGTATATAATGTTTTGTAGTTTTATGTCAAAAAGTTTGAAAAAATGCATTTAAAAATCTACAATTGCTGTTACTGTGAAATTTAGCGTTAAATTAACAATAAATGCAACAATAGAATAATTATTAGAGTTCAAATGTTATGAGTTTGTTATGAAAAATCAGTACATTTTAATTCAGTCAAATAATATACATTGTTTTTACATAAATTTTGGGAACTTTTTGTATTAGGGCAGTTTACGTTTATTAACTGCTAAAATAAAAATATTTGAATATACATACTTTGGATACAGACTTCTAAAAATAAACAGAAAGTTTGTTTATAGGTATAAATGAAGTAAATAAATGATGTGTAAAAGGATAACTAGATGTTAAGTTGTTTCTACTTTAATAAAATTGGTTTAATTTTACTCTTGTACGATTAATAAAAAAAGACAGATCAAGTGTACAAAAATAGAGCGCTTACTATCATCTTCGGGCATTTCAAAAACATTCGATTCTAGAAATTGTCCCGTTCCCACTGCATTAACACCTGCTACTCGAAACACATATTTTTGACCTTGCATTAAACCGGTAACCAATGTTGATGGGATCAATTCGTCATCTTCCAAGGATTGAGCACCCGTTACTCGATGCCATCCAGGTGAATTTGCGTAACGCATTTGAACGGAATAACGAAGAAGTGGTAAACCACCCAAATCTGTAGGTGGTTTCCATGATAACCGAAGAGATCCATCTGAACGACCTATACCGTTTATTTGTACTTCTGATATATTAATTGGTCCTAGTGGTTCTCCTGGTGGACTGAAAGGGCTTATCATAACAATTGGTTCAGATTCTAAGAAAGGTCCGGGACCGGTTCTGTTCTCTGCTCGAACGCGAAATTTATATTCAGCTCCTTGCTGTAAATTTGATACCTTCAATCAAATAAAAAAATAGTTTAAACGTTTTTGTTTAGAAAAATGAAAATATGTAATTTTATGTGTATGTGTGCGTGTGTTAAGTTTTGAGGGGGTTAAGTGTAAGAATAACAACGCTACCTTTATAGAAACTGTGTTATTAACAAAGAAACAAGTAGGAATACCAGTTACAAAAATACACCCACAGTATAATAGGAACCACCGAAATTACACAAATAAACAATTTTATTTATTTATCAACAGATTTTTTAAGGTATTATTTGTTTTAGAACTGTTATATTCGAAATGTCAAATTCACTTAAACAATAAATTCACTAGGTTTTTAAGTCAACCAGGAGCACTGTACAGTTGTTTCATCCCTATTTGGAATCATTAACAGTGCATACATTTTAAGTTTTACATACACAAACTTAAACCCACGCCCTATCTGGTGTCAAGCCAGCGCCTTAAACTACTGAGCTACGGGTGAATGACTTTGAACCCGTAAATTTATTATTTATTATGAATCTGATCAATTCTAATTGCCCAGTGTCCTCAAATACTGCTACGTTACTACCGGTTTACCAAATGAAAGAACTCTTTTACTAGGACTTTGCCATATATTTATTTCAAAACACCTAGCTAAAGATAAAACGATTTCAAGTAAATTGTATATAAATATATTGAAAATTAGTATAAGTAACACTTATCAAATTAAATATTGCAATGTTAAGTAAAATATTCAAACCAATTAGAATTAATAATTTTAGTTTAATTATTAAAAAAAAATTAAATTAGTATATAAATGTTTATTTAAATAATTAGTGTGTAAAGTTCAAAATAAAAAAAATGTCTTTGAATGCCTTCGAAAGGCTGCACCACACTAAATTACCATGACTACATACTTAGCATATTTTTTATTCGTTTTGACAAAATTATGTTATTATCATTAGAATCTAATGCTGGAATCAATTCATCATTTGTGCCTAATTACTGTTTTAAAAATATAATTTAAGAAATGATATTTTAAACGTAAAAGGAAATATTATTATAATGGCTCTCAAAATTCTTTCATATCAACTTTACCAAAATATATATATACCAAAATATATATCACTCAATGCAAGATCTATTGTTAACTAAATTAATAATCTACGCTTAAGGCAAAAATTAGCTAAAGAGGCCTAGTAAAGCGAATACATGGATAATAATTTAATTTATCTAAACGTTATTGTGCACTTTCACCTTGCATTGATTTTTTTAGTGGTGATAATTATGCGTAATGTATGTACCTAAATGCTGAATGTACTTCTAGTGAGGTATTGAAGCTTATATCAATAATAATAATAACAACAATAATAATAACAATAATAATAATAATAACAGTTAAATAAATACGCAACAATGATAAACATTTAATTATAATCAATCAATAGACGTATCATACACCAGATTTGATAAATTTAATGAAATATACGTTTTACTGTGCTAATAAACAGATACTAAACTTACCAAGGTCGACGTACCAGCCGAAGCACTTTGCCGGGCAACATAACACCACCGAGCTTTTCGAGATTCGTAACGCTCAATCAAATATTCATCTGGCAGTCCACAGCAACTTGAACCGCCAAAAATGGGACTTTTCCATTCTAATTTTATTTGTCCAGTATCTACACACTGAGCTTTCAGGGGTCCAATAGGTTGACCTGGAGGAGACATTGGGTCAGATGGCTTATAAATCTCAGAGTATAAATATTGTCCAATTTTTCCGGCTTCGTTTCGAGCACAAACGCGAAAACTGTAAACACCATCTGGAATCGGAATTTTTACATGTTTACTTAAATTGTTTAACGTTTCGACTGGCTGCCACTCATCACCAAGTTGATTGGAACACATTTCCAAAATGTAATCCTGTATTGGAGATCCACCATCATCCAATGGAGCTCGCCAACTAAGTTGAACTCCTGTATTTCCGTCGGGAATCATACGCATAGGACCTTCAGGTTCGGAAGGATTTGTAATTGGACGCAAAAACGATATCGACTTATCCGATTCCAACCATTCTCCAAAACCTTCATCATTTGTAGCTCGAACACGAAAACGATATGCAAATCCTTGGTGTAAATTGCTTACTAAATATTGCGTTTTGTCACCTAACACAATGCCTAGTGGAGTCCATCCAGCTGGATGACCAATCTCTTTTATTTCAATTTGGTATTGTCGGATTGGTAAACCGCCATTGTATTCTGGTGATAACCAACTAAGTTGCAAAGATGATTCTGTTAGATCTGTATAACTCAAAGGACCACAAGGAGCATCCGGAACACCTGTGAGGAAGAACATAAAAATACTTTTTAAAATTTCTGTTTCTTAAATATTTTACCAAAGCACTATTTAACAAATTAACTTCTTATATAATCAAACGGAAACTCGCATTTAGTACCGGTAGTGTTATTTGAACGTTACTAGGATATAAATACAACAAGTTAGCTGTATGCTATTTAGGGACGTGTTTTTACTTTTAAATCAAAATGTGAACTAATTAGTACTTGATCTATGTCGATAATTTTGAATTTTTTCTAACACTCATGCGCACAGTACTCACTTGTACTTATTACATTCACATACAGGGATTATCAGAAATATGCTTTTATTGTTCCCGTATTACAATCGTTAGTACTTATTTATATGTTGTATTTTTTACGATTAATTGTGAAAGTGCTGAATGTGCTAAATGTATATCTACTAAAATATTAAACCTTAGTATAATAATAATATCCAAAAACACCGTTATATATAGGTAAAGCAAATGTAATGCATCGAAATAATTTTTAAAATATTATTATTATATATTATACAAAAAAATAAGCATGGTAAAAGTATTAAGTATATAAATCATATTATACATTGCTATCATATTAACCGATGAACAATGTGTGCAAAAGTACAACCGAAACAGGAAAATTATATTACCAATTTACTTACTATAAGGTGATTTAATAATAACTGGTTGTGATAAAATCGGTTCACTTGATCCAACTGAATTAAAAGCAGTTACTTGAAAAATGTATTCAATTCCAGGTTTTAAATCTGGCACACGTAAAGATGTTTTATCACCTTCTAACTGCACAGGATGTCCAAATTGGGTTCGTTTTCGACCGTCTTTACGTTCAACACAATAGCCTAAAACTGGTTCACTGTATTTGGATTCTTCTCCTTCACGTAATGGAGGTGCATTCCACGTTAGTTCTACAGTAGCTCCTTCACTGGGTCCTTTGGGTTCCTCGATTACCCTAACTTTAACAGGACCTTCAGGTGGTAAAGGTTCAGTAAGTATGTACAAATGGATTTTGCATGTTGTTTCGCCTGCCGAGTTTGAAGCACAAATAGTATATTGACCTGAATCGGCTACAGTTACATTTCGTAAATTAACATAAAAATCATCACCAAATTGTTCTATACGACATCGCCCAAACTGAAAATTTGGAAGAACTGTTCCATTCATAGACAAAAGTTGTACAGTTGCGTGTGATCCCGAATCTACCCGAACGCCTAAACGCAAATTTGTACCTGGTCTTAAATAATGCGTTTCATCACCAAGAATTTGCATTTTGGGTGGATCTGTAAAATTGAGTAAATTACAATCGTTAAATATATCTAATCTTCTATTAATCAGATAATGGATACACATATTTTTAATAGTTTAAATAATGTTAGCACATGGTTTACTTTCTAATAGATTGATAATAGACTGATAATTAATGAAATCTTCAATAAATAATGTAAAAATACTGTACCTATCTTTTGATTTTACAAAGTTAATAAAAATGTTAAATAATAAATATATAAAATAGGACAATATTAATTAGCGCAAAATAAAAAACAGTTGCATTAATTTAAATGAACTGTAGTAACTTTTTAAAGTGTACTTACTTAAACGTCATCTTTTTCTTTCCAGTAAACAAAAACCGCAATTAATATTCGTTAAAAATATTTCTCTTTTTGCACTAGATTGATTATTTTATCGGTTTTACCATATTTATTTATTATTTATTATTATTTTTATTACTTTGAATGTTTTACGGGAAACATCTTTCAGCAGTGAATATTTTAGCAAAAGTAAACGTGGATCCGGTAGTGGGAGCGCTGTACTGCTGTACTGCGCAGTACTGCCCACCAAGTCCAAATCAAGCGCTGTACTGCTAGACTACAGTTAGTATCAATCAGCTTAAATAATCTGTAATATGCAGTAAATGCTAATAATGACTAATCTTAGTAAAGCCGCATTTAGTGTTGGTAGTGTCACACAAACCGATGCTCATCCAAGTTTCAATTCAGCGCTGTACAATTAGATCATTAAGGCATACATTTTAAAGTTGCATAAACCAACATACTAAATCAATATACTTTTACTTTTTAATGTGCTTTACAAATAATTCTTATTTTTAAGTATATAAACAAATATTATTTAATACATTCAATTTTAATGTAGATTAATATACTTATTCACACCTTTAGGCACCACTTTTGTTGGTCGCGCAATGTTTCTAAGAGCGATAACTTCTTCCACAATGTTCATATGTTTTGATTCTTCCGGTATATCAGTACTATCTTTAAAAGTTTGTTTTGAATCTTGATTCAAATCTTTTTCTATAAAAAATAAACACAAAGATTAAAACATTAGCTGTCTGTATTATTAAAACGTATGGAATGTGTTGATAGTTTAAAATGATTATAAATACACTAAATATATTACTTACCTAGTTGTATTGTTTTAATCCAGTCCGACGGATCTGAAGGTTCACTATAACCAACTGAATTGCAAGCTTTTATTCTAAATTGTACATTCATGTCCGGATGGAGATCTTTCACTGTGAATTTTGTGCCTGACTTAACCAAACCCAAACTAGCATTTGTCCATTTAGAAGAATAAATACTTTCTAAATCAGACGCTTCCCTTACTTCAACAAGATACCCCTGAATCGAATCACCTCCATCATCAGAAGGAGCTTTCCAATGAATATGAGCTTCCCTGGGCGAAATTCGATCTGCTTGAACGTTGACTGGCGGTTTTGGAACATCTAAGAATAAATAAGAAGCATTACTTTTTTAAATTATTGTTATTAATATCCAACAACATAAAACACCCTCTTTATAATAATTTTAGCATATTAGTTGAATAAGGGAAAACTTAAAAGACATATTTATTTTAAGTGCAGAACAAATGTCTACTTGAATTTCGATCTACCATAATTAGTAAATTTATTATTCAATCCTATTAAATTTAAAAGTAAAATTTATACAAACCTATCTAAATCATGAATATTTCTACCGACCCAATTACTGCTGTCCGTAGTTTACCCATTCTGTTTTGTGATCAGATCCATGTCCTATATCGAGGTTATTGTTTTAATATTCATACTCATATTTATATTTTTTAATAGAATACATTAAATTTACATCTAAATTTTTATTAATAAATATTTAATCTAATTTTGTGTATAGTTCAAGCTGTTAATTATAATGGACTTTCAATTGACAATACATTAACTATTATTACTGTTACAATTGATATTAACTCAAACTTAAGTAGAAGCAATTCGCAACACACATTATGATACAATTGTACAATATACATATCAGTCACAATGCTTGAGTTACGTAATATAAATAATAACAGGTTAAATACCGTTTATAGCAATCATTAAATAAAAAGTGAAAATGTTAATTTGTACCTGTTAAGCTGGTCATATTGAAAGGACATTCGATTTCGGTAGGATCACTCAAACCAATATCATTTTCAGCGGAAACTCGAAATGAATAAACCGCACCTGGGGTACAATTCTTTGCACGGAATGTATCGTCATAAGGAAGTGCGCGACCCAAAACAACCCAATTTGTATTGTACACACTTTCCGAACGTTGGTCTGAAACAATACGTTTTTCGATTAAGTAAGCGGTAATTTTTGATCCACCATCACTTGCCGGTCGTTCCCAAACAATATCAAGCCAATCTTGTCCCCGTTTTTTGCAAACATCCACAGACAATGGTGAATGAGGGCGATCGCATAAAAGCAAACTGAAGGCACATTGAGAGGAACCGACATTGTTACTTGCACTAAACCCATAGGTTCCCACATCACTGAGTTGTAAATTGATAATAGTAAAAGTGAATGTTTGAGGTTTAATATCTGTCACAGTCGTAACTTGATAATTATTATCCACATCATCCAAAATAATTCTTGATTGCAAACCTGATTCCATGTTGTTAACATCCAATCGTTGGTCATTGATGTACCAATCTCGAGATTCACATTTGGGTACAGCATCGCATACAGCTTTCAATACCATTACACCACCAACCTTTCCAGTTAGCTGATTCGACTTTCCAATTACATTTGAAACATTTTTTGATTTCGATTGATCTAAATTGAATGTAATTTGGGGTTTTTGAGCAACTATTAAACGACAAATTGTTTCAATTCTTCCAACTGCATTTTCGGCTACACAGCTGAACACACCCGAATCATCAAGTTTGGCACGATTGATTCTTAAATGCGCACGTTTTTCCCAATTCATACTTGTGGAATATTTAATCTGACTTCTGATTTGTTTGTCATCTTTAAACCTAATTGCGTTTAATATTAAAAAAAAATTGGGGAAAAAATTAATACAAACATTGTATGCATATAATCACAAAATATATCATTTTAGATTGATTCCTTTAGCTTTCAAACAAAAACCAAAATGAGACCCTTATATGATTAATTTTTAAATGTTGAATTAAAAAACAATTAACTAATAGTAAAATTTTAAAAAACGTGTTTAATGTTTGGTTTAATCAATTTGTAATATAAAAAGTAAATCCTTATCTTTGTTACATATTTTTAGTTTTTTAACCAAACTATAATTACCTTATTAGAACGGTAAATTGCTTTGTCAAATAACCAAATTTTATTTGGTCCAAATCAGGCATTTATTTTTTTTACCTTTACTTTCTTTATCTTATGTATGTATAGAACAGAATTATTATAATTACTAAATTAGATTATTAAAACGTTCAGAATTTATTAAAAATATTATTGCTAAAGATAAAAATCTTTATTTTATCCACCTAGAGAGGATTCAAATATGAACCAATCTAGCCAGTCCTAAGTTTGTATAAAAAGAGTTTGCGTAATAAACGGCATTTGGCCGTAAATAACCAGCGCCATAAGTTTAGTAAAAGTTAAGGTGTATCCCTTTAATCAATGCGCATAATTTCCACCTGGGTTTTTGTAAGGAATTGTCAAAGCTTAACTAGTCACGGATGGGCCAAATCAAAGATGTTGAGTCTAACAGAGAAATCTGCATTGGTATTTGAGAGTGGGTACTATAAACGTCAGATTACTAACAAGTAAAGAAAGATAAAATTTTCAACTAATAAATGAAAGAAAGCTGAAAGTACTCCGCTTGCAGCAGGGAAAGAAAGGAAACGAGTTGGTTGGAATGTATAAACTACTGCAACGTCGAAATTCTAAAACAACGTTTTTCTATTATTTTTCAAGAAGAACATGAGAGATCCAGGTCAAAAGTTGAGTAAAAAAACTAATGACTGGCAAGCTAAGTGTGGGAAATACGTACTTCAATATCATAAGTAAATAGACACCTCAAGTCGGACACAAATAATATGCGAATTCTGGGAAGATTTGAAGCAAATATTCTGCAACAATCATTAAAGGAAAAAGTGGTATTTAAAGTTAATCTAAAAGGACACGTACATCGGTCTAAAGAAGATAACAAGACGAGTGCTTTATTAATTTGTTACTTAATTTTATCTCGTATACAAAAATTTATGTATAAAACGTAAATAAATAACAAAAGCAGGTTTAAAAATTAATTATTAATAAAATAAAAATTTGCAAGCATTCATTTTATATATATTCCAAACTTTTAATAAGTGTTTATTTAAAAAGTCACATTTTTATTTTTATTTTCTATAAATACTTTTTACCGTGATTGTTATTAACAAATTCTCTATTAAAGTAATATTTAGAAACAAATTTAAATAATACTTATTTATGTTGTACTTATGCCTACATTTGATAAATTTAATTCCTTAAAATATGTTGTTACTCACTTTAAAAATACACATCAACACATATATCTTTCAAAATATATATTTCAAATATATCTTTAAAAATATTAAAAATTAGGCTTTTCAATATCGGCTGTTATTTCCAACTGTTGTAATGTTATAGTATATATTGGATGTATCTTTCCTTTTGTCATGAAAGTTTACAATTAAAATAAAGCTATCCTAATTTTACTTACAGAATCAATACACAAAGCTAAAATATTTACACCAACATTTATATAGTGGACTATTTTAAATTAATCCAAACATTTTTTTGAAAAAAATAATCACACAATCCAAATAATTAAACAAATTGGTCATACCATATAACATTGGCCTGAGGATCACCTAATTGAAATTCGCATGTTAGTTCAATTGATTCTCCAACCAAAATAGTTGCATTACTCAAAGGATGAACTAAATATGGTTTAGCAGATTCAACTGCCTTCGCTGGTTGACACGTTTCCGAGTGATCGGACCAAGGACCTTGACCAGCCACATTGATTGCAGCCACTCGAAATTCATATTCCTCATTTGATTTTAAATGAGCCACTGTAAATTCTGTATCTATTGGCATTTCCGTTTCCGTTTGCCATTGCAAATCCGTTATTGTTTTGTATTGGATTACATATTTTTTTACACTGTCTCCACCATCATCATATGGTGGTTTCCATTTTAAAGTCACTGTTTTTTCAGTAACTGTTTTAATTTCTGGTTTAGATGGTTTGCCGGGAGTAGAAAACGGTAGTTGAGTTGAAATGCATTCACTAGGTTCAGACCAATCACTAACCAAATAATGAGCATTTTCCGCGGCTACTCGAAACTCGTACGTGTTATCAGGTACCAAATTATAAACCTTGGTTGTACAAGAAGATTGTGAATCATCAGATAAAACTGGAATTTTTTCACCGCAGGTCCGAACCCAATTGCCTTTCATATTTGCCCGTTTTTCCAGATGATAAAAGGCTAAACGTGCACCGCCATCAGATTCAGGTGGCTTCCAGGTCACAAGACAAGAATCACTGCCAATATCACTGACTTCCGGTTTGGAAGGTATACTCGGAGGTTTGTTTAAGGAAGGAATAGAAAATGCTTTGTCGGTTTCAGTTGGATCTGAACACCCACACGAATTTTTGGCAATTACACGGAAGAAATAAGAAACATTGCCTGCAGTCAATCCTTTCAAAAGGCATTTGTTTTCTGTGCATGTGTCACATGAAACCCAAGATCGTTTGTTAGCTTCGCGTCTTTCAACCAAATAGTTCAAAATTGGTAAATCTCCCTGATCTTTTGGAGGCTGCCATGTTAACTCTACTACAGCTGGATCGCTTTTGCAAATAGACGCTTCTAGATGGCAAACTGGTCCAGGACGGTCCAAAATTTGAACATTAAGATCCAATGTTGCTTTACCCAGTTCATTAGTTACCTACAAAAGGTAATTACAAAAATTGATTTTATTCTAAAAACAAATATTTTAACTTGTACAATTTAAAAATAGAAAATAAAGCTTATATATATTACATGAGTATGATTTTGTAGTTTGCAAAAATCTTGTTTGTTACAGTTAAAAGCAAAAATAGCGATCTTTTCGATAAAATTTAGAAAATAGAAACGGGTTGTGAACCAGCATTATACAATAAGTTAAATGTAAACAAATTGTTAAATTAAAATTATAAGTACAGCAGGTTCATTTAAATAACCCCAAAACCTAATTTTTTAGATGTTGCAAAAAGTGTAAATTAAGTATGAATTATGAATGTAATGTATAACAAACGTTTTAAATAATTAATTTACCTTTAACAAAGTTTACTTGGTTGAAATAATAGTAAACTTTTTTTAAAGGGAACAATAAAACCATTGGTATTAGATGGGATGCAAATATACATAAGATATAAATTTTTTTATTATTACTACATTAAATGTTTTACTGGAAACATATTTCAGCAAGTGGACATTTTAGCGTAGCTAAACGGAAACTCCAAATCTTCCTGTTTCCTGCTGCATAGAATAATGTTATCCGCAAGTGAGACACACCATAATAATTCCATCTTAACAACTCTTGTTATCACGTCAACAACTAGATCAAACGAACACAGGCTTAATACCGACCCATAATATAGGTCAACTTTTATTGGGAACTCATTAGTCTCCCCACACTAACCTTTTCCAACGTTTTTGTATCATAATACATTGTACAATTTTTATGTATTTTTCTGGAGCACCTTTTTCTCTCATGTTGTACAGTAATGTATATCCTCCTGCTAGAGCCTTTAATTTCTTCAGTTAACAATTTAATATTTAGGATGCCCACTCTCAACTTCCATTCTATGCTTCCCTGTTGGATTAACTTCGTAACTATAGAGCCCTCGTGGATTCATCACGACTTAGACGATGATCATGCGTGTTGTTTACAGAAAATGCCGCAGCGTTTATCGAACCAATTTAAAATGTTATAACCATTAAAAACCCTCATTCTTTATCCAGGATTGGAACTGGTTAAATCGATTTATTTCTGATCCTCCCTAGCCAGAGTATTTATTAATATACAGACGCTAAATTTAAACGAACAACGAATGGAACGAGAGATGCCATTCAGCTCCAAAATTGACGCACAAATAAAAAAATTCTTATTGATCAACAATTGACATACAGAAAATAGAGGGTGAAGTTAAAAATGATACATTAATATATATATATATATATATATATATATATATATATATATATATTACAAGCTCGATGATAATAATAATAATAATAATAATAATAATAATAATAGTAATAATAATAATGTAAAAAAACAACTTTACCATGACTTTATACATTCCTGTAAGTTCTGTAGTCGCATGTTTCAACCGAAGGCTAGTCAAACCATATACAGTATCCACACTAGCCAAAGGATGGTCCCATTTTGGTCCCACAGGTAAGGGCCCTTGGTTAAACGACCAATTGATCTTGGGGACGGGTACACCCGAATATGGAACTTCAATCGTCATGCTTTTCCCGCCCATTAACTGAATATCCGTCGACTCCGTGTAGTTTATTTTTGGTGGGCATTCGATTGTCAATTTAGCTTCGGTACGTTTACCATTTATCAAGCGAACAGCATACAAACCTTCATCGTTTGGTCCCACGTTCATTAGCGTTAATCGATGGATACACAACTTATGGGATCCTTCACCAACAATTGAATAAGTACAGTTTGCGGATAAATTTAAATCTTTTCCATTTTTAGACCAAATAACCGTAAGATTTGGAACAGAAACTTCACATTCAAAATTTACATCAGCAGGTAGTTCATTGACCAACTGTGAACTCAAAGGACTGATAAATTCTGCATCAAGTACTGGTCTAATTGGCAAACTGGGCTCGGATGACGGACCTAACCCAGCCAAATTTTGAGCAGTGATATGAAATATATAATCTCGATTTGAGTCTAAATTGTCTACTTGAAATTCTGTCGATGTACACAATTGATCGTTTATCAAAGTCCATTTAGTCATACCAACTTCGCAAACGTGAATTTGGTATCCCTGTATTGAACCGCCGCTACCTTCATTTAGAGGCTTGTTCCAAGTTAAACAAACAGATCCATCTTTAACTACTCTAATGGAAGGTCTACTTGGAGCATCGGGTGTTTCGGATGTTTTTTGAATAGTTAGATTTATAGGTTCACAATATGGGCCACTTCCAGCATCGTTAACTGCACAAACACGAAACCAACATACGCCTTCTTTAAGTCGAGGCAAGGTTCGCTCAACGCTAGCAGATTCATCTGAAAATTTAATCATAGTCCATTTTGACTGTATTTGAGTAGTATTCTTTTCAATTATGTAATTCAAAATTGCAGCTCCTCCATCATTTTGTGGTTTATTCCATTTAAGTAAAACTTCACCACTTTTTTCTGGTTGTCCTCGAAGATTTGTTGGAGGACCGGGAACATTGTGTGGCGATAAAACTAGTATTGGATCTGTAATAACAGCATAATCACCAACTCCTTGTTTATTTTGAGCAGCTATTCGAAATAGCATAAACTTTTCAGGAGTTAAATTTGTAACACTATATGAATATTGATTTCCATCATCACCACCCAAATTTAAATCGTTTACTGGCAAATTGCGAGTAATTGGCTCCCAATAGCTAACAGTTGATGCACTAGCCAATCTGCTTTTCACGACGGCTTGGTCTATTATGTAATTAATAATTGCACTACCACCATCGTCTATGGGTGGTGACCAATTCAAAATGACAGTATCACTACTTAAACATGATGCGCTCAAGCAACGTGGAGCAGTTGGCACACCTAAAATTATAAATATACAAACATGTATGACAGTTCAAAATGAGTAACTGTAAATAAAAAATAAAAAAGTTATATATATATATATATATATATATATATATATATATATATATATATATATATATATAACTGATAAAGATCAACATCTACAACACAATCATTAAACTTGACCATCCTTGTTAATCACAAAATTTATGTACAGCCTCTGAATAAATTAATGTTGAAAATTCAAAAAAAATTTAATCTAAATTAATTTGCTATCTCAAATTATTTTTTGGTAAAAATAAATATTAAGAATTTGAAATAATGTAAAATGTGTAATAGGTACTTTATATTTACTTAAAAAAATGTATTTAGAAATGCTGAGTCGGTCAAAATTGCATATTTTAAAAACAACGCTCACATAAACGTGGATAATAAGTTGAATGTAGATAATTTTTATAATAAATAGTCGATTATTAATTTGTGTGCTTAATTTAATCAAAAATGAACAACGTTTAATAGTTAAAATTTATACATTCAACTTTGATCTAGTTGCGACGTCATAATGCTAATTAAAATTAAAATTTAATTAGGTAAAAATATGTTAAAAAAATTTCTTTTTAAATAAATTATTTTTGGTAATCTAAAAAAATTTAATTTTAAATTATAATTGACCTTGAGAATCCGATTAATTCCCTTATCTGTTTTTGTTCTGTAAAATAAATACCAACGATAGAAAAGATTACCATCTTAATGACAATGAACACCATGTTATAAACAAAATAAAAAAACTATGGATCTTTACCTAAACAACTGGCGGAATTATATAGACTAAGTCTTACAACAATTTATCCTGTTTTGAATGGACAAAAACCAAGAAACTATGATAATGTTAGAAAAAGAAAAACAAGTAAAACCGATGATCAAAAAATTTTAATGGAATTAAAAAGAGTACAAGCCAATTCCATATTGTAAAAGATAATTTACAAGAATTTTGCTATTTGACGGTGAGAAGCCGTGCTAAATAATTTGGTTTAACACGTGAATCACAAATAGTTAAACCATTTATTAATAAAAAACAAAAAGAATATAGATTTATGTTTTGTAACAAGTGGATTAAACAAAGATGGTCTTATTGGCGCTTTGTATATTTTGCTGATAAAACAATAATTTGGGATGAACCATTTGGATACAAAAATAAAGTACTATGCGGTCCTAATTTTCAAAAACATTTACTTCTGGTAGTTAGAATAAAGACCACCCTCGATAAGTGATGTGTTGGTTTGGTATTACTTATAATGAACCTATCAAATGGAAAATTATATCCGGTACCTTAGATAGTGAAAAATTTGTTTCATTAATAAAGGAAGTTTTCATAATGAAATGCTTACTAATGTTTTTCAGGACAATGCTCCATGTCATACGTCCAAAAAGGTAATGTCATATTTATCTAGGTTTACTTTATTTGTTTATTATTTACATTTAGCCATTAGAAGGGATAAAATCGACAAACATTTCTTTTATTCAATTACCACCTAACAGTCCGAATATAAATGTTATCAAAAATGTTTTCAGTATGCTAAAGCGTAACATCAATAAGCATACTGAAATTGAGGATTTGTATAATCGTAATCAGTTTGTTGTTCAATATGAGATGAAACAAGAATATGTCAACTATTTCATCGACAGCATTCTAAACCGCCGTGATCAAGTGGTTAAAAAGAAAGGCAATCACATTAATTATTAAACACTTTGTTCTTTATTATTCAATCAATCATTTGGTAACTGGAAATATTCCATGTGTTTTGTTTTTTTCATATTTGACGTTATATTTTATATTAATAATTTTACCCGATTTATAATTTCGAATAAGTTCAACTTTTATACAACTATTTTTTATATTAACAGTATATATTAATAAAATTGTAATAGTATTTTATTTATTATATAATATTGTATATATCATGATTAAACTAAGTTCTTTTTTTGAGTTATCTGATTGCTGCAGATGTTTTGGCTTAATAACTACGTTTTGAACACTAATTAGTTTAGGAGTTGTAATGTACAACACCAAAATTTTTCTTGAATGCAATCATAACTTATTAGCAATATATAATAAAAAACTTAAATGTCAATGTCATCATAATTAACAATTAACTGAAATTATCAACAACAAACATTAAATAAATAATCAACGATAACACTATATACATACATTACGAAAAACATAAATAATTTGGTTGGATCTAACGTTACAGTTGTTTGGTTTAATGAAAAAATAGTGAAAAAATATCTTTCTAAAACAAAATACTTTACACATTACAGCAATTTATTGTTTGCACATACATTTTTTTAAATTTTAAAGATAAAAATAAAAACTTCATACAGTACCAAAATTTAAAATTATTTTAACTCAGAAAGTTGTACTACTTATATTTTAAATAAATTATATTTTTTATTTACAAATAAATAATTAAGACAAATTCACATTATGTACTTAATTAGTTGTTAATTATTTAAATTTAAAACTATAGAAAAAAAATCAAAAATTAACTTTTGCCTAAAAATGCAAATAAATATGTTAAATAATTTAAATAAATTCAAATTCAATAACCATTCATTATATAAAATGTTCATATAAATTGCTGTAAAATCGAGCTCTTAATATTAATGTCTAATAATTGTTATTTAAATTTTGTACAATATAAAAGTGTTAATAATTTACATATAAATAATCAAAAAGTTGATGTTCTTTATGCAATTATTTAATCTATGTAAAAAACCTCTATACACAATTTTGTATAAAAATGCATAGAAATTATTAGCACATAAGAACAAAAATTGTGTAAAGTATAATGTTTATCAAATATAAATGATTCCACCGGATTATATTATTAAAACTGGCAAAATAATCATTATTATTATATTTAAAAATATTATCATAATCATTATTATTATTATTATTATTATCATTATTATTATTATTAACATTACTAATATCATAACAATTATAATTATTATTATGGTTACCATTATTATTGTACATATAATAATAATAATAATTATTATTATTATTATCAACATTACTAACATTACAATATGGTTCTTACTATTATAAACATAATTAAACTATGGATGACTGTATAAAACAAACAAACAAACAAACAAACAAACAAACAAACAAACAAACAAACAAACAAACAAACAAACAACAAACAAACAAACAAACAAACAAACAAACAAACAAACAAACAAACAAACAAACAAACAAACAAACAAACAAACAAACAAACAAACAAACAAACATTTTTAAAGAACCATCAAAATTTCAAATCTAAAATAAGCACAAATGATAATCAAATACCATTTATCAAAGAAATGCACATATTTGTCAATGAATTTTCTTAAATGTCGACACTGAAATAAGCACCAAATAGTTTACTTGCATTTTAATAGCAATCACAAAAGTGGGACTTTTCAACATAATCGAATTTTTGTTCATGCATCTTGAAAAATCAAGAATGCACAATAGAAAATTGAAAAGCAAGCAGTTACAAAGAGACCAATCAGTAAACGCCCTTCCGATATATAATGTACACAAAAATGAGAAACACATTGTTAACTGACGGCTACAAACATATACAAAACAATATCCATAATACACCATGTTAAAATGTTACCCACCTAACCGAAATTCATTCGACGGTTGGGACGGTTTGCTTTTGCCCGCTTTATTCTCGGCCGTCACCCGAACTTCATAATTTGCATGCTCTTTCAATTTGTCCGCACTCAAGTCGAACTCCGCTACGTCGATTTTAAAATCACTCGATACGTCCTGCCATCGACTCGAATCCGTTGATTTCAGTTCCAAACTATAATTGGTAATTGGACCACTTGTGGAAACCGCATCTGTCGGTTGTTCCCAAGTAATGTGCACATGTTGGTCGGAGATTTTGGCTTTTTCCGGATTGACTGTAGCTTTGACGTTAATGGGACTGCTAGGTGGACCTAAAACCACATCCGTACATTAGCTGTTTGTCTTTTACCCAATTTGGTTGCAACTCTTTTTGCACAAAATGTCATGTTCGATACAACGATTCTTAGGTTGGGCGAGTAGCCTCAATTGGTCCGATAAATGTCACATTGTTGATAGCAATCAACGAAACATTCATATGATGCTGTGTATTCGACTCATTTCTTAACGAATCTCCAATACAACGACAAAATATTACTCAAATCTAACGCAACCATTGCTATTTCATTGTCTACGCTCATTGTGTCTTCCAATAACTTTTCGTATTTTTACACAATTAACTAATTTTTATTACGTGCTCAAATTTTTGACCTTTTGTTGCTGAAATAGATCGGGTTTTGTGTTTGTTTTCTTAATTTTCTTTAGTTTTTATATTTTACGTTTAATTTGCTCGTGTTTAGTTTTGTGTGTAACGTATAACGTACGTTATTATAATTTTTCAAATTATTTTAAACCATCTTAATCCTTTTTATTTCAATTTTCTTGTACGCTATGCTTATATGAATATTTTATAAATAATCGTTAATTACATTTAATATAAACAATTTTGATTTTGCAAGACTAACCTGATTTCTGTTTGGGCTGTAATAGAAATAAAAAGATGGATTTTCAATGTATAAGCAATCAAAATTTTTGTAAATGGAATAATCTAAATACTACTTTTAATTTACAATAGTTTCTGATCTTAAGTTTGCTTAATTTAATAAATATAAAAGCATGTTTGTTTTGCGAACAAATAGAAATGTGAAATTTTCCATGTTTGAAATCACTATTTTCATCTAATCAAATGTATTGCAATTTTTAAAATCGTTTTTAAAAATAATAAAACTAAACTGTTAGCCATAATTTTATACTGAGCAAATTATTAATAATAAAGTAATTTATTGTAAAATACTCGTGATAACTAACCGGTCTACATTATATAAGTTTAAAAAGTGTTATATCATTTATTTATACTTAATTTTACAAATATTATAAATATACTGGAACTAACTATTAATTTATCGGGATATCTAATAATGTAATCATTAATCATTAAATATTTCGGTTTTATGATTATATATATATATATATATATATATATATATAAACAATATTTAAAAATTTTATGCATGCAATGAGTAGGATTGTGATTAGTATAAAATGCGGGGAATGTACAACAAATAATTGTGTGCATAAAAAAGCATAGCACTACACATTTATGTTTACAAAAATCAATCATAGCAAAAGTACCAAACTTCTAGTACTATACTGAATACTAAATAAGAAATAATCAGGTACAATTATAACACTAAACGCCATGTTAGGGTGAGATTGCAATTTTAAACAAGCGCATGAACACTGACTACATGAATTACTTGCATTTTTAATAAGAATGTATCATTCCACGTAATATACAATACAGAGCGATGTTAAAATGAATTATATCAATTAAATCGTGCCATGAATAGGTGAAGGGTGAACAAACAACCAGAATTTTGGACAATTTTCGGAGTTGCACAAACCAAGCGTGCTGACAAGTACATGTGGCTACAACAAAGTGACAAACGTAACAAAAACTCGCCTCAAATATTGCTTCCGTTTCAACCATCTGATCTTTGATAGCAGAAGATAAAACGTCCATCTTTTGATCCACAACGGGAATACACACTACATTCTCCGCATCAATCTGTCCAACATCTACAACACTGTCAACAACCAAATCCAAATTGCTTTCTACACATGTTTCGCCAACAATAGCAGCATCAACCTTTACATCTTCAGCAACATCTACAACTTGTTCACTCACAAATTCAGATTGAACAGTTTCATCCGATTTGGCTTTAAATTCTTCCGTTACCTCTACTACTTGTTCTGAAACATCACACACTAGCGGCTGTGAGATTTCACTCTCTTCAACAACATCTAATTCCCCTTCAACCACTGGAACGTCCGAGAGCAATGTGTCGGTAATACTAGTAATTCCGACATTCGTTTCATCCAAAACACTTGTCACGTTCGCCACATTTTCCGTATCCACCTGTCCAATATCAACAACACTGTCAACAACCAAATCCAGGTTACTTTCTATACATGTTTCGCCAAGCTGTGAATCATCTAATTTTTGTTGTGTTTTCCATTCCATTTGTTGAATATCTAGTGTTACCGTTTCAGGTGTAAAGTTTTGATTTGTTATTTCTTCTATAGAAACGTTATCCAAACTTGGAACTGATGAAGCTTTATTTGTTTCTTCATATATAATATTTAGTTCTTCGATACTCACAGCATCATGTGGTATTAGTACATCTAAAACTATAGCATGATTTGGACTTATTTCTTCATCATCTATACTAAGTTTTTCCAAAGATATTTCGCGAAAACTTTCATATTCATTGTCAAATTCTATTTCTTCTAAAATATGTTCACATTGCGACGGATCAGGTATAATTTCTATCGAAGAAAATAATTCTGGTGAAGATAATTTAACACGTATTTTATCCATTGGTTTAGCTAAATTTAGAACTATGTCGGGTATAACAGATATATGGGGTGTAGAAATAAGTTCAGCAAGTTCAGGAATATTTGGAAGCAAGTTGTCTATGCTTAAGGAACACGTTTGTTCTTCAGTACTTACAACGTTTAAATCCTCTCTTACCTCAAACACAACGTTCACCTCAGTCTGACTAGTAGCCAAACCAAAGTTGTTTTGTGCTTCAACTGTATACAAACCCGAATCCTCAACATATGCTTCGGAAATTGTTAGTTCGCAAACTCCTGATTCTGGTGCATAGAAAAGAGTAGCATCTGTTGTATCTGGTTTTAACACAGTACCGTTATGTTTCCACACAACTTCGGTTGGCTGTGGAGAGCCCTGAATGATGGCATGCAAATAAATTTCTTCACCTTCATAAACTTGTACTGGACATAGTTCGGTTACAAACGTTGGCAATTCAAGATTCGCTTCATCTAAATTGTTTTTTGTAAATAGTAAAAATAATGATCAATTATTGCACAAATATTCAATTTCATTTATTTAACTTTGTTAATACAACAAAATTAAAGTTTAATAAACATTACTACGATCATAAAAAATGTACGTTTCTAATTTTAGTAAAAATGTTGCAGTATTTTAAAAATATAAATAACAGTAATGTAAAAAATTAATAATCAATGTCAATTTTTGAGCAAAATAATGCACTAGTTTGTGGTATTTAAACTAATTCACTTTAAAATATTTTTAATCGCTAGTGCACTTTATCAACACTAAATTTAATAAATAACATAATTGGTTTAATCTATTATGGCTATGAAAGAAGCATAATTGAATTAAAAAATACTTTATTTTGAAAGAAAACAGAAACAATGATTAACAAAAATGTAAAAGGGATTACTCAAAACGTTATAGCACTATGTCAAGATTGGTTTGAAGAGGAATAAACTTCAACTTTTAATGACGAGTTATATTTTTAACATTAAAACCATTATTATAGTCTGTAAACAGAGGGTTTAAATATTTTACAAAAATAGTAAAACAATGTTAGTTCTGAGGTCCATGACAGGATTTTACATGTATGTATTGAGCCTAAGCAAAACAAGACAGTCAGAAAAAGGAAAATAATAAGAAAAAATAGTAGTGTTTCCGAAAATGGAAAAAAAGGTAATTTAAAAAAAATAATGTGTTAATTTTTGTTTTGTGTAGTCAAATGCTTTTTTAAATATTAAATGATGGTCTGATTTCCAATTCTCTGATGGTGTTACAATTGCTTTTTAAAACGATGATTAGGGATTACTTTATAAATTACTAAAAAATAAAAATATTGCTTCTAATGTGTTTAATTTAAAGAGTTTTCTAATTCAAATTTCTGTTTTACTAATACCTTTTACCATAAAACAAAACTAACCTCAAGGTTTAAGGTGTTAGATTTTTGTAGTAATTTTTTAATTTAATGCATTTAAGAACTTAAGTTCAGCTTATACGTTTCTTTAGGTTTTAATCCTGATAATAATAAATTTTCTCAAGTTGAAAGTGGCACAGAATCAGTATTGTTATTCTCTGCATATACTAAACAATGGAAGAAAGTCATCTAATATTTTTTACGAATTCAGAAATACTAAACATTACATAACAATATTGATGTCAGAGTAATCGAGCGGTTAATATTTAGGAAAAACTGAAAAATATTTATATTTTTAATAAGGTTTCTAGTACCGATAACAATAATTCTTTCTCCTTTTATGTGATTCAACCTACATATATAACAATTATCCTAAGGAAACATAGAGTAAAAGGTTATTTCAAATCCTTAAAATATTAGCGTATTTTTAATAAACCTTATTTTTCAGTATATTGGACAGATAAAATTACTTTTTCATAAAAAGAATCAAAACGAAATTAATAAAAGTGTTCTACTTGCATGCTATAATTTTGAAAATAATGGATACTTATAAAAACATTTATTCGATTACATTTGTAATACGATTGCAACATTTTAAATGATAATGACGTATCTTTTTAATTTTACTAAATGCACTGTTACTGCAAGTTGAAACGGAAACCTTTGTGCATGTCTTAGTAAAAAAACATACTGTTAGAATATATTGAACTTGGAGGATGTTGGAACTAAAGTTACACAAATACAATGGACTGCAAAATGATTGCTAATATATTTGCATCTAATAATTAACCACAATTTTGTGCTTATTGAAGCACATGCGTGGTCCAAAAATAAACAAAAAATTGTAAAATAGACAAAATACTTACCATCAATTGACACTTCAATTGAAGATGTAATTATTTTGAATTCAGGCACAGCTCCATGCGTTTTCAATACATTTCCACTAACTACACAATCGTATTTTCCTGAATAAGACGGATCGACTTTGTGCACAGTCAAACGAACCAAACCGACATCTTCTATGTAACTTATTTCAACACTATCTGATTGGGTCAGTTCTCGGCCATTGCACAACCATCGAATTTCAACAGGTTTTAAATCTGCTTGAATTACACATTCCAATCTAAATAAAATAATAATAAATATTGCCATATTAGTTAAACAATTGCATCAATCTATTTTACTAAATACAAAGAATTGTTTGTTATAATTCACTACTTACTGCAATTGCTTTTCCTTTGACGGAAGTGTCTTCAATTTTGAAGAAACCGGTTCAATAAACTGTAGTTGAGTCGACTGAACTGATTCAATATCGTCAGTAGTTTCCTTGAAAATGTCTTCTAAAATTGGTTTAAAATATTTTTCATATTTTAGTTAAAAATTGTTAAATTTAACACAAATACAAATGACAACAAGTCATAGTAATCAGCAGATTATAATATAAAAATACCTGTCACCGTTACATCTGATGTTGACAGAATTGTTTTTGTTTTGTACTGGTTTGTTTGACCTTCTATCACATCACCAGTAACAACACAGGTATATTTACCCAAATCGTCTTGGGTAACCTGATGTACAGTCATATAAATCAAACCACTATCTTCTATGTAGTTCATTTCAATTTGATCTGATTGAACTAACTCTTGGTTATCCAATAACCACTTGATTTGAATGGGTTTAACATCTGCTTGAACCGTACATTCCAATCTTTATAAATGAAATAAAGTAAATAGTTTAAGATATTTTTTACAATGAAAATTTCTATTTAAAATATTTAAATGGTTTGCTTAATTAATTTTAGTTAATTAGTACACTCCCAAAAATAAGGATAATTTGTCACATTCAATCCAACTTACTCGAGGTGTGTTTGCTCATCTTGAACATAAAGTTTTGATGACAACGGTTTAGTAAATTTTAAATGTGTTTCTTCAATTGGTTCTATTTCAGTAATTGTTTCATCAAAAATCTTCTCTACATTCATTGAAAGGAAAAAATATAATCAATTTTTGATTTTTAATTTAAATGTTTCTTGTATTTTCAAATTATCTACGTACATTGTCGTAATTACCTTGTAAGAACATTATTGTTATTGCTAAACAATTGAAATAATACATTTGATAGTTATAACATTTAAAATATAATCATGCTCCTTAAGTTAAACCAAAATTAATGGTAAAAGTAAAATAATTAGAACATCTACTGAAGTAAATCATGGTTTTACATTTTAAAACAAACAAATTAATTATCATAGCACAGATTATTAATCAATATAGAGTGTAGTATATTTTTATTGCATAAAAGTTTGTAAACAATATTCTCATCATTCGTGTCTAAATTAATCCAAATTAATTAAAGCATATTAGTATTAACTTAAGTGCTTTAATTGGAAGTACAATTAGCCGAGGTGACAGAGATGGTCAGTGCACTGGACTTAAAACTGGATAAACACCATCTGAGTCATTTGGATTTTTCAATTGTCCACTTGTTATAAAATGTTTCGCATCATACAGTCAGCCAATAAAAACCAATAAAAATTAGAACTTTAATAATTATTATTATCATTAATATTGTTTTTATATTACTTTATTGAAATGCTGTTATTAAATCAAACATTTAAAAGTTAAAAATAGTCTAACCTGGTGCTATAACTTCCAAAGTTGATATAATTTGTTTAGTTACTCTAGTTCTTTTATCATGTTCAACAACATCCCCAATTACCACACAAGCATATTCACCGGAGTCACTTTCACTAATTTCTTTAACCGTCAAGTGAGCTATTCCAACATCTTCAAGATAGGTCATTTCATAATGATCAGATTGGTTTACTTCTTTGCCATTAAACTGCCAATTTACTTGAACTGGTTTAAGATCCGCTAGAATTTCACATTCTAACCTATATTATTTTAAAAAAATAAATAAGTACATAAGATAAAATAGTAAGGTATAATTATTGGATACTGCTTAATTATATATTTCAAATTGGTACACCTGTGAATAAATGTTAAATAATATCGAAATTGCACATTATAGTAAAAAGAAGAAAAAATATAATATTTAATTTCTTAACAGTTAAATATAAAATCAAATTAAAATTAAAAATGCATAAAGTAGTGACACAGTTTAAAACAAAAATAGAATAGGCACTGTTTTAAAAACTATTCATTTTATACAATTAGTAATGTATTAACATGCAAAAAATAACTTAAGAGGTTTTAAACAATAAAACAGGTATATAATTGACGACTAGACTTACTTAAGTTGTTTTTCGGTTTCAGAAGTCAAAATGACTTCCGATGTTACCGGTTTAATAAACAACAAATTTCCTACTTCATTCAAAGTTGCATTTTCAGATTTATCCAAATCTAGCAATTAAACAATTAACAAAGAAAAATAGTATTCAAAATGTAGTACATAATCTTTAAGCTTTAAAAAATACACACGTAATGGTTTAAATAAGTTATATAAGGTTGCAATTATGTAGCAACAAATTCAGTACTTTTAGCAAAAAATTCAACTGTAAAAAGTAACTGAAAATTAATTTGTGTAAACGTATGTTCCACTATAATTGTTTTCCAATTAATACAATATATATTATAATATTGCATAATTCAAGGTGCACAAGTACGTTTAATGTATAATTGTAGTTTCAGTACAAAATTTGAAAACATTTCAACATTTAATACAATTATCAAAATAAAAACACGATGTATGGCTCAGAAGTAGATATAGTCCAGCTGCATACTATAACCAATAAAACGACTACATTGACAAATCATTGTGAGTAATATTAAACGTGATTATGTCACCAACCTCTGCATCATTTTGATAGGTCACATCAATTGTAGCTATTTGGTAGAGTTTTGTATATTAATATGCTTTCAATGTATGTTTCCAACTATAAAACAATTAAACTAATTTATGCATCAACATTCCCCAAAAAAATAATGCAATACAATTTTCTTAAATACTGAAAATGGTCATATCGATGTATAAAAATTGCACTAACTAACCTTTAATATTAACAACAGTACTCGATTCAATTGATATTGGAATTGGTTCTACCTGGGTATTAAGACTTTGTAGTTGGGTCACTTTGCAAACGTAACTACCGGTATCTTTGGGTTCCACTTCGTGTACGATTAACTTTAATAATCCACTTTCGTACTCCATAACTTGTTCTATGCGATTTGACAAATTTACTTCCTGACCTTCGTGAAACCATTGTACAGATAACGGTTCTTCATCCTCAATAAGTACTTGACATTGTATTCTATATGTATAAGTCAAATAAAAAATAAAAAACCAAGACTTAACGTTGTAAAAAATCAATTTCATCGTGATAATAAATTGATAGTTTGTTATTTCTTGAAATCATATTAGGTAAAGCTTGACCTATGATAATCTCCTGCGTATAAAACTGACTAACAATAATTGCTTACAGTCTTCAGCTAAAAACTTTAACTGAAACCACTTAACAGTGAGGAATTGTTAATATTAGTTTTACTGTTAACGGTTTAGCAAATGCAAAAACACCTACCTATATATATATATATATATATATATATCAGTGTTGTTCCATTAACATACAAGTATCGAAATAAAATTATTTATTATTAGTGTACATATTTCTCAATAAAAAATTGAAGATAAAAACTAGTAGAATTAATTTTATTGTTTTTTACTTAAAGTTTAACTGTAGCAAGTGTTAAACATTACAAAATTTATATTAATAAATTTAAATTATCTCACCAATAAGTTTTTACTTAAAATATCGTGCGTTGATAAATTTATTCATTTTATAGAAACAAAACATTTAAAATGGCTTTATCAGACAAACAATTAAATTTACGTTACATTGACTCACTCTAAATCCGTTGTCGTTTGTGTTTCATTTTGTCTAAATTCTACTTGCAACGGTTTAGAAAAACAAAATTCGTGTTCTCTATCTGCAATCGTTGCACTAGACGGTTCTTCAGTTTGATCGATTTGGACAATTTCGGAAATGATTTCCGATTCTTTGGCAACGTGCAATTGGCATGAACTGTCAATTCGTCCTTGGTCAGACAACACACTGACACTAATTCGACGTGCTAAGTTATCGTACATTTTTGGAATAGTCAAAACCGAACCAAATTCCGATGTATCAATTTTAAATTCCGACCATTCAGGACTAATTTCCGTTTCGTCCATGTGCCACATAAATTGGACAGGTGTGGTGGTGGGTTGAATAGCACATTCCAAAATGACTGTTTGATCTTTGGTCGTTTGCAATTCGGCATCGAGAGTTTTGGCAAATTCGACATTGATTGCAGGAGACTTGGGAAATTCAATTTGACATGTCGATGTTACTTGACCAAGTGGTGACGATGCACTAACTTGGATGACGCTGTGCTCATCTTCATTAAAAACACAATTTTTTATTACGGCCTGATAATTACTAATGTACTTGTCAACTTTCTGAGGACCATGTACATTAAAGCGTTTTGAAGTATCTGCCGAACTTACGGTCCATTGAAGTTCAGCTGTTGGATTGGATTGAATGGATATATCCAAAACAACGGTATCACCTGATTTAGGTGCTATACATTCGGGTAAGGGTTTTATAAATGTTGGCGGAAATTGGCGTTCAACTAATTCTAAGTGACACGTTGATTGAATTTGCTCCTGTTTCGTATCTGTTGTCCTACTAACTACGCATGATATATCTCCAACATCCCATACGCAAGGTCGTTCAATTGTTAGACTACTACTCCATGGATAATCATTAGTTACTTGAATACGCGTGGGTTCTACTTCTAATGGCAATAAGAACACATCAATTCCATTTTTGTACCAACTAAACGTAGGAGCAAGACAATCATCTGGCGAATGATTTACTTCAACCTCAAAAACAATTTTTTCAGTATTTTCATCAAACTCCAACTTTGGAGGTAATTGTTTGGTAAATTCCAAATCAAGTGATTCTTTCACTGCTGCTCTCATTTCCAAAACTGAAGTAGATACAATAGTTGTTCCAGTCAACGGTGCAACAGCTTCAACCCTAACCAAACCCGGTAACGATTCTGGCCTAACATGGTGTATAATTAATTTTGTACGATTAGGATGCTCGTGAATAACCTCAAATGATTTACCATCACTAAGTATTTCTGAGTTATTTAAATACCATTGAAAATCAACTGGAGGTTGGGATTCAACTTCACATTCTAATTGAGTTATTCTGTCAGGTATAATCAAAACATGTTCTGGTAGTTGTTTAATAAAACGTGGTTCAACAGTTTCTAGCTTTAAAATACTTTTACATGTAGCCACTCCCAATTCATTTTCTGCATTAACCACGTATTCACCCAAATTATTAGCATCTGAACGAATGTAGAGAGTATAAGTACTTGTTTCTTTATTAATAAATAATTGTTTTGTACTAATTACAGAAGATTTACGCGGAGCGGTCTTAATAATTTCAGGGTAAAATTGAATATCATTGTGAAACCATTGAAGTTTAGGCTCCGGGTATCCAATAACAGAACACTCCAATCTAAAATTAGAAAGTTATGTTTACTATTTAAAAACAATGTTTTAATCAATTAAAAACAGTTATATAATACTAATAAAAACTCCAATCCTAGCAACATCGGATAAAAAAATCTCCAACACCAACATCCATAAACATTTTTTTAATTAGCTAAAATGTCCATTGCTAAACAGTTTTTCCCGTTAAAAATTAAAAAAAAACAATTACATAAAACATCGCTTTTTTTCTCGAATAAACTACTCACAGTTTAGACACATTTTTGTTTTGTGATTTTTTGTAAATACTCGTATAGTAGTCATATTCCATTATAATGTTGTATTTGCTGCGCACACAAATGAACAAATGGCGTCAATTTTCTCAATTCGTGTAAGTATTTAGATGCAGGGAGCAACATCAGTGACAATAATATTGCTCCAGCCTCTCATCTGATACACTTATCTTCTTTTTCTTCCTCTGTTAGTCAGATTTTAATAACAACTTTTACTAAATAAGTAGAAGAACGACTTAATCTATATCCAATTATGCAAAATGGCATTTCTTAGTTGTTTTAGAAAGAGGTATTAGATCATTGTTTCGTTCATCAAAGTTGTTAACAAATAATTAAAATTTTTGATTAGTTACTACAGTTAGTTACTATATACGGATTGATTAAAAAAAGCAAAAAAAAACTCAATTATTTTTGAGGTATTCTTCAAAAGGCTTATCTTTTGTAAGTCGATTTATATGTATGTTAAACCAAAATGTTGATTGACGAAGTGATGACACTTTATTATTTCTATATTTGTACAGTATATTAATCAATTGACTGTGAAAGTTTGATAAGTGTAACAAAAATTGAAGTATAATAAGAATGTTAAATGATAGACGGCATCCTTTTAACAGCGCAACTGTTCCCAAAGATTGATAAAACTGATCTTTTGTCAGGATCATTTCCCTTAATCCAACGAATACATATCGTATATATTATACTGGATGTATACTTGCACCCATCCATCAAAGTGGAGGCTAAGTTATACCGCTGTGCACTCGGTCCGTGTTTTGTTAATCTAGGTACTTAGGTGCACCTAGTCCAAGATGCGCCACGTGAATGTAACAGTCTGTAATAGCACCATCACTGGAAATTGAAACTTTATAAGCATTATTCAAATACTCAGCATATAGTCCAAAACAATAATTTAGTAATGATTAAATGTAATTTGTTAGAAAGTTAAACAGATAAAATACAGTAAATGATTTAACTTACTTGACTATATGATGTTCTTTAATAATGACTTCAGGAGTAAAACTTTTCACAAATTCCGGACGTCTAGAATTGGGTTTTTCTAAAATAATTACAGGATTAATAATATGTTATTTAATAAGCTAATGTAAACATGTTTATTCATAGTACTCAAAATTACGTTGTTTCTAATTGGTATCCAAGTTTAACATATTGCATCAAACAGTCAATAATAAGCCAATAAATAACGTTGGCTTGTTAAAAAAACTTTGAATGCATAATTTTACAATCACTACTCATATGTGCTATGTCAAATGTTAAACAATGGACAAAATCACATTGTTCTACTTAATTTTCAAAAATATTACCAACATTGTGATTGCATCAACTTACGAGGATGAACAATAAGGCTGGTTTCTGTGGTAGCCTGACCAAGTGAATTCGTAGCTCTGCAAAGTAAATTAGCAACATAACCTGTTTCCAGTGTAACAGATTCAATACATGATCTATAGTCTTCTGTAGTAACCTGTACAAATATTACAAGATAATTAGAAAAACTCAAAATCAAACGTCATTCAGAATATAGTTTTTCAACACAATCAAAAATAAATATTTATAACAGTGTAACTTTATACATATTAGCAACTAACCTTCCAATGCGGATGTTCTTTCGTAACTAGGTCGCCATTTACATACCAAGTAAGTTCTGGTTTAGGTTCTCCGACAGCTTCAACTTCAAAACAAGTTCCATTTCCTTCAGCTAGTTGAGTTGATTCAATTGGTAATGGTTTAACAAAATTTGGACGAACTCGGGGTGGAGCTATATATATAATAAATGGACCGGTATCTGTCATTTAAACGTCGACTATTCACTTGTTTTATAACATAAGATTATTATTCTACCATAAAATAAAACTTTAATAGTAATGGTTATTTATTTATTTTTTAAAAACAAAACGTTTACTTTTTTGAGTTTTTTGAAGAAAAGTAACCAGTAGATAACAGATACTATATATATATATATATATATATAATTACAAACATTATAAATGTCATTTAACTATTGAAGAAATGGCTTAGGTGCATTATATAGATACTCAGATTAAAAGCAAAATGTTAAAAAATCAAACAGGTTTTAAATAAGCTAAAAAATTATGTACATTCAGCTACAAAATTAAATAATAGTTGTTTTATTATAAAACTCATTTCTAATTAATTAATTAAGTACAAATATTTAAAAAAATATGTCGTTCTTGTTATCACTGTAAAACTAGTCATTAAGTTTTACTTTCATCCTGTTTATTATAGAGTGTAAAGCACAATTAATATTCATTCTTATGCTCAACATTTGTAACGGGGTGGTCTAATGGTACATCGCTGAACTCGAACTTGGATAGGCATGAGTACAAACGTTACCACAGCCCTCATTTAGTAAAAAATGTTTATTGTAAAGTATTGATACAACAATAATAACAAATAATACGTAATTTTTCATGTCAACAAAAACACACTATTTTACGTATAAATACAAACAAGTTATACTTTTAATATCAACAGCTGATGATGATGATGCTTGGCCAGCAGCATTTGTTACTTGGACAGTATATATGCCGGCATGTGCCATTGTTGCATTGGATATAGTTAAAACGGCCTGCCCTCCAGGTAGAATTTGAGTGCTTAATTGATGAGACAATTGCAACGGTTGGTTCTCAAAAAACCAACAAACACTGGGAGCTAAGATTGAGAAAATACATTTATATAATCCTTTATCAACTTCATACAAAAAATACACTAAATATAAATTAAAACTTTTAAAATAAAATTTGATTAATTGTATTTTGATCATATTTGATTGGGTGACAGAGGTATCTATAGCACTGAACTCAAACTGGGTATAAATTTCACTAAAGACGAACTTTGGTTTGGCTTTATTGAATGTCCTCTTGATAAAAATATTTATGTAAGGCACAAAAACATAAACTTAAAAATATACAAAACATTCTTTTTAATTTTATAATTAAATAATTTAAACTATATTTTTATACTTTGTGCAGTTTTGAAAATATGAAATTTGCCAAATAACAAATTTACTTGGTTTGAGCCAACTAAGAACACCGTACAGCTGTTTTATATTTCTTAGGAATCAACAGCAGTCCATACCCTTAGTTATCACACTGGTTCATAACTGTTTATTTATTTATTATTTGCTAAATCAAGTAATTCCAATAATATATATATATATACATATAATTAGGTATTTAATATATTTAACTGTGCCGGGGTGGTCTAGCGGTACAGAGCTCGAATTTGGACCTCGGTGGGCATGGGTTCGAATCCCACCACCAGCACTAAAATGCGGGCCCACGTTCGGCTTCGACAAAATGTCCACTGCTGAAAGATGTTTCTCGTAAAATATTCAAAGTAGTAAACATTAAAAAAATAATAATAATTAAAAAAAATTGTTACCTGGAGTACCAGATATATATGCAACAAGCTGAACTGATTCTGATTCCATAATTGATACATTTTCCGGTCCTTTCAAAATTAAAGGTACTGTAGCAGGTACTGAAAAATATATGGTAAACAAAATTAATAAATAATTTAATATACTTATTATAGAACACTACAATCCAACTTAGACTACCCTCGTAGCCACACAATTAATAATTTTATTATACAGTACATAATGGTATATTATGTATAAAATGAAAATATAATTTTGACGATATATGTCATGAGTATTTAAGAAATTCACACAAAATATTAAGTAATTCATAATTAAAGGTTAAATAAAATTATCAAAATAAAATGAAATGTGAAACACTAAAGAAATTACAAAGTATGTAATTTTTTCAGTTACCAAGTTATTTCTCTTATTATACACTACGAACTATTTAAAAAATATATCATAAAATATCGATTAATTTAAATTTAATGCTGTCGTAATTGCACATGTACATATGTGCTAGAGTGATTTGGCGGTACTGTACTCAACTCGTACTTAAGTGGGCATGGGTTCGACCTCCACCAACAGCACCAATTGTGGGCCCACGTTCGGCTTCGCTAAAATATTCTCTACTGAAGGCTGTTTCTCGTAAAACATTTAAAGTAATAAAAAATTAAAGAAAATAATACATATATATATGCATTTATATATAATAAATGTTTATTTTAAATACCTGTTACGGTTGCGTGAGAAATAGTAGTAGCTTGACCGTGAGCATTAACTGCGATACAACGATATTCACCTGCATCTTCTAAATTGGCTTCACGGATTACTAGAATGTGTTTTGGTAATTCTGAAAAAATGCAAATATTTTCATTATGTTCAGCCTGCATGTACGTCCCATTGTGCTCCCAGTAAACTTGCGGTACAGGTTCGCCGGCAATCTGGTTTCAAATGTCAAGTATTGAACAAATGGTTTAATTAAAATTTATTTTTGAAGCAAATAAAACATGTCATTTTAATTTATTAACAAAAAAATTAATTTCAATTTTTTTCAAATTGCAGGTTGTATAATAAGTTCAAAAAGCAGTTTCAGTTAATACTGACTACTTTTAAATACAATAATTTACCTCACATTCCAACGTTATTGTTTGTCCAAGTTCAACGCATAGAGATTGCGTTAATGCTTTTACAAATATTGGAGCTTGACCGCTTATTCGATATGTTTGGTTTGTCACAATTAGAGGTGAATTGCTGAAGGCTTGTCCAGCTGGATTTTGTAAAATGACAGAAAACGTGCCGGCATCATTTAAAAATACCTCAGGTATAACTAATTCACTTGAATTTGATGTAGTTGTTATCTAGGTTAAAAAAATAAAAACATACATAAAATTTATGTATAACAACAATATAAACATTATTGTATTTATTGTTTTGTAACAGAAAGAAATAAACGTTAAAACATAATCAATTCAATATACTTATATAAACTACAATATTTAAAAATGTAAGTGATTACAACTCACAAATCATAAAAGTGTAATGTTTGTTTATTCAAAAGAAAAATCGATAATTAAAATTATTAACAATGCTTCATTAAGTTGTCACAACTGGAAAATGTAGAAAATTGGACAGTTAAGTTGTTTTTAATCAGACATGCATTACCACTTATTAATTAATTGTGTACGTAAGAACATTTTGAAACAATCAGAAGCAATTTAAAATAAACATAGTTTTACGTTTTTTACATTTACGAAAAATTAATAAAAAATAATGTATAATCAACACTATTATAAATAAAATAGTGAATTTTTAATTATAATGCAATAATTACTTTAAAATCGGGATTCTTGGTTACGTCCTTTTCTCCATGCATCCAAATAACTTCAGGTGTGGGTTCACCATCGAATCTAACTGTAAACCTGTAAAATTAGATTTGAAACTGTTATATATTTTATATATTATATTTAGGCATAATTGCTAATAAGTACATTTTATTTTCATTTAATATTATAATATGTACCTAGGTAACATTTACTAATATCAGGATAATTGTAATTAATAATTTTCAAAATCTTTATTTTTTTACATATTTTCCGGCTTTGTAAATCTATCCTTTTAAGTATTAAATCACATGTAAATTCTTACTCATTCTACAATTATATTAACTATATTGTCAAATAAAATAATATTTATTTAAAAATAATCCAAAAATCAGAAACTTTAATTTTTCAAATCCAAAATACATCTTTGTGTTGTCTGAATCTCTAAGCAACGCAAATTTTTACGAGTAATTTAAGAAGTACTTGTGAAAATAAAATCTTTAAAAGTAGTGCAATGAAAACGAGAATAATGACATACAT
This sequence comes from Cardicola forsteri, assembly GCA_025895645.1. NCBI lineage: Eukaryota > Metazoa > Platyhelminthes > Trematoda > Strigeidida > Aporocotylidae > Cardicola > Cardicola forsteri. The sequence goes on along the minus strand of JAKXYG010001011.1, from coordinate 217,905 downwards.
AGCCTGTGATCCTTCTTGAACAGTAATAGGTTCTAAAAATTTTAAAAATCTTGGTGGTTTCATTGAAACGTCGGTGGATTTTGTTGGCTCTTCTTTTTCTACAACGGTAGTAGGCTCTGAAACAAAGAAAAGCAATATACGTTTTATTCAAAATTTAATACATACCATTTTCAGATTAATTTATACATTTATGCGAAACAAACAAAATGTTAGTTTTGTATTTACCTTTTTGGTTTTACTCTAATTATATTAATTATATTTAATTAATTATATTTAAATACGACATTGTTTTTTAATATGCTGTAAAATCAGAGCAAACATTTACTTTCAAAATTACAAACACTTAATTATATTTCGATGTACAGAACCTCAATGTTACAATTTGTTCATAAAAAGAGTTTTGCAAAAAATTAACAAACAATCTCGTACATAATGTTCCATTAAACATTAAATATGGACCAAGACGTATTTTAATTCAATTTTTGCTTACGTAATAGTATTAGTGTTTGTTTAACATATATGTACAATTTTTATCTTTTACAAGATAGTAATACAATATAAAGTTTCACTATTAAATGTTAACTGATAAATATTAAACCCCTATTATTATAATTTTGAGTGATGTATTAAATAGACACCCCTAACTTAAGTTTAAAGATAATTAATTTGTGTTTATGTTACAACATCAAAATATTCTTTTCTTTTTTGTTTAAAAAAATGCATTTTATTGTTTCTTTGATAGTCTGAAGATTTTTTTTTTTGATACATGCAAAGGCTGAATGTACCATTATTAAAGTATTTAAACTAATCATAATGATAAATAATTTAAAACAATAATAATAATAATAAATAATAATAACAGACATTACTTACTTGGTATAGGCTTCAATTGGGAGCGCAAATCAATTGTAGGAATTACCTCTAAAGCTGCTGTAGCTTGTACACAGGTCTCGGGTTGTAATTCAGTATTTTCCATTGGTATATCACTACGCGTTGCAACCACTCGAATTTCACCAGCATCTTCCGGTTGACATTTGTACATATCCAAATGATACATAAGACCATCAAATCGACACCGATGATGTGTTGTTTCAGTAGTTTCTACTTCAGTTAAAGATGCATATGGTATTGATTGACCGTTTACAAACCACATGACTTTTGGTGGTGGGTTTGCTACAATATGAGCAGTAAAACGTGCCATTTCTCCTTGATTCACACACAGTGATTTTGGTGGACCTAGAATAACCGGGTTTGGTGATTTAATTTCTTGCAACCTGTGACAACAGTAATAAAGAAGCAGAGTTACGCATATGCATATAGGCGCTTAATACTAAATACGAATAATAATCAATAAACGATGACAAAATTACAGTTATTAATTTTTAGTTAAACAGTTGAATAATGTTTATTTAAAATACAAAACAAGAGTAATTTTACATTATATCATTCAATAAAATAAATAGTAGTAGTTTATAATAAATAACTATCTTGCTACCTAATAAGTAACTGTCCATTAAGCATACCGAAATTTGGAAAAGTTTGAAATTAATATAAAAATTAATTTAAAATAAATCTGATTTACTTTAATAATTTCGTTAAATTAACTTTATTATTTTATTCCCAAAAAATTAACATACTAAATATTTGATGATTTTTTAAGTAGTTTTAATAAAAAAGAATTACTGATAAAAAGCTGTTAAAAACATTAAAAATATACAAATCATTGTTTAAAACGAAACTCATATTAGTAATAACTTATTGAGTTTGTTATTGTTTATGATTGTGTTTCCTCCGTCTTTGTAAATGCATAGTGTTAACGTTTTAAGAATTTTAATTTTAATATTTTTGTATATGTACATACTAAAATTTTATATTTTCACTAATGAGAATATACAATATTTTTATTTCACTATCAAATGCTTTAAATTGAAAAATAACACTACTGCTATTGCAATCTATTTTAATTGTTAAGGAGAATTAAAATTATTAATATTGATAAGCTTTTTTATTATCGATGCGTATTAGTAAATTAATCTTGCCCAGTTTTTTAAAAATGAACTGGAGGGATATGAAAATTAATACAATCATCTATAAATAAATTTTTTTAACATTTCTTAAATTAAAATTACATGTAACCATAACGACATTAAAGTGCTTAAGTTATTTTGTTAAAGTCTAAGAACTACGTAACTACTGTAACAAGTTTTCCCATAAGTAAAATTTTACGTCATAAAAATAGAAACGAAATTGCAACATCATACATACTAGACATAAAACGGACAAAACGTACCCTTCTGGTTGTTTTTTTGAAACACTTAATTTTCGGATCAATGGTTCCTTTAATTTTTCTTCAACTTCAAAAATAAAAATTAAGAATAATTTAGTAATTGTACATATGAAAGCTTTGTTATATATAAATATATATATATATATATATATAATTATTAATAATTATTTATATATAATTATCTTATTTATTTATTTATTTTATGTTTGCTACTTTGAATGTTTTACGAGAAACATCTTTCAGCAGTGGACATTTTAGCGAAACCGAAAGTGGACCTGCATTTTAGTGCCGGTGGTGGGATTCGAACCCCGATGCCCACCGAGGTCTGAATTCGAACGCTCTACCTCTAGACCACTCTGGCACATGTATATATATGTATATATATATATATATATAACTTGATATTACCTAGAAATATGTTTACGTTAATATTCTATAAAGCTCAAAAATTGAAGTCTATTTTTAATTAACAAGTTTTTAATTACGTTAATAAGACTAGATAAGTAGGATTCTAATAAATTTAGTATAACCAAATCGCGACTCAAAAGGTACGTAATTTAGGAAGTAGAAAATAGCTTCTTTTAAATACTATAACCATCAATGTTTTGTTTAAATATTGTTTCTATGTTAAACCAAAAATAATAGTTTGAAAATTTTAATATGCATACATAATAATAATAATAATAATAATAATAATAATAATAATAATAATAATAATAATAATAATAATAATAATAATAATAATAATAATAATAATAATAATAATAATAATAATAATAATAATAATAATAATAATAATAATAATAATAATAATAATAATAATAATAATAATAATAATAATAATAATAGTGATAATAATAATAATAGTAATGATGAGTACCTGGCAATTGAATTTTGGTTTTAGCTGAGGCCGTACCAGCAATATTTGAAGCTAAACATTGCCAAACAGCTATATCTTCTGGAAATATTGCAGCTACATAAAGTGTTGTGTCATATTCATTTGTCACAATTTTGATCCGTCCATCTTCGGTATCGGTAACTAGTCTAAATGAAAAAATAAAATGCAATATTAACAGCATTTTTGTTTTTATGGAAAAAAATTAAATATTATTTTATAGAACTTCTATTGTGGTCGGACTTAAGTCCAGTGTAGTTAAAAACTGGGTTAAAATGTAAGGCTGGACGTCTGGTGTTTAAAAAAATAAATATTGCTCAAGAAACAACAAGAGGATAAGTATGACAGGATCCTATAAACAATTTATTATTTTGATCATACAATTTTGTATTCACATATTCAATAATTGTTCATTGTATAATTTTTAATATAATAGTAATTTTTTGAAAGAATAAATTAAAGGTGTTATTAAAAAAATTAAATAGTATCTGCTGCTCGAATATTTTGCTATAAATATGTTTCAGCAAATGGACATTCTCAAATGCAACCGATATAACGGTTTACACATATTTACTTAACATTTTATTAAACACAAACAGAAGCTAAACGTACTTTCCATTCTTGTGCCAAGATAGAACAGGCACAGGATTGCCTTCAACCACGGCATGCAACATTAATTGTTCATTCAAAGGTACAGATAACTGATTGATTGGCTTTTCCAAAAAGCGTGGAGGTTCGTTGGGCTTAATTTTTGAAGATTCAATTTCTACATTAAACTGCAGTTTGCTTTGTCCCAAAGAATTAGTGGCAACACATTGATAAACTCCATTATCTATATTAAGTTGAGGCTGTTCCAATATCAGCGAACAAACATTTGCACAAATTGGAACCAACTGAGTTTTTGAATAATAAACCATAATGTGGGTATATTACATTTACTTTTGTTATTATTATTATTATTATTATTATTATTATTATTATTTTTATTATTATTATTATGTTGTATATATCTAATTACAGCATATTAAATATAATAAGTACTTATTTGTTAAGCAAATTATGGAAGATAATAAATTAACAGCATCAAACACTGTGCCTGCAATCTGTCTCCATTTGTAATAATGTATTAATTCATTTCACTTAACAGACTATAATAGTAACAGTCTTAATACAAACAGTAAAAATAAATTAGATATAAAACACTTTTTGATTAGATAGAAAATGTTAGTCTATCTAAATGTTTGCAACTGTTTAAACGCTAATTTGGTTATATTTAAGTAATATCAAAAACATAATAATAAAACATTAAACTTTTTCATAAGAATTAATTTATTTTAAATATGGATAACGTTAAGTTTTACAATTAACAAGATCTAATTTATAACAATTAATGACTAAATGATAGCATAAATATAATTACTGTAAAAAAACATTTACTTTATGTGTTCTATCTGGTCTAATAGGTTGTTCGTTAACAAACCAACATATCTGGGGTGTTGGATTACCAGTAACTTCAACATCAAATTTACTTAATTGACCTTCATTTATATTCAGTGAACCATGGCATACAATTATTGGACCGCGTTCATTTAATGCCCATGGAAGTGGACCTTTACGAAATTGAGGAGGAGAACCACTGGGTAATAAATTAACGTTAATCTAAATGAAATGTAAAACGGCAAAATATACAAATATGCAATGTTGGTGCAAATAAAAAAGCTGACAATTTAATGGAGCAATGAAAAAAATGGTAAAAAATCCTATTATATACTGAAATATAATAAATATAACAAGACTAATTGACAATTATTTATTTAAGTAGAGTTCAATAATAATAATAACTACCATAGTTTCACATTGATCACTGCCCACTGGATTTTCTGCATATACAGTATAATGGCCAGCATCGTTTGCGGTTAACCGTTTTATTTCTAGACAAACTACTCCATCAACCTAAAAAATAAAAATTTTAAATAATGCTATATGTATAACAATTAGAAGTTCAGTAATCTGGTTGTACAATTTTTTTTAATTTTTTTATGTTTGCTACTTTGAATGTTTTACGATAAACATCTTTCAGCAGTGGACAATTAGCGAAGCCGAACGTGGGCCCGCATTTTAGTGCCGGCGATGGGATTCAAACCTATGTCCACCGAGGTCCGAATTCGAGCGCTGTACCGCTAGAACACCCCGGCACAGTAACTGTAATTTCAAACATGAATGCTTGTAACTTATAAGTTAGAAATATTTAGCAATACATTAATAAAACAATCTATATTTCTTTAAAAAAGCAAACTGATTTTGTTTAATTATTTACACCATTAATTATTTTATTATAAATTAATATTATCAAGCACATATTCCTTTATTTATGTATACGCTCATATTTTAATAAAGAAATAATTATTTTGTTTAAAGTTATAATTGCGTAATTATTTTACATAGTTTATTTAATCTTTAGTGCCGGTGATGGAAATCAAACCCCGCTAGATCTCCCCGGCACATATATATATATATATATATATATATATATATACAGCTTTCAAGTAGCAATCAGTAATATAATTCACTTTTAATTTTATTTAGTAAAAAATTAAAATGTTTGATAAATGACTTAAACGTATTTGCATGCATTATTGCATAATTATAACTTACACTGGTTGATAATTTTATGTTGTTTTGTACTTCCAACGGCAGACCATTTTTTAACCATTGTATAGTAGGCTTTGGATGTCCAATCACTCGCGCTTTTAATAAAACTGAATTATTTTCATTTACGTGAATTTCATTTAGCAAACGTTCGACGAAAACTGGTTTTTGTTGTTGAGGTGCAAACTGTATCCTTTACACAGTTAAAAAATTAATGCCAAGTATAATTTAATTGTTAAAATTTTCTATTTTCCTCACAATTTCAAAGTAAAGTAAACATTTCATTATACATACTTTTTTATATTTAAAATTATGTACATTAAATTTATAGATTTTGATGTAGTATCTAAAACGCATATTTATTGAGTTATTTACTTCGTGATAACACCATAATCAAAAATTAAATTATTATTGTTATTGTAATTTCTAAAGTATTGAAGCAAAACAGTAAAGAATCCAGACTAATGACAATTTAAAAATAAAGTAAGCAAATGATTTTAACAAATTATGTGAGTTGTTATTTTAGCATCATTTTAGCATTAAATCTGTTTATATTAATGCTCCAGTGTATACTTCAAAATTGGTTAAATGTTATTAGTATAATTTACAATTTACTATATGTTTAACCTATTTAGATTGCATAAACCTTAATAAACAAACAACGGACCTTTATAGATTTACCTCAGATTTAGCTCAAATTTCAATATTGTCAAATTATTCTTGATGTTATTAAGCGACAAGTTAATTGCTTAAAAAAAGCTCATTACTTGTTTAAAAAATCATTTATCATAAAAAATTACCATTTAAAGGGTTATATTAATACGTTGATGGGCTCCTATTCTTAGCAGTTTAAATAAATAATTAAAGTAGCTTAATTTAGTTAAATTATGAATGTTGTTATATTTTTTTTTATATATCTACGCATGTTTCTTAGTAAAATTATTCTTTTACACATGTAATGTGTATTTGTTATTACATTTTCAACAAATTGTGGTATTATGCTTTATTGCTTAAATCAATGTTGATTTATAGTATATTAAATGGTCCAGCGGTAGATGACACGATTTGAACCTGGGTGGGTATGGGTTTGTTTTCCGCCACCGGTACCAAATGCGGGCCCACGTTCGGCTTTGCTAAAATGTCTAATGATAAAAATGTTTCATATGAAATATTTAAAGCAATAAAAGTAAAATAAGAAAAAAAATAGGTAAACCAATTATTATATTGTTTAGAAAATATTATAAATAAATCATCATGTCTTTATATAGGTAGCACATATTTAATATCTAACTTGCACCCAGTGCAATAAAATGAGACAAAAATAAACTAATCAATAGTATAATTTAATAACAAAAATAGTTGAAACAATTTAAATGATAAACTTGCTTACCTATTGTCCTCATATATAATATTTAATTTTTTCGAACATGTTCCAACAGAATTGGTGGCAACTAAACTCCACTCTCCCTGATCCTCGACACTGGTTTGAGTTATGTGCAAACGAGTAACGCCAAGATCTATATCATATTCAACAAATGATTTGTGATTATTCATGACAGGATTTCGGTTGTGGTACCAAATTATATTGGGCTGAGGCAGTCCTTCAACTTTTGCTTCTAAGATAATATTTTGGTTGTTCTCAATAATAATTTGCGAATCAGGAAAATATAAAATATTAGGTGGTTCACATTTGGGTTCAAAGGTTTCTATATAAGCTATTAACAAAATGTAAAAAACATTGATCATATTTTAAAATAATTAAATGAATTGGGATAATCATTTTTAAAAGTTAATAAATGTACATTAAAATATATTCAATGAAAAGCAACCTACGTTGAGCAAGGACGTTGATATTTGCCAAAGTTTTTGTTTTTCCAGCCAAATTCTCAGCCACACAGCTGTAAAGTCCAGCATCGCGTAGAATTAATTTATTCATTATTAAGTTACCGGTCACATACACTGCTTGTGGCTGAATTTCACGCATTTCTGAAATTACTGGTCCAGTTTGAATTTGTCTTACAAATAAATTATCCGACAAAGGTTGGCCATTAAACAACCAGTAAATGGAAGGTACTGGATTGCCACAAGCTTCGACAGTCACGTCTAACGATTCACCTTCATACACCTCAATTTCAGGAGGAAGTGGCTAAAATTGGACAAAAATATATAGAAAAGGTGAGTACAAAATTGACAAGTAAATCAACTCAATGCCCAATGCAATATTTCTTTAAAAACCGGTGTGACACATGTAGCTAACTTGCTGGATTATTTTATTTCCTTCATTCTACAAAACTGTATCAAATAAGTAGTGCTACTGTTCTCAGATTTTTAAAGTTTGATTAAGAGGTAGTATAAATTAAATAAAGCGGTTAAATATTTGTAAATCTAAAGTTTTATTCAAATTTAATTTGACCAATTTATTCACTTTTACAATAGTTAACTAAAGTAGTTTAAAGTTTAATGTAGAAATATTACGTGCAAACATAGTTGGTTTCTAAATAGCTTTTGTATAATTTATGTAAAATTGATTTAAATAAATAGTTGTGATTAAACAAGTAAGGAATGTAGTTTTAAAATTAAAGCACGTATTTTAACAAAACATTCATAAAAAATTTTTAAAATTTTGGAATCAAGTTGAGCTTCTAGTAGGACTTGATAAAATAATCATATTCACAATTGTTTAATTGAAGTCACCCGTTAACATAACACAATTGTTATTACATATAGTAATAAAGTAATAAAGCCTATAATTGTAAAACTAATTAACTTTATCACATTATTAAGTCTGTTGTAGCCGCTTTCAAGTCCGGTTTAGAAATGATGATTGTTAGGGCCTAGGTTTAGTAGCCGGTTTCTTTAAAAATAATACATATAGAAAAGACAACAAGATGTCATTCCAGTAAACTAATGTAAGCATCCAATTACAGGTTTGATAAAAATTGAGAAAAAAATTGAATTTGCAATATGTAGTATCTTTTCAATATCAAAAATTGATCGCGTGAAACAATGTTGTTGCCTCATGTTTTGTTTTGTAATGTAATAATATGATATTATTAAATGTCAAAAATAGGTATAAATATAAATCCTTGTGTAATGTAACAATCTTCTATAATTTTTATTTATAATTAAACAGGCCATTCATTCTCTTGTACGTTTACACTAATTTAACTTTAAAGACTAAACGGTACATTTTATTCACACATGTAACCAGAATGGTAGTATTTTATCTGTTTACAATTTCTCTGAATGAGACAAAATAGTGGGCAAGTATTCAAAAATAAAAATGTGTTATTCATTTATTTGGCCAGAATTAGTGTATTAATATTATACACCTATAACATATGTTGTTTTCTATAATTGTTGACCGTAAGCTGTGTAATTTATCTTTAAATATTTGTAGGTTAGAGTATAATAAAAATGATACTATATTTCTTCTAGTGAAATCAATGTAAAACACACTTAAAACCGGTAATAATGTTTTTTATGTATTGGCCGTTATTTCTCTATAATGTAAAAATATATTCAGGTGAAAGCGGTGATTTATTTTCATTATTACCGTTTTGAAACGTGGTAGAATCCTAATAAATTAGATTATTACAAAAAGCTACTTATCAACAAATGTTTAAATTACGTTTACTTGTGCAATAAAATAAAAGTACATTCAATAGGTTAAAATATGGTTAAAAGCAATTATGCAGTGCAGCCGTTTCAAAACTCGCGGTTGATAATATTCCTGATATTGTATATTTAAAGATTTTTTCTGAAATATTTGACAGCTAATATTATCAATTTATTTAAATGATAGTAATGTATTCAATACTATTTTTAGAATCATTGTATTGACTTTATTATTTATAATGTGATCACTAATGATTTACGATAATAATAGCAGAATTTTCTATTATTCTAAATTCAAAAAATACCTTAGTGAAATATGGTTTTTCTGGTTCAGGAAGCGGTTCAGATTTTAATATTGAAATAGCCATGGGTTCCGAATCAGCTGCTGTTGGTTGCAATCTTTCAATGTGAAAAGTAGATAAACTTTGGTAAGATTGACTAACACGAGATAGTGGCAATTGACTTCGTTCTAAAATAAACAGAAAATCAATGTATAAATAAACATTTAAAATTAAACGTTAAAATTTATTTTTTAGAATCTAATTTTCATAAAGTTCAGTTAGCTAATTGCACAAACATGTGCATAAGTAGTCGGAGTTGTGCATTTGGTTTCACAATTTATACGGAATGCCGAACTCGTTTTTTTCCACAAAACAATATTCATCTGCCCAAATATATTTCCAGTAAAAAAACTAGTAAAATATTAGACAAAAATACTAATAAAAATTAACAAATATTTTGAAGTTGGAGATTTGGCTTTGCTAAAATTGTTGCTTTAATCTTGCAACAAAAATCGAATATATATAAATAAACAAATAAATAAATGAATAAATGTTTGTACCGCTATTTATTTATTTATTTATCTAAATACTTTTATTGGCATGCTTAAATAATTAATGTTTTATTCAATATAATGTCCATTTAACATTCCAAAGCGTTCATAACTATGTTATAACTCTGAAGATTGTCTACTTTGTTAATTATAAAATTTATTGTAGTTGAATGTTTTCTCTTGGTAGGTTGGTTATACCTCAAAATTTATATCTACTGAGGCAGATGACACAAGATTTGTTGCTGTTGCTTCATTCCAAACGTCTTCTTTTTTATTGTCTTATTGTTTATCCTTTTTATACAATTACTATTAACAATTTAAAAAAGCATGTTTCAATTTTTCTCAACATTTCTTTACTTAATAGATCTAGTGGACATTACTACTTTCAATGCAAAGATATCAAAATGGTCAGGTTACATTATTTCACTTTTAATAATTTTGAACTTGCTCAAAATAAACATTAACTGGATTTCAAAATGTCTTTTTTATCAATATCATCATTAACTTAGACAAAAATTGTAATTTAAACATTTTTAAGAAAAAAATAATATGAAAAAATTACCTAAAAATAAACAACTATATAAGGTAGTATGTATGTATCTATGTATGTATGTAATAAAATAAGCAATAAAAACTAATTTGTTTAAGTATTTTAGGTGATTTTCAGCATGCTTCCATCCCACAGTTATAAAATTAGTAATATCAACACTTATAAGCATAGTACAGGTACATTTACATAAAGGAAATGTCTGTCTAAACCCAGTGTATTATTGAATATATATGTATATATATATTCCTGAAGCAAATAGTTAAAAGACAATCACATTTATGATTAGATATTTTGTAGAGTGTTATACAAGAAATTATTTTTTAACCAAAAGAATTAAATATGCTTTGTATTTTCTTTTTTTTTAACGTTATATTGAGAATTTTATTCAACCTTTTATTGTAATCAAGTTCCCATTCAATGTAAGTTTTATAATTATTGATATATCTTGATGTAATTATCATACTTTATTTATAAAATACTGTATACTATTCTTGTAAATTATGTAAATGTTAAACATGTTAAATAACGCGTTACAAGTAATTTTTTATAGAAAACGTATGTAACACCTAACAATTAACTTACGTATAATCGTAATAATCCCTGACGAAACAGATTTGCCAGCTTCATTCTCGGCAACAACCGTGTATCGACCAGTATCTTCGAGAAATGCCTCGGGTATGTTTAAAGCAAACAATCCGTTGCCTTTGGACTCAAGTATATAGTCAGGTGAACTAGTTATTTGTTTACCATTAATGTTCCTATACATAAATTTAAGGTAAAAAAAAATTTGTAAACACAATAACTGTTGTAATACACAAATCCTTTCGTATAATGTATCATATATATATATATAAACTTACCATACGACAGTAGGTGGAGGAAAGCCATCAACCTTAACAACTAAATGAATTGTGTCACCTTCTTGTAACATTTGATTTTCTACTCCTTTAATAAAGTAAGGGGCAACCAAATTGGCATGTACAATAATGTTTGTAGTACTATGGGGTTGTTCAACAATATGTTCACTTTGCAGGTCGTCCACCTTAAAAGGCATAAATATATGTAAAAACAGTTTTTTTCTATTCTTTTTAATAAAAAATTTAAAACTTGGTCTTTAAATTATACATAAAGATAGATGATAAAATAAAAACGTTTTATATACACAATTAATAAATTGTAATAAACGTTAATATTATATGTATTACAATATTAAATTCTAAACATTTCAAATTAATTTTACTCATTTACACAAATTACTTTGAAACAAAAAGCAGGTAAATATATAAATGATACAAAAGTAAACATTAAAAGATGTTTCACTCAACGTAGTTCAAAGTACTTTTAATAAATCTTATTAAAAAAATCATCACAATAAAATGTTTTTTAATGCAAAGTCAAAAACAATTGAACAACTTACGTCACTTAAGGTAAGTTTAACTCGATGCTCAACGTATTGCAAATTGATGTTAGGCCCATCTGAAAACTGACGTCCTGCACGGTACCATGAGATGGAAGGCTCAGGAGTTTCTGCTTGAAGACCATCAATCATAACCGTCGCTCCTTCTTCTTCCATAATACTTGTCAATGGCTTAATGTATTCGGATGGAGCTGGCATCTCAATAATTACATTAACTGGTCGATACTATAGTAATATTTTTAAGGAGGGTTTTGAATTATTACTTAAAAAGATTTGTGCACGTCAATTAAAAAAAATCAAATTAAATTAATTTAATTCAAAATTACTTATTACTAAAATTGTTTTTTTCTTAAAAATACTCAAATTTATAAAACTACTGTTTTCTAATAGTAGTTGAAATTATCATATATCACATATTTACAAATTCTTTCTGTTTATTTTTAGAATGTTAACATTTAATCAGTGAGTATAACATGCCTATATTTACGTTTTATTAAATTAGTCGGTTATCATAGTTGTGCTTCTATGTAATCTCAGAACAAAATGCAGCAATTGTAATTTTAATTTTCGCATTTTGATACCGCTATTTCATTTAAATTTGTAATAATGTGCAATTTTTACTAGTAAAACCATTTCATTTAAAAAAGAATAATAACAATTACTTGATGATAATTTGTGTCATATACTGAATGCCGAATCTCTTCTTGTGATACAGAAGGAACAATATCCAACATAACCTCATGATCATATGTTGTTTCAAATACAGAAGTTAGTGATGGTTTTGGAGATATCTAAACACAAAAAGAATACTTTAAATAATTGTTTGTACAACATTAGAAAGGTGTGTTGCGTAATACATTTAAACTAATAATTTATTTTTTATACATAAAATTCTTTATCTTAAATACTTGTTTAAAAATCTCTAATCAGATTTCAATAATTCTACACTCATCTTTAAACAGCAAAATATAATTATTTAAACAATATGAATAATTATAAATTAAAAATACTTGAACTGGATAGTCCTTTTCATATAAATAGGATTCATAAAGTTCAGGCTGAGCTTCCACACTTGTTGATAATTCAGTTTTATAATGGGGAACTAAAGAAACCACGTTCATTGAGCGTTCATATTCTCCTTCAGAAGTGTATCCTTCTTCCAACTTGGGGTAATTGGAAAGTACGTGTTCTAAACGCGTTTCATATTCTTTAACCATTGGTGTAATTTCCATAGGTTTACTATGTACGGTATCTGCGGTAAAACTGGATACTAGTTCTGGTCTACTTAATACTTCTGTAGATATTTCACTAAAATATGATGTTTGGGGTACCATTGGAACTAAATTCAATTTGTGTTGATGTTCCTCTTCAGACGAATAGCTGGCTTCAATAATTGGTTGATTAGTAATTTGACTTTCTATTTGAGTTCGATATTCGGGAACCATTGGAGTTAGTTCTAAACGTTTTGAATAATGCTTTTCAGTAGTATAGCCTTGATAGACTGGAGGATAAGATGATATTTCTGTGTTTAATTTGGTTTTATATTCCGGTACCAAAGGAACTACTTCCATTTTACATTTGTGCTCTCCTGACGACTCATAGCCAATTTCTAAATTTGGTCGACTGTAGACACGGTGGTCCAATTTTGTTTCATATTCCGGTCTTGTGGGAACTACTTGTAGTGCTCGTTCGTAATCCTTTGTCGAACTGTAACCCGAACTAACGTTGAGTTTCGATTTCAAATTGCGTTCCATTCGAGTTTTAAAATGGCGAACCATAGGAACAACAAACATTTGATTTTCGTGTTCTTCTTCAGACGAATATCCTGGATATAAACGTGGCTGACTGGACACACGGCGTGTTAAAGTTGACTGAACACTGGGCGTTACTGGAATTATGTTCAATTTGCTTAACTGTTGTGTACTACTATAACGCATAATACGATCAGTTCCAACAAACTTTGGATGCTCAATAGTTTGAATTATCTATGATAAAATTGAAAAAAAAATTAACAAACCCATTAGCAAATAAAATCTATATATTATAGTTACTAATAAATTAATAATACAAATATCATTCTACTGTAGTTTGGCAGCTATATAAAATTTGTTTACTTATTTATGAACTAAAGTGTTAACAAATCTCTACATTTGTTTCGAGGTTGACAAAGAAGCTTACAAACGGGTCTTATACATAAAATAATAATTTGATTAAAAATGAAATATCTCAATATAGGGTCTATAATTAATTTACTTATTTTGTAATGTGTCCTTGCATTACATATGAATACAATTTTTCCATTTGTAGATAAAGATTAGCTGTGATTTACGGTTTATAGTTTTGACAACAAGCTTTTTCAAACAAAATATTTTTTTCTAGTTTTGTCGTTTTATTTTACCAAAAATACCTTGAGAAAATAGAAATTTAAAAGAGTCAAAAAAGGACCTATATTTATTATCAAATTCAATTGAGTAGAATATTGGTTTAATAAATCAAACAAACTATTAAGTTACTATGGATATGTAACAAAGAATGCAAGTAGTAGTAGTAGTTTATATTTTATCTCAATACAGACCAGATAATTTTACAAACCATGTAAATACTATAAAAAATTTTACCAGTAATTTAATAGGTAAAATACCGGAATAATTGTTTAATATTAAGTTCAACATATTACACTTACTTCTTTACGACTACGTGATTGTTCTTTTTGAGGTACAGCAAAAGTCAACTGGATTGGTGGCGTGGGTTGTCTCTGGTAAAATTTTATATAACGACTATTTTGATAATGTTTGTGTAAAGGTGGTTCGGAGACTTCCCGATGGAATCGAATTGGCGAGATAGGTGTTGTGGCTATCGATTGAGGCGACATTATTGGTCCATTTTGTATAAAAAGTGGTGGTAAAGACGTTTCTCGTTTCGAACGATGGGAAATAGATTTTCTAGATTGACTTATTGAAAATTCATTTTTCAAAGAATAAGATGAAGTCATCGCAGGTTGAATTACTGCAGAACATGTCACTCGGCCGTAAACGTTTTCAGCTACGGCTTGGTAACAACCTTTGTTAGTTGAAGAAATTTACATATATCATTTATTATTTTTATAAAATCATAATTGTTTAAAAAGTGTTTGTAATTATAGTACGTGTGTACATTTGTAATTTAACAAATTATCTAAATTGATAATGTTTTGATAATTGATACCATTTCACACAAGGTTTCATAAAATAACTAAAGTCCTAAAGTTATGTTAAATAATTTCTAAATAAAGTAATATCCGTTTTCGAATAGTCACATTGCTTAATCTAGGATTGTTATACTAATTATAAATGCTATAAATTTGTTATTCAATTTAATCAGAAAATAAACAATTATAAATTTTAAAAGTTATTGACTTAATACAATTCCTTACCATTTTAATAAAAGTAAATTGCCTTTATCAATATTATTTAAATTGTTTGTGTAATTTTAACCAAAACGTACCTCTAGCATTTGATGCAGGTCTACGAATAATCAAATAATAATCATTAGAACCTGGACCACAACCTGGAAAATATAATTGATTGTCGGGACAAATTATTCGTCCATTAAA
Organism: Cardicola forsteri; assembly: GCA_025895645.1. Lineage (NCBI taxonomy): Eukaryota > Metazoa > Platyhelminthes > Trematoda > Strigeidida > Aporocotylidae > Cardicola > Cardicola forsteri. Next base: position 202,065 of record JAKXYG010001011.1, on the reverse strand, counting down.
TGTCCAGTATACATGTGGCCTGGGATTTCCAATAACTGTGCATTCCAATACAACTTCCTCTAAACTTTCCGATTGAATGTAAACATCTCTAAAATTAAACAACAATTTCCGTATATATATAGTAATCAAAATTTAAATTTTTAAATACTAAAATGTTTAGTGAAACAGATGTATAAATTAAAGCGCCGTAATCTTTTAACGGAATTAGCAGTTGTTAATTACTGGTAGTTATACAATGCAATATATATAATAATGTTTAATAATACTTAGTAATATTCTTATTAAATAATGGGAAATATTGCGTTAATTTCATTTATAGTGTAAGTTTTTGTGTATTATTAAAAATATATTTAAAAATTGTGTAAAACAAACTTGAAGATGCGTGTAAATTCGGGAGCATTTCCGCTAATCAAAGGAGATATAGATGGAATCCAGTTGGTTTGTGATCTGGTTGACGGAACAACATTGAGCAACATAGTCGTTTGACATGTACCAGATGAATTACTTGCTACAGCCTGGTAACTACCACTTTTATCATTACAAACACATGGCATGTATAATTGGACGCGGCCTCCTAGTTGAAACACCTTCAAATTAAATAGTTTTAACAAAAACGGTTATAAATACATGCTGGGTAACAGAAGTAGTTAGAGTTACATTCATAACTGGATAATAGATTTGAGTCCTACTATCGGTACTACATACAGGCTTTTGTTTGGATTGACTAACTGTTCTCTTGTTGAAAAATATGTTTTATAAAACTATCCCATTAGTACTCCTATCCAAAACATATAATGTTATTTGTATTTTCTTTAATACTTCAAGTTATATTTTATGTTTATAATATTATTAAACAGCTGATTATAAATCACTTTAAGTATAATTTTAATCGTTTATAATTAGTAATATATGTATAATATGTATAATAAAAGCAATAATATAAAATCAAGTACATTAATGACTACATTTTTATGTGGTTATTTTATTAATTTACACAACTTGTTGTAGATAAAAATCTTATTTAAAATGTTTACAAAATTAGAAAAAATTAACATAAATTACGCTTTTTATATTTCATAGTGTTTTATCACAAACTATTTATTGTATTTATAACTAATAGTAATATAAATTTTACCAGTAATGTTTAATAAATATCATTACAACTAATGTCTACTTAAATGCTTTAATAATACTACCATTATGAATAATTGTAGCCCTTTAAGAACTGGAAGTATCCACTGTTTAATGATTACAATAATGTTAGCTTATCTACAATAAAATACTAAGCAATACTTAGTTTTCAACTTCAACCAAAACTTTAACCACAAAACTATAACACCTTTATAGAAATATAAATAATATAATCTAAAAATGTTATTTTTTAATATAACAACATAGTATTATCTTGTATATAGTAATTCTCACTTGAAATTCTATTGTTGGGACTAGTTCCTTTCCATTTTTAAACCAAACAATAAGTGGAACAGGATTGCCACCAAATTCACATTCCAAAAATAAGGTATTGCCTTCCACTATGGAAAGTTGTTGAGGTAAAGGTTTGATTATTTTGGCTTCTTCTACTGCTTGTTCGTCATCACTTGAAACGGCTAAATATACATTTATAACACATTCTTTAAAAGTAACGTTTGTTAAGAATGTTTGACACCATATTTTCACAACTCAATAAACACTGTAAATAAAAACTTTCAAATTACCTTACACTTGCCTGTTTTTATGTTAAGAGGTTTACTTTTATTATGGCTTTAGATAAATACGTTAACTATTATTGATTCTCATCAAAATATCAGTGTCTAAAACTGTCAAAACTATTAATATTTTTTAATATTTTTAAAGGAGATGACATTATGAACCTCCTCAAAATCCGTCTTAAAACAGCCATAAAAAGGACCTTTCCATCAATTCAACTAACAATGCTGTTCACTACTAAAGGTCTCCCTTTGCCCAACATTAAAACGGCTAAAGACACATTTTCCGCCTCACATTGCATTTACCAGTTCACTTGCAGTTGCGGTGACAAGTACATTGATCGGACAATGCGTCGCTTATCTAATCGGGCTAAAGAGCACATTCCTAGCTGGATCAATAAGAGGTCAAACGGAAATGAACACTCATCTACATCCTCCATATTACGTCACTACAAACCAAACATCAAATCAACTTTAAAAATTGTTTTAAAGTGCTAATTACTTGTCCAGCTTCGAATATGTTGAAAATTCTTGACACTGTTTATATTCACACATTGAAACCTGCTTTGTGTGCACAAAAACAGTTCGTCACTACATTGAACTTAGCTTGGTCGTAATGATTGTGCGTAAATGTTTGAGTTCTACTAATTTAAATGTTATCTGTACCCCTATTTTGTATATATATACTAAAATGTTATATGTTTGTGACTGACGAGAATATACGAAATGAATTCATCTCACAGTTTACGTCTTCTTATATTTTTATTTGGAATTATAAAGGGAACCCAATGCTTTAAATAAAAATTATTATTCTGATTTTATAATTGAAGACTCACGTTCAACATCCATTCTGCATGAGCTTTGAGCTTGACCAAACGGATTTTCAGCAATACACGTATACTCACCCGTATCTTCAATAAATATATCGTAAAAAATAATGCTGTGAAACGTCCCGTTTGAAGAAAATTGGCATCTGGATGACTGAACTAATGGAGCTCCATTTTTCAACCACTTTATCTAAATTAAACAATTAAAATATTACATATTAAAAGGTTAAGATATTCATAAAATTTATAAAAAAGGAAAAATAGTGTAAAATCATTTTTTAAATTGTTAAAAATTTTTGAAAGTGTAATCCGAAAGTCAGTATTTATTTTGAAAACATATGTAGTCTTTACTGTAAATATCAACCAAATGTTTGACAGTCTTTAAAAGCATTGTTACATTAAATAATGTTTAGTTAATGTATATGTTCTAGATAATTAGATTTTTTGCCTGTGTCTTGCTCATATACTCAATATAGCAGTGACACAACTTACTACTTTGTATTGTTGTCTTTATAAAAAATGTGGTTTTTTGTTTTTTATCTTAGATTTCTTATTTTATATTTTATTAATTAAGCTATCAGTGTAATTAATTTTTCATGTAAATATTGTCAATATAATTAAAAATTAAACAATGGATTTTGCAAAAGCATTGATAAAAGTTTATAGAATGTAAATTAGTTAATTTTTTTAAAGAATATTGCCTTTTAAATATTTATATTACATAATAAAAATTGTATTAGACAAAAAATAATTTCATATTCCTAGTTTGTTTGAATTAATCCATTATACTTACATGTGGGGTAGGAATTCCAGCAACTTGGCACTGCAATTTAATTTTCTGTCCATCAATTAAATCTTGTGCATATTGCAGTGGACTGACAAAATATGGAACCTGGTATTCTTCATACTTTGTACTACAATATTACAACATTTTATGTTTAATTTTATTACCAATACACATTAAAATTATAAGCTTTCTAAATACATTGTTAATTTTTATCTTATCAATTTTCACTTAAAAATTTATATATATATATATATATATATACGTTAAAAATATATTGCATGAAACATACATTTTTGCCTGCTGCAATAACCCAACTGGAGAAGAACTTGTCAAAATCTGAGAAGTTTTGTGTGTCCTTTTGTTCAAATTTGATGAATCAAATAAATTTGTCGGTACATTTATAAATAGATCACCTGTTCTAGGTTGTTTAGGTACCATTTGATCATAATCCACCATTAATTGATGACGTTTATTAGAAATATTTTGTTTAGATTTAAATGTATGCAAATCTGGGATTTGGTCATTACCACTGATCACGTTCACACTACAAGATGTAGAAGCCGTTCCAAATTGATTTCTTATAACGCATGAGTATTGTCCCTGATCAGATTGAGAAACCTGAATTAAAATAAAAACCAATCATTGAAAATTGTAAATTAAATAATTAAAATATTTAAAATATTTTATATTCAGCATTTTTAAATTATTATTAGTTCTGTTTTTGTACTATTATTATTATTCTTATTATTCTATTATAAAACCTACTGTTGTCTAATACAATATTAAAGATAATCTACTGTAATCTATTATAAGTAAGTTAATTGATAGATGTTTATGTAATTAAGATTTAATTACTTTTACAATTATTCTCTCTTTTTGGTGTCCATTTAAAAACTACTATAGCAATAAAATCAAGTTTTTCTGGATGAGATGTTTAATCCAACGCCATTGCCTTTTAATAATAATTTGTCTTCGTTTTTGTTTTTGTATTAGTGCACAATTTATTGCTGAAAATCCTTCAAAACTAAGACATTTACAATTCCTTTAAACGTATAATCTATTAAAAGTTGAAAACTTAGTAGCATCGTTTTTTATCAAATACCAGCATTGTCATCTATACAGAGTTGATGGCACAGACTATATATATATATATGTATATATACCTAATAACACTACTCAGGTAGTTGTGTTTGATAGTTTTAAATTAATGAAACCTTCAAAAGTATGCATTTTGACATTAATGATCATATTTGTTTTAAGAATAGGTTGTTTTTTGAATATAGACAAACGATAAGTCTTCTCTTGCGTGCAACAACAAAACCAAGTTGTTGACAAAAATTGGATTTTGTACAATGGATGGTAAAATCCACAATTCACTTTTAAGCAATTTGTAGTTTTTTATCGCTCTATTTACTACCACCTTGAAAAAATGGGAAAGATTACCCAATTTTATATTAAACTCGTTAAAAATTAATTTTCTTTTCTATATACATGGAAATTTTATATGTTAATGGAATGAATTCATCTCACCGTTTACAGTCTTTTAATATTTTTATTTGGTAATAGAGAAAACCCAATGTTTCCCATTTTTATTTTTAATTAGTCCATCAAATAACAGTTAGCATTTTTTAAATATGACGTTTGTTATGTTGTATAGATATTTAAAAACTACATATGTTATTATTATTATTATTATTATTATTATTATTATTATTATTATTTAAAATGTGTGATTTAATCAATTATTAGTTTTTTAATTTCAAACATACCAATAATAAATTTAAACCAATTGTATTTTCTGACTCTACAATAAATCGATATCTGCCGAACTGTTCACTAACACGAGCATTATCAAAATACCATTCAATATCAACAGGTGATGTACTCTAAAAACAAAGAACGACATTTAAATTAATTATTTTAATAATATATAAAATAAAATATTAACATTTTTAAAACAGTGAAATCATTTGTTTCCTAAAATATTTTAATATTTATTAATTATAATTTTAATTAATTAAATAAATACAAATAATTTCTAGCTTAAGTGTCGTACCAAACGTCTGTTTAATGTAAAAATCACGTAATTTTGTTTAATGATAAAATAGTATTGCATAAATTTAAATGTAAACATAAATTTTATTAAAATGTTAGTGTACTTTTAATTTAAATTAAATTAATCTCATTATATACGGAAACAAATTAAAAAAACAAAATGTCAAATTTATTTTAGAAACGAATAAATATTAGGAATTCAAAATAACAAGGTGTTTTGTAGTTACTAAAAATAAATATTAAGAAAATAACACCTGCTTTATACATAATATAATATTGTATATTGTACAGTTTTTGTTCTAAATTATGTGCCTATTTAAAACGTTTAACTGGACTGACTATTGTATTTTCCTAAAATTAGTACAACGTTTTTTCCTAAACTTCTACTTTTTTAAATATATTTTGTTACCTTAAAATCCAATTAAAAATATTTTTATCAAATGAACATTTAGCAAAGCTAAACGATAGCATACATTTAGTACCAGCGGTAGAACTCGAACCCATGCTCACGATCTAAACAAATCATCTACCCTAGTTAAATATTTTAGTAAAAACACATTTTGGTAAATTAAATTTAACGTAGACAAAAGCGGACTTATAGTTGGTACAAACAGTAAGCATTGAACCACTTCTTACTAAGGAATGAATCTAGCAACTTAATCATTTGTTAAACTACGGAACGTCTACGGGAACCAAATTATACAACAATCAACCTTCTAAATAAAATTTCTAAGAAATAAATTAGATAATTCACCTTATATTGAACTAAAAGTCTATATTGGCTTCCATTTTGTAACTGTACGTTTTCTAGTGGTTTAATAATAATTGGTGGTTGACCGACTTTGATTTCAACAGTGCAACTTGTTGAAGCTTCTCCATGCGTATTATAAGCGTGACATGCATAAGTTCCGCTATGAGATGAAATGTGCGTACGAGGTATCTGTTTAAAATATAAAAATAAAATATTTTTTTGTGTTTTGTAAAAAATTATTAATCAAATGTTTAATCAAATATTTTTCACTAAATAGACATTTAGAGGGCAGTTTTAAGTGCCGGTGATGGAAATACTAGTTTAATACCTAAGCTACCTTTGCCGATACATATATATATATATATATATATATATATATATATATGGTGCTGTACAAAATATGATATTACGTACTAATAAAATAGTTATCTTAAAAAATATTTTTATTAATATGTAAAATAAGACTTGTATAGTTTTAAGATAACAATAAACAATAATAAATGCATATTTTTATAAAATTACTTTTAATTGTCCGTAATCCGATGTAGTGGTAATTATAAATTCCGAATAAACAATAATAAATGCATATTTTTATAAAATTACTTTTAATTGTCCGTAATCCGATGTAGTGGTAATTATAAATTCCGAATCCTGATTAATTGGCATTCCGTTTCGGGTCCAATGCAAATCAGGCATCGGTATACCAATAACTTGACAGTATAGTACGACTTCATCTCCCTCATTTACTGAAAGATTTGTTAATTTTCTATACAAATTGTTAAAAAAACCATTTCATTATTTCAGAAGGCTAAATTATTTCAAATATAAAATAATTTTAACGCAATTAATTTACTTTTAACTAAATATCTCGAATAACAATATTTCATAATACAACATTTATTTGCTAGGTATAATGAACGTAATATTTACACAAAAATAAATAAACCATTAGGTTGTTTTAAAAAAATTATAATCATTAGATTACAGTTTGTAAAAATGAAAAAACTATATGCACTTTTATCTTCTTTATATATATATATATATATTAGAAATGTTAGTGCCAATATTCTAGTTACTATTTCAGTTATTAATTACTTTTCTCAATACCTTAATATTATTATAAAAAAGTTATGTTATCAAATGTTAAATAATCGCTCTCATTAAATCATCTGCTTTTAATTATAACATAACATCATAAAATATGCCTACTTCATGCTTTAAGTATTGTTTATAAACAAAATAGTAAAGCTATATTTAAATATAATAAATTAGTTTACAAAAACTATATAAATTTCTTTTATTAACAAGTAATTAATTAAATGAACGCATTATTGAATTGATTGTTTAAACGTTTTATTTACTAACATCTAATAATTTTAAATTACCTTGTAAAATGCGGCGGTTTACCCAACTCATAAACAAAATCTACATCTTTTACAGTTAAAAAGCAACTACTCTGAGCTTCACCATAAGGAGTAATGATAAAGCAACTAAATATAGCAGTATCTTCAACAGTAGTTTCTGAAATGTGTAAACTTGTTTGATTTGAAGTTGATTTGATTTCATATTGCGAAGCTGAAATCAATTCATCATTCTTTTTCCACATAACGTTAACTTGATTTTTGTTGGCATCTTTAAAAAATAAAAATAGAAAAATAAATCAAAAATATTAAATATGGACTTTACATGTAGAATAAAAACATTAAACAAAAAATTGTTTTAAATAATACATTTCGTAATTTCTTACCAAAGGGAAGATTAGATTGAAAATGTACTTCCATTTCTACCATATTGCCTCTATTAACAACAATATTGTTTAGATGTCTGGTTACATAAGGAGGTTTGAGTTGAGATTTAACAGATGTAGAGCTCTTGTCCACAGTCGATTGTGGCATCTTAGAAAACATTGCTTGATCTGACTGCATGCGAATATTGTCTGACATTTGTTTTAGTGTTGCAATTCTCGTATGGAAGCCGTTAACTACTGGTTCAATGAAGCTTTTAGCCTGGGTAGCTTTACAAAAAAGTATAATTATCGTATAATTTCAACATGGTAAAAAATAGAAACATACAATTCGAAATACTTTTTACAACATGTAATAGGAGTAAATTAATAAAAATATATTTACAAAAAACTAAAACATTGTATATTTTGTTTTTAATTAATATGGAAACAACATAATTACATATAATAATATTTCTTTATCTATACTTAATAGGATGCATACAATGCAAACGAGTAAATTTTTCATAAAAGTTAGTTAGTTAATTGAACAAACAAAGTTGCATTAAGAACGTGTGTCGTACGTGATAGAGGAATCTCAAGTGCACATCTATAATTTCATCGTAGATACATTATTATTTATTTGTCTGTATCACGAATAACAGTAATTGTTCACTTAGCTATATGAGGTTATTGTTTATTAGTAAAACGATATCGAGCAACAGATAGGTCGTCGTGTTAAAATACGACTGTTACATAAATACATTGTAATGTTAAAAAAATAACAACTAACATCTATGAAAATTAAGATTTTACAACAGTGTAAATTATTTTTTTGTATGTTTAACAATAGTAATAATGCAATATAATAATGATAAATGGAATTCTACTTATTCAAATTGGCAACAACAATATATAAACTTACGTGGAGTAAATTGAAGTGCTAATTGTTCAAGAACGGGAATATGTGCGTCAGCCATTGCCTGACTTTGAGCCAATTGCTGTTCAATGTCATTTTGTGTGCTTTTGTACTTTGTTTGATCAAGTGGCATAATAGACGGTTTGTGTAATTGAATACGAGTCAAATTAAAAGTTATTTGACTCAATAATTGGTTACTAGTTTCCACTGCGCTTAACAAGCGTAACGTCAAGTTAATTTCCGATCGACATCGTTCACTGGCAAAAATAAATTGTTTCAAACGATTGTCGACGCATTTTTGACGTTCGACTACTTCAAACGAATGTGGAACCGTCGTGCTTGCATATTCCGTCTCAACAGGTTTGTTGTGAATAGATTCAAGTCTTACGTCGGGAATTACAGACATGACGCGACTTTGTAAGATCTAGTTTGAAAAAATTAAATAATACAAAAACTTCAGATAATATTATGCACATGTTGATTATTTACATTTATGTGCAGTTAAAGCATTAATTTTTAAATTGTGATTTAATCTGTTGTCACAAAAAAGTCCTTTAATAATTACAAATCACTAAATCTAAAATATTCACAATTTGTTTATAGAAAAGTTACTTTTAATAATTAAAAATGTAGTTTAATAACGTGTTTCTATTTTAAAAAAAGATTAAAATTATTCCATTCACTAGACCAATTATATAAAAACATATTCAAAGTCAATTAAAAAGTAGTTGTATTTAAAAACATTGTCAAATAATTACTCTTAAAAATTTATTTATTTATTCCTAAAAAATGATAATGACTTTAAATTCGATATATGTATAAACAAACAATGAATAAAAAGTAAACAAAATACTGGTGTTGTTGCTTCTAGTTGACATAAATCACGATCCGCTGCTTGAATTTGAGATAGAGGAGCTGTGACGCTGACTGACTGCGAAATACGATTTAGTTCGTTTTCAGCAATGACAAATTGTTTTTCAATATCCTGTATTATTAAATGACAAATGTATTATTAAATATATTAGATTTTTATTACTCATGTGGACAAAAATAAAGGCTTTTAAACAGTATTTATATTACCACCAAGGGCTTTAATTAGAATTTTTAGATTTTTTATACAATTTATTGTGCATGAGTTGCAATTACAAAAATACAGTAATATTTTTACTAAACAATTACTATTATTGTAAAACAGAAAGTAACATGTTTTATGTCTAAAATTTGTCTAACACGCTATGCAAGATAAGGTGTAAACATAAATGTGTTGTACAAAGTATAAGTATTAAACCGTTTATTTTAAAATTAATTGCAGTGCAATTTTTAAACGTTTTTTTATACTAAAATATAGTCTAAACTAAATTTTTCTTAAATAATATTATATAATTAAGAATAAAATTTTATAAAAATATAGTTCAACTATTAATCATCTGGATGCACTAAAATTATTAAAGTTTTAGTAGATTATTTAATCTTAAACTGTAGCATAATTCCTTAAAGCATTTAGTAGTTAATAAAAACGTTATAATATTTTTATTATCAAAACAATAGCACATTTTTAATTAAAATTTTTAATTGTATAAATTGCAAAATACATGACTAGTACAAAACATCACATTTATACAATTGCTCAAACTTTATTATAGTGTTTTTTTTAAATAGTTAGACAATAATGCAAATAAATTAAAAATAAAAATTTCTGAACAATAATAGGTTATTTAATAATAAATCGAATTCCACAACAGTAGGTTCATAAACTGAGAAAACCCCAACCTAAACGCTTACAGGAAATTACGGAAACCAATGAATGTTACTTAAAATATTAAAAATGTATTATTATTAATAATAATAACTCCGCCTAGTTTCAATTAAAAATGATTCAATCTAGCCAGTCCCAAGCCTGGATAAAGGAGGATTTGAGCGCAAGGTTAGCAACCTGACCTCTGTAAAAATTTATACTCCTACGGAAACAATAAGAGGACGCTATTCCGGTAAACAACGGTAAAGAAGTGATCGCACGTATCTGGATGACAGAGTTACACAGATACCAGAGTTGAGTGAAACCGGAAAAATAGCTCAATCTTTGATTTACAAAATCTTCAATGCCAACAAGACTATGTTGCTGTAATTGTTGTCTTATTACCCCATGCTTATTTTTAAAGCAAAAGGGTTTTGTATTATATATATATATATATATATATATTATATATATATATATATATATATATATATATATATATATATATATATATATATATAATTTCATCTGTTTTAACTGCTTTAATTTTACGAAATGCAGTTTTTAGCAAGTGGATAGTTAGAAAAGCCATTAAGGAACATCTGAATTTAGCGTTATTAGTAAAACACAAGCTTATGCCAATTCAGCTATGAGTCTAGCGCTTAAATAAAAAGTTGAAATAACAATGAAATCTTTATTTTCTCCATCATCACCAAATTTATTTCAGTTTGGCAGTGCTTTTAGCAAATTCAAAAATTAGGCGGACGCCTAGTCATTCAATTGCGACTGTAGTTCGTTCAGCTACTTATTAAAAACGTTTTTAAGTTTTTTATCAATTTTTTTGAGTTAATTTTACTGTTTGTCTTGATTTATTAAAAACAAGCTCACATCAATGGTAGCCAGTCGACCCAATTGGTGACTTTGACGTTCCAACTGAATTCTTTTAATAGACCAAAGCCGATCCCAGTCAATCCATCTGGTCTCCAAACCGGCAAGTTGGATGATCAGTTCGGATCGTATTTTTTGTTTCAATTTAGAAGATGCAAATGGAAAGCCCATTGTAGGCATTTGAACAAATTGCCATCCCTGATCGCACTCGTCCGAATCTTGTAGCCGCGTGCCAACATGGGCGCCAATTTGTTGGGCCTGCAATTTAATCTTCATTATATTTTCGACAATTGCACCACGTTCGTCATCAAGGTTTTTAATCAAACCAATTATTTCATTTTGGTCTTGTGGCAAGGATACATGCGACAGGCGTGTAAACGATGATGCCATTTTTTCGTCCAACTATAAAGAAAAAAAATGTTATTGATCAGTTTAAAATACACAATTTAAAAATTACTCCATGGATTTCTTCAGTAAATAAATTCCACTGATATTCGGTTTCTTTCCATTGTGTCCAAAGTTTTTCATAATTAAACCAAGTTTCTTTCAATTGATCCAGGCGTTTATTGTTCAATTCAATTTGAATTTTGCAAAATTGCATTGTCTCACTTTTTTGCAAATTAACGTCAAATTCATGAGTCAACTGTCAAACAAAATACATGTTTGTACATTTTAACAATTATGCTGAGTAATACGATTTTTAAAATTTATTACCATTTGAAGTGCAAAGTAATAAGAAAATAACTGTTTATAATCCGTTATTAATTATTATTTATAAGTTAACGAATACGAGAACATTGCATAATAATAAAATCTAATACTCGTTAATTAGCATTTCCTAGTCTTTGTTTATTTACCCATATAGATTGAAACAACAGAGATAAACAACTTTAAACCAGTTATATTAAAACGTCATCGATGGTTGAATACATAAATAACATGAGTGCGATGTTTTGGACAAAAATCGATAATTATAATGATCAACAACGTTTAATTAAGTGGTTATAGCTGGAAATTGTAATAAACTAAAAAGTTCAGTTATTCTTGACAAATTTTCATAAATCAAACTTGGTACAATAAAAAGTAATCAGTCTGAAATAAGTATGATTACTATTTTGTAAACATTTTTATTTAGAATTTTATAAAATCAAATAATTTATTTCATAAATAAAATTTATTTTCGTTGTTTCATTTCAATTTATTAATTTATTTCATTGGACAGTGGGGAAAATATTTTTAAAAAAATATATAATAATAATTATCACACAAAAGCATATAAAACTGTTGTATTTCTTTGTCAACACTTCAAACTAGGATACAATATATCGTTTTTGGTCTTTTAATGATATATTTAAAACTAGAGTATGTATAATGCTTGTGCACTTGTGTAAATGTGCCAAAACGAGAACAATTGTACCATTATAAATAAATTCTTAATAAATGTCTATTGTTTAAAATAATTAATTTTATGTATGTTCAAAATAAAATAATTAATGCAATAATATAGTCAAAATAAATTATCGTACATTGTTTACAAACTTGGTCAATTCACACTGTTCTTGATTTAATTTGTCAGTCACTGTATTTAAATTCAATCTAATCTGTTCAAATGCGTCCTCTTCAAAATTTGATTTTCCTTTCGAAATCCAACTTGGACAAAATTCCAAACCAGTTGTCATCAGTTTCATTGTATTAACTTCATGCATTTTTTCAATAACCATTTCATATTGCATATCGTCATTGCGTATTGATTTAAGTATTGTGGAAAATTGATCAACAGTGTTTAACCGAAACGAAACAATGCTTTGACAATTATGCCACTCAGATTCAAAATTTGATAAACGGTTCTGCAAAAAAAATTATTAATAATTGTTTTTTATAATTCAACCCATGTTTATATACGAGCCGCTATCACTAAGGTTTAGACTTTCTTATCTTTAACTTTGGTATTTTTTAAAAATAAGTATATATTTAACGAGTAGGCGGACGCTGTATGATGATTAAATCCAATACTTGTTAATTAGTAATACTTCACTTTCAGTTATTTGCCCACATTGATTGTAATAACAGAAAATAAACAAAAAGAAGCATTATCAATTCAACATAATCATACTACAGTATTCAAACCAGCAAGTAAATACAATTTATAAATCAGAAAAATTATAATGATCAGTAATACTTACGAACATACTGATATAATATAAACCAGTAACAATTATAACCAATTTTTAGTCTTTTTAATAAAAAGTATGTCATTATTATAATAATCAGTACGATTTCACTCATACATTTTAATTTTAAGAAAACGTTCAGTAGTTTATTCTTTCTATTGCCTATGTTTTGCCATATTTGCTATTATTCGATGATTTTAACTTAAACAAGTAATGTTGCTGTTTGTTTAGATCTACTTAGATAAATAATATAACTCAAATCGTTTTTACTTGTAAAATCGTTTTTTCACTTGATGTTGTCATTTGATTAATTGTTTCTTGTAATTCTTTAATTTCTGGACATTTTGATTGTAATTCTTTTTCTAGACGTCGATGAATATCCTCAAAATTAGCAGCACTTTCAACAGAAGTACCAATATTTGCATATTGAATAAAACTTGAATAAATACGTTCATTTAACCAAGCATGTAGCTACAAAAAATGGAAAAAACATGTTTACAAATACATCAAGCGTATTTAGTATATTCTATTCTAAGTTTCTTGTGGTTTCACTATAAATATTTGACTTCAAAAAACTCGCAGTGTCGGTTGTAAGATTTAAACCCTTTCCATTATAATAAAAATTTAGCGACTTAAGTATTGTAAAAAGTAGTAAGCATTAATTTTTACAACTTGTGAACTTTCAACATGAAGATGTGTATTGTACACAAATATAGAATTTTAGACTATTTTGTTTGTCAAACAGACAGTAGACTTGGCAACAGTACAGCTACTGACATGGTTGTTACACATCTTACAAATAATAATTAATTGACAAACGTTTGTACATTACTAGAAATACCCAGTAACTGATTTAAGTTTTACATATATAAGTATATATATATATATATATATATATATATATATATATATATATATATATATATACTGTAACTGTTATATTTAGGAAAACAATTAAAATTGTAAATACTTTCTCGATTATACGTTTACCTTAAGCCACTAATTTAAACATATCCCGAGATGCTACGGTGTAAATATTGGCATAAATTTAAATATCAACAGTCAATTTTAAAATTAATTGTCCTACAAATTGTATATGCACTTATCTTAGTCCGCAAATTAACAAACGTTGCTGTGTGGCTTTACATCACTTGCACCATCCCAATGGAATTTTAAAATTTATTTATGAAATATGCTAGCAACTGCTTTACATTGGACTTCAATATAAGTCAAGCATTTATTCATGTGTATAAATAATTTTTTAATTATGTGCTGAGATGGTCAGTGGTACAGTTCTAAACTCAAACGTGAGCATGGGCTCGAGTGCCACAACTGGCACTAAAATACGGGTCCCCATTTGATAGGTTAAAATGCCCAATTGATAAAAATTGCTTGACGTGAACCATTGAAACAACAACAATTATTATTATTGAAATAATTAATGTGGTATTTATACTTAATATAAATTTAATAAAAAAAACTATTTACCTTATCCAACTGAACTTTGGTATGTTCTCTTTCTCGATTTAACTTGCAATTGCTGTGGAACAATTCTCGACATCGTGACAAACCGAGTTCGATTTTGCGAGTTTCATTTGAAATGGCATTCATTGCGGTTGGATTTAAATCAACTTGGCCTGTTCCACTCGACGCACCTGTAGCCAAGGACGGCAGTCCCATTTGAATGGCAATGTTTATCGTTTGTCCTCCGACTACTCCACAACTACTTTGCAATTCATTCATGGTTTGTTTTAAGCCGGGAACGCGAACTTCTAATTCCGTAAGACGATTGAAAAATTTATCTTCTATTTCAGTTTGACTAAATTGCAATTGATTATCTTTCAAATCCGATTCAAGTTGACAAATTTGAGACAATAACTAAAATTAATTTTGAATGTAGATGAGTCAAAATGTAGGCATTATCATGTAGGTCATAACCAAAGCAGTATTAAAGTTAAAAGAAATTAAATTATTAATAATTGACACTTTTTATAATTAATTAATTAACCGTTATGTTTTACAAATATAGTTATTACTAAGCACAGTATTATGCATATCTTTTTATTCTAGTCTTTTTAAGAATATTACATATATATATATATATATATTACATATATATATTCCATTTTCGATCTTGTTCGGTTACTCCAGTAATTATAGAAATCTGTGTAAAAGTTACTCTTCTAAATCATATGTTCACCTTTACTAAAATAAAATAATAATCCACAGACTACCATTTAATACATATTTTTGTATTAGTTTTACTCAATATAATAGCAACTTTGTAAATGAAATATTCTTAATTTCCGAAATGTACAACAAATGGATTATTTTAGCCTCAATTTAATCAACATATTTTTCTAATGTCTTGGAGGCATAAATGGTATATTGCAATTGTCTAAAAACGTTAATTCCATCTTTAAAAAGGTTGATTATACGTTTCATGTACCTACAGGTGCTACGATTGTGGCACTAAAAAGTGTTTATTAAAAGTTGAGGTTCTCTAGCTTTTACCTAACAGTGTCATTAACACTTTATCGTTGATTTCTTGCCATTATTTATTGGAATGATAATCGCCTACTGTTTTAAAAATAAACTTTGTCTTTATTTTAATGACTGGGTTACTAAACGTATGACGGACATTTTCAATCAAACTCGAAACTGCCCATAGCTACTTCACTTAAACAATAAACCCGGAAAAGAAAGTATAATTTTCTATGCACATTATTATTAAGTAATTTTTCAAAAATGGTGAAACTGAAAAACATTGTGTAGCTAAATTAAATGCACAACCAAATATCTATCTGTTTCAAAGTGCAAACGTACCACATTAGCTTCACTATAATAGATCACACTAGTTTGCAATTGACGTCTTTTGTGATCAATGCGTTTAACAAACTCCAACATGTATGTTTCGATAATTTGCAAACGTTTAATCAGTTCAGAATAAGCTCCATGAGTTTGCTGCCATGTTTTTGAGTCAGTTAAACAGCGATTATAAATGCCAATTCCCACTTGAGATATACTTTGTCTGGGTTTATCAAAATTAGATTCATCTAATTTGGTCAAATGTAAGTGTTGAATAAGACGTGTATGAGCGGTTTGTAAATCGCGCACTTCTTCAGATAGACTCATCAATTTGTCAAGATGATCTTGACATGCAAACAATGAATTGCCAACTTGAACTTCACACAAACGTGGTTCACCAACCTAAAGTTTCACAAAATAATGTATAAACATAAATCATATTTTTATATGTACTAATGCATGTTTGTGCAAGTTTAATTATTTCAAACATTGTTAACCACAAGAAGGGATGTTACAACTCTTTATCATTACTCTACCAATGAATTGTAATTAAACAACAGTCTTAGCACACTTACATGAAATAATCATTTAGCCTCATACTATGCACTATATATTTTCATAATTAACTTTATCTATTGTAAGCGCCTGATATTATTTGGCATTTGTATTGCTATTTTATCTTTTGTCAAATATTTTGAACTTAAATAAAAACCTATTTACAGATACAATATTATATACATTAAAAATACTTTGATATCATAAACGAAACTTATTTTACTTAAGTTCATTTTTTACTCTATCAACAATTACAATTTTTTTATATAATCCTCCCAACTTTTAGCGGATGGCATGTTTCAAAGATATTAAGAGTTATGCGAACCGGAACCTATCTTCTAGTAAAGTCATCTACGCCAGAGATTTATCTGCTCTCTAGTAGGTTACATCTATTTTGGAAAAGACTGAAAGTAGATAAATCTTAACATAAACCTACTTGTCACGGAGTGGTCTAGCGGTACAGAGTTCGACTCGGGCCTGGTGGACATGGGTTCAAGTCCCACCACCGGCACCAAATGCTTCGCTAAAATGTCCACTGCTGAAAAATGTTTCCCGTAAAATATTCAAAAAAGTGAAAAATAAAAAATACCAATACGGGTGCTTCCTGGGGGGATACTCGTGAGCTTATAAGTTACCCAAATATTTTAAATAAACGTTTTATGCAATAACAATGTACGTATTTATAAATAACTTCCCATTGTTTATATTACAACTGATAAGATATGTTTGTATCCAATATATACCCGCTTAATAAAAGTTGAATAAAGTATTTAAAATTAATTCCATTATTCCATTATTTTTTAAAATTTTACTTTTGACTAACTTGCTTACTAGATTGTATATAAAAAATATTTTAATGTTTTAAAATTACCTGAACAAACCAATTGACAATGCGTTCCAATTCCGTTTCCATAGACACAATAGCTAATCGTAAATGCAGCAAATCATCCCGCTCAGTCCATATGTCCAGTGCATGGTTTTGTATTGAACGCGAACGAGCAGATGCCAAAGCTATTTTCTCGCGAGCGTCGGTATTTGCACTGACACAATTATCATCGCCACTGCGAACATTTGTATTTGTTTTACACATTTGGCTTAATAATTCTATTATATTGTTTGCAGCATTGAGCAATCGATGAGACGGTTCAAGCAAATCAAACCGTTTGAGGTTTTCATGTTCCTGCAAGTTAATAATGCATGCAAAATAAAAATGTTTTATTAAACTACTAAATTATTACTTAAGTAACTTAAAAAATATTAAATGTTTAATAATCACAGCTTGTTTGGTTAACACAATAATGTTTAATTTCATAAACTCTTAACATCTTTATATATATACACTATATTCATTACTTTCCTGTAAATTTAATAGCAAAAATGTTTTTAATATTATGTATTAAACCATAATCGTCTTAATTAAAAGCAAAATGTACATTTATGCAGCCACATTGCTGATGTAAAAATTTATTATTCAAAAAATTGTTTATCATTGTGATAAAAGGGTTAATCAAAGTTGTTTTTTTATTAATCTAACATTTTTAATTTACTTTATTTATACAATTGTCGTTTCTTAACAAGTACACGGACATTGTATGATGATTGAATCGAATACTGGTTAATTAACGATACTTAGTATTTAGTTATTTCCCCACAGATTGAAATAACAGAAAGCCAACCAACAAATGAATACAACTCATGAATTACGAAAATATGATGTTTCCTAATTCAAAGCAAAAATCAATAATCCTTAATGAAGTGGTTATGACTGGAAAATGTTAAAAACTGGATTGCTGTTTTCCATAAATTATTATAAATCAAACTTGCTACAGTCTTGACAAAACTTTGATGTAACTCATTTGCTAGCATGCATTAAAAACATTTGCCTGTCTTAGTCACAGTCATATATGTTACTGTCATTGTGGTAGCGTTGTTTACTTTAATTTTGGCATTAATGACAAAGGTAGATATGAATAAACACATTGTGTATTTCAATCTATTGTGCCAAATAAATTTAGCAATTTGAAGATGATTCTTATTGCACAGCTTAGTCGTCTTTATCATAGTCATGTAAAATAGACACAAAGAAATATATTCATAGTCAACCAACATGTCTTAACTTTACTTTTTAATTTACTAATTGTGCTTAATATTATTTAATAAATAATATTATTCTACATTTAGTACTTGTTTAATAACGTAAGATAGAAAATAAAATTGATAAAAAATGTTTTTAAGCAATCCTGAGGTTTCGAATCCTGGGTTCCAAATTTCTTTTAATTAGCTAATTAATGACAATACCTTTTTCTTTAAAAAACATAAAACAACAAGGTTGCTGCACATAAATTTCATTTAGATTTTTGCATACTACTTTTGTTTCTACCAAGGACTTGTTTCAATGGTCAACTTCAAAGGAGTGTGAGCACATTCTATATTTTTATTTTTTTTAATAATAAAAAATGTATGTTTACTACTTTAAATGTTGTATGAGAAACAGCTTTCAGCAGTGGAACGTAAGCCCGCATTTGGTACCGGTAGTGGAAATCGAACCTAGACCCACCCAGGTTTGTACCGGTATACTACCCACACAAGTTAATTGTTTAGCATTAATATTGAGCATATTGGACATATGTCGATTTTCAGTTTCACACGACTATAACATTAATATTTCTAGGCTCGTCGGTCACCCTACAGGACTATGTTAACGATGACGAGTACCGAATATATATATACAGGGTCTAAAATGGTACTTGTCAATAAACTCTTTAATTTTTTTTGTTTTAACTTGAAAGATATTTTTTTAACAAAGTAATTATACCAAAATAATATGGGCTATCAATACTTGAAGTTAATTGTTTTTATGTTTTTTTAACTATAAATATTTAATTGTTTTGCAATTTTTGGATAAATAGCATTCAAATGGGTAAATGGTAATAGTTACACTTAAAAATTATGTGCATATTAAGTTAATAACATAAAATGATTACGCAACAATAATTTTTTTTTAAATTATTATTTCTTTACATAATTTTACAAGTGTTTACATAACCCAGCACACGTTACGGCATACATTTTATTTAAAAAACATTAATTAGTTTTAAGACTTTGTGTCTATATAAAATTTAAAATTGATTATGGTGCAAAAAGATCCCAAAAAAAATTTCAATACTTAACCCCTTAATTTTGTTTTATCGACCTGTCAAATATTTAATTTCACCCCTTGACCTTGTTCACAATTTTGAACACTTACGGCAGTTGATTACAATGAGTTTATATAGTGCAAGCTTTTCTCAACTGCTAAAAATTACTAACAAATAAAAAATATTATAATTTTGGTTTCTGAAAATCAATTTTTTACTGACGAGTATGATATAAAGTGCAATCCACGGTTATTTATAGTCCCAATTTTCCTCAAGACTACAATTGCACTGTTAAAAAGGTTGTGCATCCATAATGTTGTCATGGCTATTATGGAATTAAGTTCAAACAACTGCCAAAATAGAGTCAAACCAGTAGTCAATTAAACAGCTCAAAAGTTATAATCATTTTCAAAGAATTTCTTTAGACTGAACTACGACAAAATGTTTCAGGGCATTTAGTGGTTGTGTGAGATAATGCTCCAGTGCGAAAAGGTAACGTGCTTTTTGAAATTTAACGCATTTTTTATTGTTTAGACTAAAAATTCTTTAAATAGCCAAAAACTGAACTTCATTTAATTGCCTCCATACAGCCCGGACCTCAATGTAAGTGAAAATCTTTTTACTTATCTTAAACGAGTAGTGAATCGGATAGAAAATCAAGGCACGCTCAAAGAAAGATTAATTGTGTTAAAAAATCGAATTCGACAAGATTATATCATTAATTTGGTTGATTCCTATCTAAAGCGTTTAAAAGAAATTATAAAAAACAATGCTTATTCTTTGAAATACTACATTTATAAAATTGGTGATATCCAATCTCTCTCTGTCTCTCTCTCTCTCTCTCTCTCTCTATATATATATATATATATATATATATATATATATATAATTTATTTTCAAGCAAATAATGTAGTAGTATTTTTATGTTGTCAAAATGTGTAAATTTTGGGTTTATTGTCTAAGCGAGAATTTGGTAAAGCTATTTGTAAAACAGAAATATTTTTATTGTTTTAATTATTAGTAGTGCTAAAGTAGTGTTTAATGGTTATTTTATTAAAATGATGATGTGCCCAATATGTTTAAATGATGTTAGGAAATTCAATCAACTTCAATGTGTTAATGTTGACAGTGCCTGTTTTAGCCCCTATAAATTACTATTAAAAATTCAAGAAAAAATTTAATCTAAATTAAATTATAATTTTTTAATGTTTTTCTGTAAAAATAATTATTAAGAATTTAAAATAATGTTAAATATTTAATAAATATTTATATTTACTTAGAAATATTTATTTAAAAATGCCGAGTTGGCCAAAAAAGCAAATTTTAGAAACAACACCTATATAAATGGAATAACTAAACGCAATTAACATTTTAAAAATAATAATTAATAATTTTTTAATTAATTTGTTTAAAATAATCATTCAAAAATGCATTTTAATAGCTTAAGTTTACGTCTCTACATCACAAAATTTATGTTTTTATTACCTCATAAAAAAATTAAAATCAAAATAAATAAATAAATTATATTAAAAAATAACTAATTAAGCATCTTTTAAATATTTAAATATTAAATAAATATTTTTAAAAGTATGTTTGTATTTAAAAGTTACCATAGTAACTAAAATTTGAAATAATTTAAAAACCGATTTTTTGTGTAATGTTACTTTGAAAACGTTACATCAGTTTTTACTTTAAAATATTGATTTGTTGTTAAATTTAAGTTAAAAATTAATATTTGCATACAAATTAAAATTAGAAATACAGTATATCCTGTTAAAACGATTTAAAAATTATGATAATGTTTTTAATAATATTTTACGTATTTTCTTAAAGATGTTAAAAATTTATTTTTTGTTTGGTAAAAAAAATTATTATTTAACTTAAAAATAAAAAAAATACATTATTTTGTTAAATTATAAAGTACAATTAACACAAATTTAATTATTTGCTACATAGAAGCAGAACATATTACGTGTTATATCTTTTTTATCACAGAAAGTTTAGTTTATTTTTTATTACAAAATAAAAACACAAAAATTATGTTTTGTAATAATATAATACAATTTTTTTAATACTAAGTATTTTTAATTGTAGCTAATAAGACACTAACTTAAAAGGATTAATTAATATGT
The DNA here is from genome assembly GCA_025895645.1 of Cardicola forsteri. Classification (NCBI taxonomy): domain Eukaryota; kingdom Metazoa; phylum Platyhelminthes; class Trematoda; order Strigeidida; family Aporocotylidae; genus Cardicola; species Cardicola forsteri. The sequence continues at coordinate 179,871 of JAKXYG010001011.1, read as the reverse complement.
TGGATAATAAAATAAGTTGCCGTGTATAAACATTTTTGTACAAAGTTAAAATTTTATAGCTGGAAAAATATATATAAGCAACAAATATTTAATTGGTTGTATAAAAAGTATTAAATAACCCTTATGTAAAAAATTATATTAACCAATTTAAATAGTGGTATTTTTCTAGTACAATGTATCAATATTTTTAAAGTTAAAATGCATTTTACTTACGTCAGTGTTACAATTGTTTATAAAAATAATAATTTTTTTTATTTTATGTTTTCTACTTTAAATGTTTTACGAGAAATATCTTTCAGCAGTTGACATTTTAGCGAAGCCGAACGTGGGCCCGCATTTTAGTGCCGGTGATAGGATTCGAACACATGACCACCGAGGTCCGAATTCGAGCGCTGTACTGCTAGACCACCCCGGCAAAATTAATTGCAATTGTATTTAAACTTATTTTGTTTAGATAAAAAACTTAATTTAACTATAACACGGGCTAAAATGAAAATAATTATATTTTTGAAAATTGCTATTTAATAAATAAAATAAGTATATTGTTTATTTTTAGAATTGTCAGACTCATTTGAACAATAAATGCACTTGGTTTAAAAAGTCAATTGTAGTAAATTATGTTTATTTTACCCAATTTACTATTTCTATAAATTATGGATTTACTTTGTTTATGTTACATCAAAAATTGTAATAATAAAACTATTTGCACTAAATCGTTTTAAAAATAATACTATTAACAAACAACATAATTGTGAATAGTACTCACCTCAATTAATTGTCTTACTGACTCTACGTCAAAGCCCCACGATCCGCTGTAACAAGCCTGTTTCAGATTTTCAGCTCTTTGGGCAACGTCTTCAACAAAGCCGTAACACTCTACAGCTAACTCCAATAAATTTCCACGTTGACTCAGAATTGCTAATAAGTCCCGCCAAGCTCGATTTAGGGACTCGGCCATTGCTGTATAAACTTGAGACTGGTCTTCTGATGTTTGTTGTGTAGCAACATCATCCGCTCTAGATAAAAGTTCGGATACTTGAATTTGTTTTGCCTGCAAAATAAACGTTTTTATAAAACTTTTTGTAAAACATTGATCAAGTAAACTGTTCTCTTAACTTATATACAACTGTTTGTAATTTCATTTTTTTTATACATTATATATGTAAATGTATAATCTGTTAAATATTAGAGCGAATACTGATTAATGTTTAGAAATACTATTTTGCTACACCAATATTTTAAAACTTGATTTTGAATGTTGTCCATTATCTAGTCCGGGGAAATTTCATATTGTTGATGTTTGTACTTTGTTTTTAATAATCTTCCAGATGAATTTAAGTTAATATATTGAAAATAACTGTTATTGATAATAGTTTTTCCAGTTAGATATTTTATTTTTACATAAATTTATAGTAAAACATATGTAAAACGTACATGGAACTTTTATAAAGCAAATCATTAAAAACTTTATATAATTTTAAAAATGAATTATTTTATTATAAATTAATGTTATTGGGCACATAGATCTTTGCTTATGTACACACAAATTTTAACAGATAAATAATTATTTTGTTTAAAGTTATAATTGATAATTATTGTACTTGGTTTAAGTAGTTTTCATATAAATTTCAATTACAATTGACGTTAATTTTTCATTTAAATGCTATTTATTCAACAAACCCAAAAATATAAATATTTTCGGGGATCGAACCTATGCACATGCATGTTCAAGTCAATCACTGTTCTGTTAGACTACCGCGGCGAACACACATTATATATATATATATATATATATATATATACCTACAATCGTTAATTGTGGTTTTGTTCAGTTCTAATTCTTTTAAGGGGACAGTCAGCAAGTAACAGTTTTCAATTTGTCTAGTTTTAGTAATTTCACAAACACCAAATTGCATTAAAAAAATTGTTCTTCTTGTTACTTTTTAACAAGTAACATATTTTTTTACAGAAGTAGAAGTGTTAATTCTACACAAGTGTGTAATTGACTAGAATGGGGTTAATTTAAATCTTTTACATTTTTCGGATGTTATTATCATTTACATTTAAATACAATTTTATTTCAAATATAATAAATTATTAAAATATCTTAACATAAACTACTTTTAATAATATATTGTTTTTTATAGCAATCAAACTTATTATTTAAGTTGATTTTTAAAATAAATTACTAAAAACGTTTAAATTAAATTAAATACCTTAGTTATAAAAACTAAACTTAAAACTTTAATTATAATTTTAAAATTTGTTATTGCAAAATACGTTGTTAACCAAAACTTTAATTATCCTTTATAATAAATACCCAATTCAGATATATATATTATGAAATAAATATTACAAACTTTTACATCTATTATTTATAAAATTTACTTTCTCTTTGGTAAGTAATTTCAGTTATTAAAAAAAATAATATACATATTAATAATCAGAATCAAAAATACTATAAAAAATATTAGGGTCATTTATATAGGTCACTCCTAATAATCCATAAGTAACAGAAATGATCAGAATGCTAGACTATATGGGTATGATGTCCAGCACCGGCATTAAATATGAACCCTTGTTTGGTTTTACTAAATGTCCAATTTCTGAAGTATGTTTTCTATAAAAATTGAACAAAAGAATGGTGCAAAAATATATTAAACAATAATATACGCACAGCCAATTTGGCACAGAGATGTTTGTGTACTTCTTGCAAAGAACGTGCTTCATTTGCATCACAGCCAATGTCGTACAAATCTGGCACCATTTTTTGAATTCGAACACGTATCCAACTTCCACACTAACAACAAAACAATAACAATAGAATTTTGTTATTGTAATCAAATTTATAAATGTCAAGAATTATATACGTTTTTGTACAATAACAATTTCAACAGCTTTTCTTTAGTATGCACACCAAACAACCTATTTCTAATATTCAAATACCAATACATAAGCCTTAGATATTGTCATAAAGTTTTCAAATAAGTTTTAAAAAATGAGAAATAATTAAACGTTAAAATTGATACTGTTCTATTTATCAATTATTTAAATCTCGAAACAATTGAAAAAACTATTTTAAATACTTTTAACAGTTAACTCAGTAATCTAAAATGAACAAAATCCTTTTATTTGTACTTTACCTAAAATGAACAATAAATTTACAATTTAAAACAGTTATTTAATGCTGATATTTTTACTATATTTTTATATTTGGTCTAGCGGTACAGCGCTCAAATTTGGACCTCGGTGGGCATGGGTTCGAATCCCATCACCGGCACTAAATTGCGGGCCCACGTTCGGCTTTGCAAAATGTCCACTGCTGAAAGATGTTTCTTGTAAAAAATTCAAAGTAGTAAACATAAAATTTTTAAAAAATGTATAATGTTAAATAATTTAAAACTAATAGCAGGATGAAATTTAAACTTTCAATTTTATTGTTAAATAAAGATAGTTATTGAAACATTCACATTAACAAACATTTTAAATGTAAACAAATTAATTGTATAAAACTTTTAGTTTAAATCAAAACATTTACGAATAAAATATTAAAGCTTAGTGTGGTTTTGTATTTATTTAAACAAAACATACTAGATTATGCTTTTCATGAACAATTTTTAAACAAATCTAATCTCAATGTACTTTTTGGTTTAATTATATAATAATCTAATTATGTATTTGGTTTTACAAAAACATTTGTTTTATATCAGTGAACTAAAAGGTTAAAATATCTGTATATTGTAAAGCATTCGATAATACTATATATATATACATATACATATATATATATATAATATTCTTCAATTATTTTAAATTTTTATTAGAGTTAGAATTTTTGTTATTACTAAGTTCTTTTTTAATTGTGAAAATAACTACTTTAAAGTAAAATAACCTGTTATATTTATATGTAGAGAAGTAAAATTACAGTTATCTAGAATTAAAGTTAAATGAAGGTAAACAATTAACAAAAATTATTTAAATATTTAGATGCAAATTTAGAATATCTAAATTAAAACAGCTTTATAGGTTTTATAGTATTTAGTGTCGGTGGTAGGAATAAAGTCTATACGCTTCCAGTTATCAATAAAGTGTTGTTCCAGTATAAATTTGTTATCTAAATCAATTGATCTAATAATTTTTTTAAAAACGTTTCCATTCATTTATCAACTTTAACTTTTTAATTACTACAGCTTAATGCGCAACAAATAAGATAAAATTAAATCAACAAAGCAGAGAATTATTAATTAAACGCCGGCCTTGTAAAAGTAACAATAATATTTATAAATGATATTTTTATTAAAATAATTTGATTACAAAAAATGGAAGATATTATCTCAATACTCCATTCAATAACTCCACTGAAGCAAGTCGCAAGTCCTGTTGAGAGGGCAAGAGAGTTAGAGCGCAAGATTAGATGCCTGGCTTTTAGTAAAAATTAATAATACCGAAAAACAACAATGGAACACCGTTCCGACAAACTACATCAAATGAAAACATGTTCAAGTAGAAGCTGAAAAGAATGTCAATCATTGGTGTACAGGATATCTAATGCCAAAAATAAAAAGCTAAATTCCGTGAAACATTTCTAATGCTCCATGCTCTACAGAGCAATAGGGTTTTTTGTCATATATCCCATTCTACTAGTGATTCTTTCATGTTTAGATATGATACTTAAAATATCTTTTTTTTTAAATACACTTTAAAAGTAAAATAATTAGGCATTAAAAAGAAACAATTTTTAAAAATTTTCTACTACTGTTTTTAAATCAACCCATAGCATGTCCGACTTACCCGCAACACAGCTAGTACAATTTGAGCATTACCCGCCTGAACTGCTACGGTACTAATCGTCGTTGTACTTGGATATCCATCTGAAAAGTCCGACGATTCGCAAGAACTTGCTCGATCAGACATATTTGACTGCATCTAAAATGAGCTTATTTAAATTAAACGTTTAGATAAATAAACTTTGACAGTGAGTGACGCAAAACATTATGGAAAATGTATTTATTTTTTGGTAAATAAAGAAGTCAAGATAATTGAAAGTAAGGAAATTTTGAAAAATTGTAATATTTAATTTAAAAATATTCCAAAATTTTAAATATATGTAAATATGTATACATATATAGCGAAACGTTAATATTCTGAATCAAGGCTACTTATTATAATGGGCGTTTATCCTAAAACAGTTCTTTGTAGTACGGTATAAAAATCCAAACGTTTAATAGTTGGGTAAATAAATGCCAACTGTAAGGTTGGTATTCATATATTGAGTGATAGTACAATTATGTCTTTTATGATCGAAATGTCAATTTGTTTATTTGAAAATATATACTGTTAGGACGCCGAGCCTTCTAAATTTCCCTGAATCGACTACTATTATATTCTATTATAAGACAGTTTGCAACTGCACCTACGGTTTACTTTTGTGCATAACTGATGTTTATTGGTTTATCCATTTATATGGCCTTGAGGGATAAAAATCTTTGGGTAAATTGTTTTAGAGTGACGGTACAAATTGAATGATTCCAATTGTATATTATAGGTACAAAATAAAAAGTAGTCAGTGGTTGGATTCGGTTATTCACATACGACACGCACATCAGTTAAATAATTTCTATACTTGCCTCCACCCACACATGTGGGCAAATCGCTTAATTGGGCATGTATATGTGCATGTGTGTAATTGTAACGATAGAAAACATGGTAGGTGAAGTGTATTGTATATTTGAACCATATGAAACTGTGAAATCGATTTTCGAATACATGGGCCTGTCTAATTTATCGATTTTGATCTGCATAGATATATAGCCTACATTGAACGAAATGTACTGACTTGCACCGTGAGTGCAGTTAAAAATGTTAAATGACAAATATTGTTTGGAAAGCATTTTAGAAAAGCAATTGACATATGTTCAAAATTATCATTGTTGGTGTGCACGGTATACGGTATTGGTTATTTGGGATTAAAAACAAAACCTAAAGAATTTGGTTAAATAGTATAACACACAGTAATGGTTATGCCAAAAATATATCCTTATAATAATCAATCTATATTTTAAACGTAAACACAATTTTATAAACATAGAAATTCATTTTATGCCAAAACCTTTTATAAAAATTTGAAAAGTATTTATAAGATAACTTAATTAAGAAATCCCTGTTGTTTAATCACAAAGTAAAACAAATTTATTTTAATTTTAAAATAAGTGTTAACATTACTGAGCGCCTGTGACCTCATTTAATGTATAGAAAATAATATAATTTTTAAAATTCTTATATGTACTTTTAATTATTTATTGTATAAACATACTAAGCAATAAGGTTAAATAATTTAAAGTCAAGATTCACTTTTGTTAACCAATAGCATTACTTTGACAACTGTAGATCATAACTATCAACGTAAACACTAACATTGATGCATTTATAGTATACTCAATTAAATTAAAACTATGACTATCCAAATAAAATTTATTCGAACTTTTATAATACCTATTAATACTTATCATTTTTTAAATACGTAATTACTAAATCGTATTTATAGAAAAATATAGTATATCACAGAACTCTGTAATTTTTGTTATGAAATTATAAGCACAAATTTGAAAAATATATTATTTCTGGACACCGAAATCCGGTGTAAATTTTTCAAGTTTGATTTTTTAAAAGTTTAAATTAAATCTACTGTATGACAATTTTAAATAACGAATAAGTAATTTCTAATGTACACTTTCTATTATATAAAATTAACAAGATTAGTTGTTTTTCATTCTTAATATTTAAAAATTATGACAAATTATTTTATCATTATAAATAATTATAATTATTAATCTCATTTTAAGTAAACGAACATTACATTTCTGTGATTTGTAAGTTGTATTCGTCTGTTAGTTTAACTGTTTAAGTTTGTGTAATTCTATAAAGTATAATGTAAAAAATATAGGAAGCGTGTCAATTAAAAGATTTCACTTTTTAAAGGTTGTTCTTACATAAATAAACAAATCAAATTGTGGCGGGGTGAACAAATGACGGTAAAGATCTCGACTTGAACCTGGTGGACATGGGTTTGAATCCCACCTCCGACATTAAATGAGGGTCAATGTTCGGCTTCGCTAAAATGTCCACTCTGAAAACCTTTTTTCGTAAAACACTCAAAGTAGTAAAAATAAAATAAATATTAAAAATAATTAAACTTAGTTTGTTTTATTACTGTTTAGTTTATCCGAGTAGATAAATTTTTGATACTAAGTAAGCAAATATAGTCCTAGACTTAGTAACACTTGCAATTAGTTATTCAAAGTATATGTTTTAAAATATTAAAATACTTCAAGGTTACGTTAAAGTAAAATTGTGGTATGGTTTTTAATTTAGTGGATAAGATTGTAATTTGGCTGTGTCAATTATTTACTAACTAAAATTTGTTCTAAATTAGACTTATAATGTAAACAAAGCTATAATTAATCTAAAAATTTGTTTATAAAAAGTATCTTTAATTAATTGTACGTAAAATAATAATTAATAGTATTAATTATAATTACTAATTTACAAAATTCATTAATGTAAATTTAACCAACAGTTCATGTTGTTTGTAATTACATTTTTTTCTAATTTAGATATTTTTATTATAATTATTATAAAAATGTTTATAACTACTTACTAAAGTATTAACTAACTGACAAATTAACACAGAAGTCTAAAATCTACCATTCTTAATGAACTATGTATGAAATTAGTGAACATAAATTCAAAATATTAAAATTAAAGCAGTTAAAATTTTTAAAATAATTTAAACTTGTTATAACTTTATATACACTAGTTGGGTATTTTAGGAAAGATATTTAACAAAACCTTTTAATAGACGGCTCTATAAAATGTATGTTTCTAAATTATAAATCCGTTTTTAATAGCCTATCGAGATAAAAATTGATTTATTGTTTTGATTAGTAAAAAACATCCGATTATAGGTTGGCTACAACATTTATTTTTTAAAAAGAAAATAATTTGGTTTTTAAAACCAAAGTTAACAAAAATTGACTACGAGGTGCTGTATTATCTCAACTTTTGTATGTAAATCTTTTATAAGATTTAATCCCTCCACAATTAACTTTACTCATAATATGGTTCTATGCACAAAAGTTTACAAAACAAATTTCAAGTAATTTTAAAATACTGTTAATAAAATTGAATAAGCTTTGATTTCAATTTGAATTCATCGTAGTGCTATTATCTGTTAAATCTAACTTCTATCCTTTAATTTAAGGCTATTTACTTGTGAGTTTTCTGGGTTTATTAGAACAAAACTATGTTCTTTCTTTTAAAAAAACATATTTTTGTGTTAAAATTAATAAAAATATAAAATTCTGATTTATTAAATAAAATTGTAAACTATCATTTAAAAATCTACATACAATTAGCACTGAAGATTAAAAATAAAATAATTTTTTAACCAAGCTAAAACTTCAAAAAGTGGGAAAACATACTTAACATAAAAGTCAGGACTAATTAATTACTTTATCCAGAATATTAGCTCATTTGGAATTAAAAATATCTATCAATAAATTTTTTCGATTTATAATTTTAATCTTATTTAAACCCATATTCATTGTATTCTATAACATAATTTTATTTAATAATAATTTATTTAAAGTACATTAATTTTAACTTTATAACTGCAGTGCTCACATGTATTTATAATACACATATAAACTGACTATAATATAATTTTGTTTATATATATATACTTTTTAAAGCAAAAAGTTACATGCCTATCGGCTTTCTTACTTGCAATGTGCATGTTGCTTAATTGCACTACAATTTTGGTGTAATTTTTGCTTTATTGGAGCAGTACGTTTGCAAGACGCGTTACCAACACAAACATTATGTTTTTAATTTATATTGTTTAATTATCACTAGTGTTTTCTATATACATATATATATATATAGTTTCAAAGTGTTATCCAGTTGCAAAATGTTTATTTCAAACATTTTGTTATGTAGAAGTTGAGGATGCAGAAAGTGAGTAAAATTCCGCATGTCATGAATTTTACATAACATTTGGTTCTACAAAAATGTACGCCCCTGTATTAATTTTTTTTACCATAGTGTAGTCTATAAACTCAAACTTTTATCTATAAACTTTTTTTATGAATTAATTATTTCTAACTTGATCCTTCTCTTGTGGACCCCAAACTAACGAAAATTTTAATTAAGTTGAGCAAATTCAGTCAAGCACTGACTAAAGCTAAAAAATGTTATTTAAAAATAAATTGTTTTCTAATATATTTCTGAAATAACTAAAATTGTTAATATTTTTAAGTCTTCTGTAATACAACCATTTTCTCTTTCTCTAAAACTAAAGCTTATTTCTATCTTTCTCAAAATGAAATTATAGTTGTTGCAAATTAACATATTTTTGATTCTGGACAATCCCATAATATAATTATTAAAATTACTACAAACACTAGACTTAACTTAAAAAGGTTGGCACTAACATAATTAAAAATGGTCACCATGGAACCCTTGACCTTAAGATCTTTCTAATAACATGTAAGTTCCCACACTCATATTCCCTAGTTATTGCCTATTTTTTCTTTAATAATTGCATATAACGTACTTAGTATTTGGCTTTTAATTTGTTTCTATTTTTTTAGAATTTATTTACACAAAATTTTTTTATTTTAGAAAGATTTAAAAGGAAAACCTTGTTCAACTTTAACACCTTTTCTACAGTTCTTATTTTTAAGTAAACTCCGCTCCATAATGGTAATAACTTCCACCTCTTTTAACAACGTTTTCTTAATAAAACCATATTTTATTTTATTTGTTCTTTTCACATATTTTATTACTAGAGAAATTTAATACTCTTACATTAAATTAGGTTTCCCTATTCGATCCCACAAACTACTTCAAACTACACCTAGACTTTGGTATCAAACATGCCTTTAGTCAGTATGTTAGTTCCTTAAACAGACATAAATTTGAATTTTTACCTTATTGTGTGAATTTTATTTTATTTAATATTTTTTTTGTAATTGATTGCGTCAGAAACCTTTGTCTTATAAGTAAGAATAAACACTCATTTCTTTTAGTTTATCTTTTGTCATTTACCGACCAAGTATCTAAACCTAAAATCAAAACAATCCCAAATATTTGAGGAATAAGTTTTGATGTTTTGTAAATTTTTTTGGTTGTGTTAATTAGAACTTCTTGCTTACATGTAATGTTAATTAGCATTATTTTTGTTTGACCTTCATTATTAATAATGGTATATAATGCATTTAATATCTTTATCCACGCTAAGCCTAAATTACCGCTTTACATAATCTATTATATTTAGAAATGCAGAAGTATTAATTTTGTTTATATTACTAAATTTTTATATATTTACGTGGTACATGTGTTACTTTACTAGAAACGTACAATAACAGGCAATAATACAAACTATTATTAAAGGCTAGTATTAATAAAAGTAAGTATTTAAAGTTTACTAAATATAAGTGTTTTACTGAAACTTTTTATCTTTGCCTAATATGTGTACTTGTTTTAGAAAATGTTTCTAGTCCATCTTCAATAAAGATAGCCCTTGTATATTTTGTCAGGAAAAATTGCTACTAATAGTAAAAATATGTTTATTTGCTCGATATATTTTTAATAAAATATTAAACTTTATTGCAATTAATATAACAAGAAAATCGAAAATAAATAAGTAACCGAAAAGAATTTTGAAATATCGTATTACAGTGCAGAAGCACAAAAATCAAGATAACTTCCCCTAGTGCAAGTCGACATAAGGCTTCAGCTCGCATCTCAAAAGTCATCATTTAAAATGAGGCGCGCGTCACGCTACACGTCCATTGGAGGGTTATTCATCTTTTTCTCTTTTTTTAAAGATTATTGCAGTGTTTTTTGCATTGTAGTAGGTACTTGTTTTATTATTTTTTGTATATTTATAATTTTTGCTTGTTTTCTATAATTGTTAACTTCCACTATCTACCTTTATTTTATCTTGATTTCAAATATTTTTTTCAGTGACTAATCCCCTTTACCTCACTATCCATTTTATAAATCCCCACCAATTTTACTGATATCATCAATAAATAAAACCAAAAATCAAAAAAGTTTTACTCCTACTCAACTCGTGTATTACACTCGCGAGGTAAGCTGCGCGTCACGCTACACGTCCATTGGAGCGTTATTCATCCTTTTCTCTTTTTTCTTTTTTGAAGATTATTGCAGTGTTTTTGCATTGTAATACGTAACTTGTTTTATTATTTTTTGCATATTTATAATTTTTGCCCGTTTTCTATAATTGTTAACTTCCACTATTTACCATTATTTTATCTTGATTTCAAATATTTTTTTCTGTGACTAATCCCCTTTACCTCACCATCCATTTCATTTCCCCCTCTGAAAATTTGAGACAATTTGAGAACCGAGTACTAAAAGGCGTTTTGGCCTACTCAACTCGTGAAAAATCCTGAATTCTAAATTAACCTGTAACCTGTAACCAAAAAGGTTCTAGATAACGATTACCATAAGTATAGCAAAAAAACCTCAAGTTAAACGTCAAGCTAATTTTTAAATTTTACAATGTACATAATGTTTTAAAATTAAAAAAATATATTTAACATATTTTATAAATATATTTGCTATTTTAATGTACCGGTAATTTGAAAGTTGCGTTACACCATCTGTTTTTATTAGTTTATCTTTTAAATTTATTCTTAAATGAGCGTATACAGCTTGTACGTTATTAGCGATTGTGGATCATTACAATTTTTTTATGATCATTATGATTCTGATTTAGAATGTGAAAGAAAATATGATTATCCTTTACCATTTCAATTTAAAAACGTGTTTGGTCGCTTAACAGTAGATTTTGGTATGACTGATGATGTGAAACCTGGTTTTACGGTTATATCTGTTAATAATATTTTATCGAAGGGTACCGTTTTAGAAAATGGAGATGATATTCTGAAGGTACTTTTAAATTGATATTATTAGTAGTTTACCATATTTTTAATGTCATTTTGGCTTTTGAAACAAATAATTATGCTGTATTTAGTTTTAAAGGTGTTTACAATTAAGAGATTTTATGTTTTATGTTTGAAACGCTTAATGTATGTTGTATATAATATATATATATATATATATATATATATATATATATATATATATATATATATATATATATATATATATATATATATATATATATATATATATATATATATATATATATATATGGGATGCTAATGATCCTGAGGATTTGAGTAATGCTTATAAAGTTTCAATTTCCAATGATGGTGATATTCCTGACTGTTCGTCCTCCACGTGGTGCATCCTGGACTAGGTGCCCTAAGCATCTAGACTAATAACAGCAGGGTCCGAGTGCACAGCGGTATAACTGGGCTTCCGCTTTGGCGGGTGGGCAAACATACACCCAGGATACTTAAAAGGTATCTAAAGGTATACGTATACCATATGTAGCCCTTGGGCTAAGGGAGATAACCCTGATAAAAAATCAGGCGGCCTCGTCAATCTTTGCGAACAGTGGCGACGTCACAAGGATGCCGTCTACCAGCCAAGAAACTTTGTTATTCTTTCACGTTTGTCTACGCTTGTCAAGCCATCGAAATCGATCGTTTTACGTCGTATAAATATGGGAAATAATGAAGAGGTGACCACGTCACCAACCAAAATGAATGAATGTCTACGCTTGTCAAGCCATCGAAATCGATCGTTCTACATGTATAAATATAAGAAATAATGAAGAGGTGACCACGTGATTACTAACCAAAATGAAAAAAATGAATATATATATATGCTCTAATGATCCTAAGGATTTGAAAAATGCTTATAGTTTTAATTTCCAATGATGGTGATATTTTCGATTGTTCGTCTTTAATGTGGTGCATCCTGGACTAGATGCTGGCAATGAATCTAGACTAACAGCAACAGGGTCCGAGTGCACAGTGGTATAACTTGGCTTCCGCTACAGCGGGTGGTTGTGAGCACACCCAGAATACTTAAAAGGTTTCTTAAGGTATACGTCTACCATATGTAGTTGTTAGGTTAAGGGAGATAACCCTGACAACAAATCAAGCGATCATGTCAATCTTTGCGAACGGTGACTGCGTCGTAAGGATGCCGCCTACTAGCTAAGAAACTTTGATATTCTTCTACGTCTTTTATGCTTATTAAACCAACAAATGCAGAAACGTAATGCAGTTTTTTGGGTATCAGATAGAATTTTTTGATTGCGCCACAGTTTACAAAAAGAACTTGTTTATTTTTCTGTCAGGGTTGCCTTTATCAGTCAAATGGCTATATGTAGTATGCGTATGACTTAAGATACGTTTTAAGAACTCTGGATACATGCTTTCACCCATTTACTAAAGTGTAAATCTAGTTATACCACTGACTCTAGGATGTGCCATATGAAATAACGAAATTAGGAACAAGAAATGAAATATTCCTTTTGATTCTCGGTTCTCAGTATATCTAAAAGTATTACTATATCTTTTGGAAACATAGAATATAGTAATAAAAATACAAAATAAATCCGGATAGAAGATCGAAAACAGGTATAGAAATTAAATAAAACTCATAAATAACATAAAATTACATGTTTGGGGAGTTTGTTCCAGGCAGAGACTACCCTATGGGTAAAATAGTGTGATCTAAGACGAATCAGAGCTCTAGGTTTATTGAGTTTATGCTCGTGACCCCTCAAACGACTAATAGCTATATCAAGATAATTGGTTAATCGATTAGTTTTTAGTGGCTGGTAAACCAAATTTAAATCGCCTTGGCGCCTTCTTTCACTCAAGGGGAATAATTTAAGAATTTTTAGTCTGTTATGGTAAGGTTTGCCCTTTAGGCTACTAGGGACATTAGTTAAAAACCTTTGTACTTTTTCTAGACATTGTATATCACCCTTTACAATAGGAGCAGTGATCTGTATGCGATATTCTAGATGTGATCTGACATACAACATAAAAATAAACGTAAACATTTATTAGGAATGGTGGATGAAGAGACATGTTGCTGAAAAGCAGAGGTTACAGCTTGGAGCTCATTTAGAAGAGTTTGATCGGATGAACTGGAGATTGATGGAGCTCTATAGAGGATAGAGAAAAGAGCCCTATCTTTCGATGAAAACAAGAGGGCAAAATAAAGGAAATCATATTCCTCAGTTGAATTCGTAGTACAAACCGTAAAATTAAGATTATCCTTAACATAAAAAGATAATCCCCTGCCTTACTTTTCATGGAATCCTTGCGTACTACAGTGTAACCTGGGATGCGCATTTGGGAATGTTCTTAAAAACTTCCTTCACTATTTCTGAGATAAGATCATGATAATTCAATGTTATCGGAAACACCTTTAATAATAATATTCCTAGACCTATGTAGCTCGGAAGTAAGTTCCCTGGAAGCATTAATAATCTCTTCTTGATAAAGTTTCAGAACACTGCTAGCAGCAATACGTGCCTGAGCTGAATTGGAGATTATAGTAGAGACATTCAAAATTTCATTATACGTCTTTCTAATGTTTACTAAAGATGTACGAATATCAAACGAAAGTTTTTCTATGCTTTTTATTATCCTTATCAAATGATATTAAATGATTGTAAATATTATCAAGTTTCTGTTAAGTCGCTTGATTACCTAAACGAAGATTTTCTATAATGATCTTTCTACTGGATTTTAACGAATTTATTATCTATTATATTATCTATTTTATTATCAATGCTAAATGAGACCGCTTGGTTTCAACGTGAGCCTTCAATGTAGAGGTATTCCCTGCAAATAAACTCATCACCCCTATGGGATAATTTATTATAACTATTAACAGATAATCCTGTGCAACAGTCATGGAACCAAAAGTTGCAAAACGAACAGAGTATACCCGTTTTAACAACCTTACCACAGCCACGTCGTCTACATTTGGAGATTAATGAAGTCATCTGTAGTAAATTAATATAAATAAATTGGAAACAACAAAAACTACTTAGTACACGAAATAAAAAGCGATACTAAGTAACTGAAAATACACAATAGCAATAAAAAGAAATGCAAAAATACAATATCAATAAAGAAAAGCAAGCAGGCGGACAAACAAAGTTTGACGTGATTCGAAAATTGAGTAGTGGATGGATGTGTAGTAATATTTTGAGGATTTGAGTAATGCATAAATTCTCAATTTTTAATAATAGTGATATATTTGACTGTCACTTTTACATGGTGCATCCTGAACTAGGTACACCTAGGTGTTTATACTAACAACAAAGACTGACCACACAGCGGTGTATAACTAAAACTCCGTTTTGGATAAGTATGAGCATACAGCTAAGATACTTAAAATTATTTCTAAGTGTACGTATATCTTATGTAGCCGCTGGGTTGAGATAATCCTGACAAAAAATTAACTTGTTTTGTTAATTTTTGAGAACAATGACGCTGTCACAAGGATATTGTTTATTGGATAAGAAACATTATTTTTCTATATTTGTTATACTTATAAAACCATTGGAGGTGATTGTTTGATATGCTGTTTAAATTATGCAAATTTGAAACGATTATCTGTTGTTTTTAGGGCTTTAATTTAGGCTACTGATCCAAAGCATTTATGATCTTGAACATTTAAAAGAGTTTATTAGTTACACATCTATTTATGTTTAAATTTATTTTAGCTACAAAGTTATCCTTTAAACCCCTTGAACATTTGGGGTAATTTATAAGGTGATAAACAATTCAACGTTTAACGAATATTTTCGTAATTGATAACCTATTAATCTGTTGCATGGAAAATTTTGAGAAATTCCGTATTGTATGATCAGTTAATTAACTTGTTTTATAGAAAGTGTATAAGTTATTTATTTAAAGTTTTTTTGCTTTTGTTACTACTTGTTTGTCGTATTGATTTAAAAACGAAATATGGGGAGTGTTGTTTTAAGTTGATTTCAATTTATGAAATATTAATAATAAGTATTGTAGTGTAATGGAGAATCAACACAAGAGTTAATGACAAGGTTAACAAATAAAGCTTTGCATGAAGGGTTATTCAATTGTTTTCCTTTTTTGTTGCAACACGAAACGTTTTAGTAGACAATAATTAATTTTTTAAACAATTTAGTTATAGTTCACCTTGTCGTTTTCTATCATTTTATGCTTAACAAGTTTTTTGGCACCAAAGAAAACTTTCCTTTAACAATTAAGTTCGGTCGTCCTCGCTTGCGTCCAAATGATCGCATCCATTTGGCTGGTATGTTTCAACCTCTCCATCAAATGGCACGTCATTTTAGTCCTATTTCGGACACAAAGTACAATGTTTCTGGCGATCATGGCGAAAAGAAATTGCAACACGTTTTCAATTCGGGAATTCAAACTCTTGAAACTCCGTTTACCAGAATTCATTGTTTCGAATCAACAACGGGTGTAAAATTTATTCTTGTTACCGATATTAAATTGCCATCGGCAGCACGAGAATCATTGCGCCGCGTTTATGAAGCATACACCGATTATGTGTTAAAAAATCCTTTTTATGCTGTTAACCAACCGTTCAATTTCGAATTTTTTACTAATCAGGTCAAGTTTATTTGTGACCAGGTTGAGCGTGGTATTTATTCAACAAGTTAGATTACAAATTTACAAGTATAAAGTATCAGTAATTGTTTTGTATAATAAACCTCGTTACTTCATTTTTCCGTTCTTGTTAATTTTATTAACTGGGATGATTTTACATAAAACGAATATGTTATTTCATTTTATAATTTTTTACTTTTATTTTTTCTAAATAATGTGATAATGAAAAACATTAATCAATTTGGTTTTTTAATATGTGATACTTTTGTTTACAAATATATATTTAAACATTTTTTATATTACTATATTTATGGTCTTAAAACCTTTTTCATCAATTTGGAACAAACTTACATAACTGTTGCATTTAGTTGTGTGTAAATTCTGTTAAATATCTATTCAATTTATCAACGCATTCTGATTGGTGAAATATATTCTAGCAATTAGATATGGTGAACCACTACATTATTCCAGTATTTATGAACAGTTGCCACCCATTTTTATATGCGAGGAAAATATTGTATACACAACACATGTAAGAAGCAAGGGAATATAGCTATTAAGTTGCATTTTTGTGACAACAGTGCAGTTTACAAAACAACGGGTCCGCTTGGTTTTGGCCATGTTTGTCTTTATTAGTTACTTGAATATTTTTAAGTATTCTGGGTATTTGCTTACTAACGCTTGATAAGCGTAACAAACAAACAAGAATAACAACGTTTCTTGGCTGGTAGACGGCATCCTTGTGACGTCGCCACTGTTTGCAAAGATTGACGAGGCCGCCTAATTTTTTGTCAGTGTTATCTCTCAGCTCATGGGCTACATACGGTATACATATATCTTATATACCTTTTAAGTATCCTGGGTGTATGCATCAAACCATCCCTCTTTACGGAAGTCCAGTTATACCGCTTACACTTGGTCCCTGCTGTTATTAGTCTATATGTCTACAAACATCTAGTGCAGGATGCACCACATGGAGAAGGAACAGTCAGGAATATCATTGGAAATTGAAACTGTATAAGTATTACTTAAATCTTCAGGATTATTGTTATTCTAAAACTGACAGGCAGTACCGATTTAATACATTTTATCGAACATGAATATACAAACGAATAGTTAGTAAAGGTAAAATATGAAAACTAAGTGAATATTTATGTTTTACGCTGTACAAGATGGCTATAAAGAAAGTAATTATTTAGTCGTCATGTGATTGGTAAAAATTAAGTGGACTGGTTGTAAATCATTGTTGCTTTTTATGCACTTTCAACGGTTAGAAATATATTTAATTAAAATAATGTTTTAAGAAAATGCGATTATTCAATTTTTGATGTTGTTTTTCAGATCCTAGTTTACATGAATTTACATTTGAAACAAATGTTGGTTTGATTTTGGCATTTTTGTTTCTGTAGTTAACCTTTAGTTTAGTCCACATTTTCGACCGTAGTACTATGTAAATTAGTAAAATATCGTTTATACTTGTTCATGTTACGTTTAAATGCCAAATCTTATGATATTTCTCAACTATTTTAAATGAAAATAACATCAAGCATAAACCGTGCGATAGATATAGCCAGTACAATCTTTACAGTCTCACATTAAGTGTAGTGGAGTCGTAAAGGCGGTTAAAGCACTAGACTTAACTAATGTAATCTTCGTTGTTGCATCACTAATGGCCGTAGATAAGAACAGTGTAGATCACCTTGAATGTTTGAATGGTGCAAAATATCTGTTGTGACAATAAGCACTTAAGAAGAACTGACTCTCGTCCATTACATGACATCATTACAGTTAGAAAAAAATCACTTTGTCAAATTTTACGTTTACCGCCAGAAAGACCAATCAGAACGGTTTTAGAATGGACAATTGATGATGGTAAAACAAGGGTTGGCAGACCACAAAACTCAGCTAAGAACAGCTCGGGAAGATCTAATTAACATGAATATCTCATGAGATTAAACAAAAATGTTGTCAAAATATTCAAACACATGGAATCATTTTGTTATCCCATGTTTTCAAATTATGGGACATTGTTGTTTTTGTAATTACTGTTGTCTGGGATGCTAATGATCCTGAGGATTTGAGTAATGCTTATAAAGTCTCAATTTCCAATGATGGTGATATTCCTGACTGTTAGTCCTCTACGTGGTGCATCCTGGACTAGGTGCCCCTAAGCATCTAGACTAATAACAGCAGGGTCCGAGTGCACAGCGGTATAACTGGGCTTCCGCTTTGGCGGGTGGGTGCAAACATACACCTAGGATACTTTAGAGGTATCTAAAGGTATACGTATACCATATGTAGCCCTTGGGCTAAGGGAGATAACCCTGACAAAAAATCAGGCGGCCTCGTCAATCTTTGCGAACAGTGGCGACGTCACAAGGATGCCGTTTACCAGCCAAGGAACTTTGTTATTTTTCCACGTTTGTCTACGCTTGTCAAGCCATCGAAATCGATTGTTTTACATGTCGTATAAATATGGGAAATAATGAAGAGGTGACTACGTCACCAATTAAAATGAAATGAATGAATTACTGTTATCTGTTTCCCAAAGCTTATTTTAACGTAAAAGGGTTTTGTGTAATAATAATAAAAGTAGCATAAAGAAATATCATGCAAATCAGTATGAGAAATACTCTGTTTTTTGAATTTAGATAATTTTTTTCGTTTAGGTGGGCATGGCTTTGTATCTCACCACCGGCACTAAAATGCGGGCCCACATTTGGCTTTACTAAAATGTCTACTGCTGAAAGATGTTTCCTGTAAAACATTCAAAGTGGTAAACATAAAATAAAAAATTATCAAATTTTCTAATAAAAGCGACCAAAAACAATTTAATGTATTTTTTTGGATAATCCTACATTGAAGTAATTAGAAATTCCAGATAATGGAAAGTAAATAATTTAGCATCAATGTCTGTGGACAACATTATGACTGATTTTTCAAGCTAATTGTCACCAGAAAATAAGGACTAAATTTTTGTAAACAGTGCAGCTCTATTTTGGGTAATGTCATTAGTATATTCTGAGTCAATATTAAACATTGCACTAGCAAGAATATCAACCTCTTTTTGAGGATAATTTGGCAAATGTAACACGAATTGCACAGTTGAACCAAATTTAAATGACTTGTTACGAACATTGATTGCTATTAAATTGAGACAGTGTATAGGGAATGTAGAAAAAATGCGAATTTCAGTTGATAGAGGTATTACGCAACAACATCTTGCTGTAGCACTTGACTTTTTAACAAAATGGATTTACGTTTGTTTTATAAGTTTTGCAGCAATCAAATTTTAGATTCCTTAACAACAACAAAATTTGTGACGAAGCCATTGTTTCCAAGATAAAGTCCCGATCAAGATAGTGTGAAGATCGTCTCGAACAGCTTCTATTCAAGCACATTTCTGACAATCTTTCTTTTTCTTCTAATCGGTATTTGGACAGGCCAAAGTTGCGGTACGTGAGATTGCATCAGGATTTCTACAGAGTATGTGTCCAAACTAGCGCAATCGTCGTTGTCGTGATACCAGTGAGGGAAGATTGTGAAATTGGAGGTCATAGGGGATTTGGTAGTTGTTAATCTTGATACGGAGGATGCGAAAGGGGTTTTGTGCCAAATGTATCTAAGACATCTTACTTCAAATTTGTCAAGCTTAGTGATGTCTGACCCTGTACGAATTCACTCTCTAGCTGCGTACAGAAGTACTGTGCGAGCCAATGAAGAAAAATCGTTCATTTTCGTGTTTGAATTGATGGTTTTTGGATTCCATAGTGAATTGGCAATTTTTCCAAACTCAGCAGCAGCCAAACAAATGTGACGATTTATTTCATTAGATGAACCATCGTCAGAAGTAATTGAAGAACCGGGATACGTAAATTTCTTTACATTGGGGTGCAGAACATCATATAATACAATCCTCGCATCAAGAGCTTGAAACAATACGATGACTGATTTGTTCGGGTTGATCTTTAGACCATATTCACCGAAAACTTTTACAAGGAAATCCAATGTATGCTGCAGCTAAAATTAACTCCCAGTTAGGACAACATGTTAGTTTATTCCAAGTCGGTAATAGGCGTTGTACCAACATACACAAATTCAATATTGTTTAATAAACAAGTTAAATTGTTAAATGTTACAATTACTCTATTAGAGATACGACTGCGTTTTAATTATTGGAGACTAACTTTTCTTAAAATGTTATTTTTTGGAATTGATTTTTATTTGTGTAACATTGAGAATATTAAAGTTTATAATTGAAAATTTACTATATATTCAACATGTAAAATAGCGTGCTGTCAATTATTTATTTATTTATTTTAATGCGGTAATTAAGAAAAATTTAAAAAGTAATATATTTAAGAAATCATAGTAAACTGTATTTTTAATTAAATTTTTATGCTTAAGCAATAATACCTTCAGGTAACATTATTTTACATATGTAGAGGAATGGCTTCTATTTGTTGAAGATGATAATCCCATTGATTCATTACTGTAAGTCAAAATAAAACCAAAAATATCATTTAGACCAATTAAAATATGGAATTATATATATATATATATATATATATATATATATATATATAGTTTATATATATATATATATAGTTTATTAATGATGGTTGGTATTTATTACTATCGCGCGGTTGGTGACAGTCACTTATCCATATTCGATTGGTTGTCTTGTATCGTGAGTGAAGTAAGGCTTATATGTACAACAGACTTTGAAAAGTAACAACGTTTGTGTGTTGATATTTGATATTGTTGTAGTAATGCCGTTGTTAACAGTGATTTACAAATCTACCTGATTTTTTTGTGCAGGTTATCTCCGTTAAGCCAGTAGCTGGGCAAATAGTTTATAAAATTACTTTGAACTGTCCTAGATTTGTAACTGAGTCCATCCGTTATGATAGAAACTCGATTATTCTGTTGTGCATTTGCAGACGAGAATGCAGAAATTGACGGTCAAATATATTTATTCGATGTGAACATTGCATACGTTGCATTAACAAACAAAGCGCTCTTCAATAAAATAGAACCATTTCTATTCCAACAGCCCTATGGAGCACTAAAATGCGGGCCCACATTTGGCTTCGCTAAAATGTTCACCACTGAAAGATATTTCTCGTAAAACATTCAAAGTAATAAACATAAAAATAAATTAAGTACAAATTGGTGTAACCACTAAACGAAGACGATTTGTACAAAACGTATTTCAAAAAGACTTACGTTTAAGGCTGTGAATTAGGTAGGAGGGAAAGAAATCGTATCATAGGTTACATCGTATTAAAGAGGAAAGTTGATATAAAAAATTTATTTACAAAATGAGAACGTCAAAACTATTGGAAGATGTTATTAAAAATTGAGCATATTGACTAAAGCTTTTGATTTAAATGATAAAATTAAATTATAAAAAATTAGTTGCCAATTTCTTTGATGTTTTTTCTAGAAATGGTTACCTGATCTTTTTTACACGTAGCTGTTGTGGTGGAGGTCGAAATAAAGGTGGTAAAGTGCATGTTACACTCTCTGTTTTATTTCACAATAGAGTAAACTTATTGGCAGCTTTGGCTATCAATGTCCAAAGTTGTTTTTGTGATTTAAAATTAGCATATGGTAGATCTAGTTGAGAGATTTAAGGGAATCTTTATTTAAGGAATTGAAAATTAAAGCTTTAACAAATAACAATGAAGATTGTGAATTGTATGACACTAGACAAAAAAAAGTAAAATAATTCACTTTAATAGTCATGAAGGTAAAAATTTCAAAGAAATTACTTATTCAAATGTATTTAATGGCAGTTTATTTGTTAAGGTAATGTTAGAAAAAAAACCCAGTTACTTACCAATATGTTGCCAATTAGGAACTAATATACTTTCAAAAAAACTAGCAATTGCTCCCAACGCTGTTTCTACTTTTTGTACAGTATCGAGCTTGCTGGTAAGTATCATTACATATCTTGATGCTTTTATTATGTAATTTTCTAAAATCTACAAGTAAGAACATAATAGATACATTATGTGCTGGTACAATTAACATAAAGTAATTATAACATAACATTTATTTTTTCAGCTATCACTCTTTTTATTTTAAGAGCATTATTAAAGTACTAAATCTAACTAAAATGTAGATAAAATTTGCAGGAAACAGTAATTAGTAATTATAAGTAGTATCTTAAATAAAAGTTTGAAATTTATTGTAAAATATTTTAGGTAACATATTGTATTAAATTCAAATTAACTAATTGGAAAAAGTAGTAATTTTTTAAAAGGTTTGAGGACACCGTATTAGTATGGTAAGATATCAAAAATGTAATTATGGGCTTTAAGCAGTTTTAAAGAAAATGTTTAAAGACAAAATATGGATTATAGAATAAACCTACTGATTATTTAATAGTCCCTAAATAACATGATTTTTATTAATTTAAATTTTATAAAATGAATCAAATGTTATAAAAAATAAATTCTTGGTTAATTAAGAATATTCGAAAGGTTTTCATTTTAAATTATTAACTATAACCACAATATTTTTTAACATAATATAATGATTGAGAAAAATATAAAAATATTATTAGATATTGAATTTGAGATAGTTAAAAATATTTAATTTTATGTGTTAGCAATAAGGTAGGAATTGACAAAAATGACTCACCATACGGTTTGCTGTATTGGCACTGCAAAAGAAATTAAATGGACATTAATTGATATTACAATACACACTTAATTTAATTTTTTATATGCTAAAAAATTTATATTGTTTCATAATCACAAATGTTGTGCAACTTACTATGAAAAATTGGTTAGCAAATTTAGAACAAATAAAACGTAAAATATGCGCATTATTCAAAATTTACTCAAAAAATCTTAGTTTACCGAAATATGTACACATATATAAGTAAGTTAACATAGCATAATTGTTACATTTTAGCACAAGTTTGTAAATAACGTTAATGTTATTACGACAAATGTAACTACATATTCTGTGCATAAGCTCAAACCATTTTAACCGTTACCTTATTTTAATTAGTTACAAAATAAGTATAATAAATACATGTGTAAAATACAATTTATGTCTGTTAGAAAACTAAAGAATAAATGACCCTGGTTAACTAGTAGTAGTTGTAAGTAGAATTATTGAATGATTACATTCAATAATGTACTCTGTTAACGTTGTTAATTAATTATAGTAATAATGTGTGCATGTAATGCAAGTATTTTATTATGTAATTATGTAATATATGTAATAAAACTAATAAAACTATTTCTTGTTGATCTCATCTTAGTTACTATAGTGCAGTTAATAAAAGTGATTTAAAAAGTATAATAATACTGTAAAACTAGATGATGTTGGATGATTCAAAGGGATGCTAATGATCCTGAGGATTTGAGTAATGCTTATAAAGTTTCAATTTCTAATGATAGTGATATTCCTGACTGTTCTTACTCCACGTGGTGCATTCTGGATAAGGTGCTGATAAACATCTAGACTAATAACAGCCGGAACTGAGTGCATAGTAGTATAACTGGGTTCTTGCTTTAGCGAATACGTGCAAGCATACACCCAGGATATTTGAAAGGCATCTTAAGATATACGTATGGCATATGTAGCCATTGGGCTAAGGGAGATAACCCTGACAAAAAATCAGACGACCTCGTTTATCTTTGTGAACAGTGGCGACGTCACAAGAATACCGTCTACCAGCCAAGAAACGTTGTTATTCTTTTACATTTGTTACGCTTATCAAGTCATAGAAGTCGATCGTTTTATATGTCGTATAATGAAGAGGTAATTACGTCATCAACCAAAATGATTGAATGATGATTTAAACAAAAGTCGGAATTTATTTTGAGCGCTGAGTTGAGTTTGTATGCGTATAGCGCCAAGCATAAAACCCAAGCTACTTATAAAATGTATATTTTGTTTGCATTTGTCTAGTATAGTACATTATATTTTATTCGTTTTTTCGGTTTGCTTAATTATTATGTAGTTTTAGGCAACATAATTTTCCAATCAGTTTTTGGATATTCGATGCTAGCACCAGATTATGTGGAATCACATTTGTTAAGTTTATATGAACAAGCGACTTAACAGGGTGAACTCATTTAGCCTAGCTAGCTACATATGGTAAATGGCTACTTTGAGATACTTTTTAAGCATCCAGGGTGAATGTTGGCACTCATTTACTAAGCAGGAGTCCAGTGAAAACTAGTTATACCGCTGTGGACTCGGTCCCTGCTGTTATTAGTGTAGAATGCTTATAGGCATATAGGCACCTAATCTAGGATGCGCCACGTGGAAGAATAACAGTTATAAGTATCACTATCATTGGAGTTTGAGACTTTATAAGCATTACTCAAATCCTCAAGATCATTTAACCGATTGTAAAGAAATAACTGACTACAAATTATATAAAAATGAATGATCTATTTGTTAGTTTATTGTGTTCATCGTAGCTAGTTCTTAATCTGGTTTGAAAAGTAGAAACGTATAGGTAATAACATTGTTTCTTAAAAAATAATTCTGAAGAAACAATAAGAGGACGCCATATGATCAAACTTCGAAAACGAATTGAAAGAATTATTTTCATGACGGTTTAGCCTAATCCAAACAAAGATTAAAATTCTGTTATTAATGATTTTTAATACTACAAATTTAATGTGAATTATATGGAATAATCTTGCTGCTCCATGCTATTAAGAGCCCAGGAAACAGATAACATTTACATTGTTAATTTATTTATACTACTATTAAAACAAAATAAAATATAGAGTAGTATATAAAATCATGTGTATTTTATTATCTAGATATATTTATATCATTAATTTGATTTAAAATATGTTAAATTTGATTGTGATAATTGGTTTAAAACATTTTTGTAACATAAATTTAATAATCCTGAAAAGGTACTGGAGTGGAAGTGGTGGACAAAATAGTAAACTGGAAATTGGATGGGCATTGGTTTAAGTCTTACCAACGGCACTAAGTGCACTAAGTTGAATACTATTTATTGACAAAATAAAATTGGAAAAGGTAAATACGATGTTAATTATTGAAAACATTTACAGATATTTCAAAAAATAACACAAATTTAAATTAATTTCTTATGTCCGATTGTTTTTTTGTAAAAATAAATATTGAGAGTTAAAAATAATGTCAAGTACTTAATAGTTCATTTATATTTACTTAGAAATATTTATTTAAAAAGGCTAAGTCGGCCGAAATAGCATATTTTAAAAGCTACTTTTATATAAACGTGGATAATAAGTTGAAGTTACATAATGTTTATAATAATTAACTTAATATTATTTTGTGTGCTTAATTTCACTAAAAATAAACAATGAGTAATCGCTAAAATTGTTGTTAAATGCACATTCAACTTTGCTCTAATTGTGATGTCATAATAATTATTAAGATAAACAATTAATTATTTCAATCTATATAAATAAAAATAACTTTTTAAAAATTTTAAATAAAAATTTTAAAGCAAATCAAATAATTTATTATTTACGTTAAACCTTGAGAAACTGCTCATTTGCTTATTTTGCTTTCTGTTTGCGTTGTTTGTGAAATGGACAATAATGATAAAAAATGTTTTCATCTTACCGACAATATCGTGTCATTAAATAATTGAAAAATAAAGGATTTTTAACCAACAGATTGGCAACTTTATACAGAGTTAACCTTTCAACAATTTATTGGATTATTAATAGACATAAACCACGAAGTTATGATAATGTTGGAAGAAAACGTGTAACAATTAATACGGATGATTAAAAAATTGTTATAGAATTTAAAAAATTATAATAAACGTATTTCAGAAACTAAAAGAAATAGTTAAAACAATTTTATTTATTCGACGATTAGGAAAAGGGCAACAGAATTTAGTTTAACATTTCAATCGCCAAAAGTTAAGCCATTTATTACTGAAAACCAAAAGGCTGATAGATTAGCCCTTTGTAAACTATGGAGTGAGCGACACCTTTGTTATTGGGTTCCGTATACTCCGCTGATAAAAGAATGATTCGGGACAAACCATTTGGCTACAAAAACAAAGTGTTGTGCGGGTCAAGTTTTCAAAAGCATTCACTCCCGGTTGTTAGAAAAAAAGTCCACCCTTGACAAGTGATGTGTTGGTTTGGTATTAAGTATAATCAGCTTATTAAAATGGAGAAATATATCTGGTATCTTAAATAGTGAAAGTTTTGTTTCAATTACAAAGAATGTATTTCATTATAAAATGCAGCACACTTACACCGGGATTACTATTGTTTTTTATTGAAATTGTTTTCAGTATGCTAAAGCGCAACATCATACTGAAATTGAGAATTTATGTGACCGCATTCGGTTTGTTGTTCAATATGAGATGAAACAAAAATATATCAACACTTTTTTCGACAGCATTCCAAAACGCCTGGATCAAGTTGTTCAAAAAAAGGCGATCACACAGATTATTGAATTTTCTGAACTTTGTAATGTTTTTAATTATTATTTGGTAAGTGAAAATTTTACATTTGATTTTTTTAAATTAATACTTAACGGTATAAATCATGTTAATTATTTTACACCATTTTCAATTTTGCACCAGTTGATATTTCATACAATTTTTTATTACTTACAATATATATGTATAAATAATTATAGTTTTTTTAATTATTATATATTATTATATATTTTATAATTAAAGTGACGTTTCTCTTGTACGTTATCTAGTTGCTACAAATGTGTTAGTTAAATAATCACTTTTTTGCGGTAATTGTTGTGATGGTTGTATATTGAAAAATTATTATTATGTCGTTTTAGATTAAAAAATTAACATTTAATTAATAATAAGAATTTTAATAACAATGTTAGTTTTTTATTATAATTAATATGATTAAATATAAACATTAGGGAGAAATTAAAAAACGGCTAATGATCATATAAATTGTCAACACCAGCAATATATAGTAATTTGAAATAAATAAAATGAAAATGTTTTACAATTGTAAGATATAAAAAAGATATATTTTTACGAACCATAACTTATAATTAAGCATAAAAAACTAAATACATCTAAACTGTAAAGTCATTTGTGCAATGCGTCATTCATAAATAAAATAAATTATAATTAAAAAACAAAATATTAAATAAGTTTGGCTTCTTTGGCCATAGTGTAGAATACTGAATTCTTGTTTTGCAGCAAATTTACGGGTTTGTCAATTTCCATAATTTCACCATTGTTGAGGACTATTATGCTAAAATTAGACATATACAAACCACAAAATAAACAAAATATAAAAGTAATTTAATAAACAACATACATTTATACTAACTAATATGGTCAGACATTTAACGCTTTATTATTTCTAAAATCGCAACAATGTAAATTTGTTCTATTGATATAAAAACAAACTCCTTACGTTTATCGAAAGAGTTACAATTATTTACAATGTTCTGATTGCTACCAATA
The DNA here is from genome assembly GCA_025895645.1 of Cardicola forsteri. Classification (NCBI taxonomy): domain Eukaryota; kingdom Metazoa; phylum Platyhelminthes; class Trematoda; order Strigeidida; family Aporocotylidae; genus Cardicola; species Cardicola forsteri. The sequence continues at coordinate 151,833 of JAKXYG010001011.1, read as the reverse complement.
AAAATAATAAAATGTTATGTATAAAATTAAACATGAAAATCATCTTGATATCCTCATAAAAATTATTAATTATGTATCATTTGTGCAATAAATTTTGTAATATCTAGTTGTAATAAAAACGAATAAGTTTTTCAAAACACTGTAAATCAAAAATAATTGGGTAATAATGTATTGTCCATGTAATTTAAATACCATAACATCAAATTTTACTAATTTCCATGTCATGTTAAAATGTAATACAAAATGCTACATCGCTTGTGTACAGAGTAATGTAGAAGCAAAAAACTTCGAATAAAGGCTGTATACTACTGTCAAATTTTTCGTATGTTACATTTATTATTTGAAGTACGTGCCTTTCCAAATGTCTTTTTTATTTTTATTTTTTTTAATAATATTAATAATTATTTGCAACTTGGATAAGTCATAAAATTGTATTGATATTGTGTTTTTATTGCATTCAAAATCAGATAATGAATACATAGTCGGTTATTATTATTTTTATCAAATCCACATGTAATTAATCGAAAGAATGCAACAACAATGAAATTCAATAGTCTATTCATACCGATCGCAATTGATGATTGTGCCCAACCGATGAGCTATGGTAATGACAGTTCGATCTTTAAATTCGGAATTTATTGTCCTTTGAATACGTTCGTCGGTTTTTAAATCAACCGATGCCGTGGCCTCGTCCATAATCAAAATGGAAGACTTGCGCAGCAGTGCCCGAGCCAAACAAATTAGCTGACGTTGACCAGAACTAAACAGACACCAAGTTGATAAAAATCAAACCACACTATCAATTGCATTACATTATTCGTTCCAATTAACAAGACATCGTTTGGAATTAGTGAGAAATGCACATTAATTTTAATTCAACACGTTTGCATATAGAACATGGATACAAGTATTTTAATAACGTTTGCTAAAATGATTGTCTTCATTGCTTGCAATGGACAAGACAAAACGCATAATACTTTGCTGCTTAAAACAATATTACAATCAAACATACGTTTTACAGAAACATCAACTTGAATAAAAGTGATCAACATGCAATTAATTAACCAATTGACTAACCTCAGATTTTCACCATTTTCTGTGCACTGCATATCCAATTCCAGTTTGTTTTCATCTAAAAATGGTTTCAAATGGGCAAGTTTGAGAGCATTCCATATTTCGCCATCTGTGTGTTTGTAAAACGGATCCAAGTTGAAACGAAGCGTTCCCGAAAATACAAACGGTTCCTTTCAATTAACAAATTATCAATAACAAGTAGCAAATTATCAATACAACTTGATCAATTAAAGTAAAAAGTACATATTCGATTCTTGCTTTAAAAACATCAAATACACCTTAACAACACATATAAACAATACTATACGTCGTTTTTAAAACATTAAAAAAATGTTTGCAATGTACTTGTGGAATTATGGTTAGCTTTTCTCGTAAATCATGCAATCCCATATCCTGAATATCTTCTCCATCAATAGAAATGTTACCGTTTGCGGTGTCAATTAGTCGGAACAAACCCAGCATCAGTGAAGATTTACCGGCTCCCGTACGACCGACAACGCCAACCTAAAACATATAAAAAGCAAAAAAATGCAGGTGTGCCTACGACAGATGTGCAGACACATGTACATATTATTGGTAATCTGCTTTCCAGCAATCGACGCCATTGCACATGTCACACAAGAAGGATTGTAGGCATTTTCAACATTTGCAAACAAATTAGTGTTAGTGGAATTTAAAGTATGCTATTTACTCATCGACAAATCTAATAGACCAAAAATTCGATGCTACCAAACATTACAATATGACAATAGTTTGCAAATATACTATGCATGTTTATGTCATCCGTATACTTTTGTTATGTCATGTTATTTATTTATTTCGTTTAATGGTAAAAGTGTTTTTTTTTACGCTGAACGTATTTGTAGTATAGTATTAAAAAATAATGTAATGATAATAATAATAATGATAATAATTAAACTAACATGTTCTCCAGGCTTGATAACAGCACAAATATTTCTAAGAATCAACTCCAGCTCCTTTTGATAACGACTGGAATAATTGTCAAAAATTATTTCTCCTTTGGATGGCCAAGTTGGAGGTCGACTTTTCATATTTTCTCTCCATGTTCCCTGTAAATTAAGTTGATATTTTCAATTATATATATATATATATATATATATATAACAAAATTATTTCTTTATTTAATTACGATTGTTTATATAAACAAACATACGTGCACCAGATAACAGTAGTTCTTAATGAATCAATTTTTAAAATCTTTTAGTATATAAGTTCAAATAATGTACTGTGTTAAAAATCAAACAACAATGTTTTAGATAATACTGCAAAAATTAAAAATATCAACGCTAAATTAAATTATAAATGGTTAGTTTTATTTAAAATTTAGGTAAAAATGTCATTCAGAACCGAAAACGGTAACAAATTATATAAAGTATTAAATGCAATCATTATGTCATTCTAGTTTTTGTAAGGAGTACTCAGATACTGTACAATAATCGAATCCGTTGGATATTAAAACTTTTAAAATATTACTGAAGATAGAAAAAATATTATTTTTTATGTGTTAAAGAAATTATTGTGCAACTTAAAAATATAATATATTAGTTTCTTCAAATTCTAAACAATTATTAACATAAATGAAGTTTTCTTTCTATGTTTTATCTTTTTTTATCTTATTAACATTAGCTTCTATATATAAACTCTAAATCAACCAGTTTAAACAAGATTTAAAACCTTGAAAAATATGAGTAACATTTAAAAATTTAGAGTTAAATATATTTTATTATGTTTAAACATTTGTAACATAATGCCAATTTAAAACGTACTTCGTTTTCAATATCCAAATATTCACTAATTCGTTCAACACTTATTAATGAGTTTTCAAAATTTGATAAAGAAGATATAAAAAATGTTAACGTGTTTGAAGCTTTTATCGAATAACTGATCGTTAAGCCAGCAAAACCTGCGTTTGTGTTCATAAAAACAATCAAAATAGTTGTAATCAAAGTTACAATGTGTCCTAAATATCCAGAAATAATACCTAACCAACGAAATGATGCAGCATTTGCATACCAAACCGTTTGACTTTCATCCACCAATTTGTCGGATTCATCTTAAATAATACAATTTTTTAAAATTATAAACAACTGGTAATTATCTAAAATTTTAATAATACAAATTTTTCAAAATAAATTAATATTTTCCAATATAAATGCATAGAAGTTTTTACATGTTGGTAAATTATTGATAATAAAATTAAAATGTAAATTAGATATAAACATATTGTTTCTATATAGTTTAATAAGGATCATTTGTGTCACTACACCCCTTGAAAAACGATTTGCTTAAATTAATTTATTATCTTTTATTATTTTTCTGTAAAAATAATTACTAAGAATTGAAAATTATTATTACAAAACCCCTTTTGCTTTAAAGAATAAGCATAAGATAACAATTACAACAAAAAAATAACAAGAACAAAGTCTCGTAATTCAAAGAGAACATGAGACAACAAAATGTTTCCATGTATTTGAACATTCTGCCAAACGTTTTGCTTGTGCCTATGAAACATTCATTTCAATTAGATCTTCCCGAATAGTTCTTAGCCAAGTTTTCTTTGGTCTGTCAACCTTTCTTTTACCATTTACAATTGTCCATTCCAAAACCGTTCTTGCTGGTCTTTCGGGCGGTAAAAGTAGAATTTGACCAAGTAATTTTCTTCGTCTAATTGTAATGATATCATGGAGTGAACGAGAATCAGTTCTTTTCATGATCTCATCATTTGAAATGTCATCGTGCCAGGTAATCTTTAAAATACTTTTAAAACACCGGCGATGAAATACATCCACCATTTTATCAATCTTGTCCGTACGTTTCCACGTTTCACTCCCATATATTGCCGTAGGAATGATTATTGATGCGTACAAACAAAGTTTTGTCTTTAGGCAAATGGAAGAACATGACCATATTAATTTGAGTCTATTGCAGACTGACATTGCCTTTCCAAGTCTGGCTTTAACATCAATTTCGGTTTTTCCGTCTTTACCAATGATGTTTCCCAGATATGTAAAGGAATCAACAGTATCAATATTTTGTCCACTAATTTTGATGGGCAAATCATTGTTTGACTTTATGCATAACACTTTTTCTTTGAACAATTAATCCGTAAGCCAATACGAGAACTGATATCACTGAGTCGTGTTGTCATACTTTGCATCATTTCTGGGATTTTACTGAGTAGACCAATATCATCTGCAAAATCCAAATCCGTTAATCTGTCTTGGTTCCATTTGATACCATAGGACAAATTATTCATGGATTGAGTCATAATAAAACCAATTACCAGAAAAAACAAAAACGGTGACAAAATACATCCTTGACGTACTCCCGTGACAATTTCGAACATAGCAGTATGACCACTTTTTGTTCGAACGCAGCAACTTGAATTTTGGTATAGCGAACACATAATATTCACATATTTTAACGGTATTCCGTAAAATTTAACGATTTTCCACAAAGATTCTCGATAAACACTGTCAAAAGCTTTCATAAAATCAACAAAATTGATTGTTAGTGATTGCTGACATTTTTGACTTTGCTCAATAATGTTACGAAGGGTCAGTATTTGTTCAATACAGCTTCTTCCTTTCCAAAAACCTGCTTGTTGTTCTCGAAGGTGCTTATCTACCGCATTACTTAAACGATTTAAAATTACTTTGCAAAACACCTTACCAGGAACAGACAATAAGGTTATTCCGGGCCAATTATTGCAATCATTCAGACTTCCTTTTTTGGGAAGAGTAACAATTACTCCTTGCCGCCAATCATTTGGAACTTGTTCATTATGCCATATAACATTAAATAAATAAGCAAGCTCATTTGCTACAACATCACCTCCATGTTTGAGCATCTTTGCAGTTATCTCGTCAAGTCCTCCTGCCTTATTGTTTTTCAACCTTTGAATTGCATAAATCACTTCAGTTACAGAAATGTCATCAATGCATATTTCTGGATTTTTGAGTCACATTCATATCATTATCATTATCAAAATCTATGAGAGTATTTGAAATAGGCTGATTAAGTACTTCTTTAAAATGTTCTGCCCATCGAGATGATTGCTCATCATTTGTTAGAAGTAAGCGATCATCTTTTCCTTTGATTGGAATATCGGTGTTGTTTCTAACTCCCGACAATTATTTCACAATTTTATACAGAGTCTTGGAATTATTTTTTGCTGCTGTCTTATCTGCTTCTCTGCATATGTTTTCTAACCAATCATTCTTATCTTTGCGGCAGCTTTTTTTAACCTGTTTATCTAAAGTTCCATATTTATCATCAAATATTTTCCAAATAACAGGATTGTTAGATTGATCTCTCTCTAATTTTGTTTTCTTTCTGAGATCAATTAAATTCCAGGAGACTGATGAAATCCATTGTTTTTTTGTAGAGTGACATCTTCTACCTAGCACATTTGCTGCACAGTCTGTAATTGTTTTATAAAACAATTTCCATTGATCATCAGACTTTTCTACCTTTTTCTGATTTTGAAATGTATGTTTTAATGAATTGTAAAATTGCTTTGAGATATTTGACTGTTTAAGCTTCTCACACGAAAACGGATGTAATGTTTTTGTGGTTTCTATTGTCTTTAATTTTAAACGAAATTTTCCAACAACAAGATTGTGATCAGAACCAGCATCTGCACCGCGATATGCACATACATCTTGCAATGAAGATCGCCATTTTGTGCTAATACAAATCTAGTCAATCTCGTTTGTTGTTTTTCCGTCTGACGAAACCCACGTTGTCTTGTGTATATTTTTGTGAGCGAAAAAAGTGTTACCAACGCTCATTCCACAATGACTGTTTAGCGTCAACAACCTATAACCATTATCATTTATGCTATCAGCATAGCCATGTGGTCCAACATTTGAGAAGTACCCATATCTGTCTTTGTTCAATTTCACATTGAAATCACCGATTAAAATTTTGATGTCTCTTCTTGGCACATCATCCAACAAACTTTGTAATTGATCATAAAAAATATCTTTTTGGTTCACCTCAGTAGCTTCAGTAGGGGCATAGACTTGCACAATTGTTACTTTTGCAAATCTGGTGTTGAATCGAGCTGAAATGATACGGTCGCTTACAGGTTTCCATCCAACCATAGCTTTAGCAGCATTTTTTACTCAACATAATACCAACTCCATTAATACGATATTCTTCATGTCCAGAATATAAAATTGATGTATCTCCACTCTTGAAATGACCTTGGCCTTTCCATCGCATTTCGCTAATACCCAAAATATCTAAGTTGTACTTTTTAATTTCTCAAAGGACTTGTTCTAACTGTCCAGTACGAAAAAGTGTGCACACATTCCATGTTCCAACACTGGTTAAGATTTTGGCATTGAAGATTCTGCAAATCGAAGATTGAGCTTCCTTTCGGCTTTCACTCAACCCTGTCATTAGTGTAACTCTGTCATCGAGATACACGCAATCACTTCTTTGCCGCTGTTTGCCGGAATGGCGTCCTCTTATTGTTTCCGTAGCAGTAGAAATTTTTTACAGAGGCCAGGTTGCTAACCTTGCGCTCAAACCCTCCTCCTTTATCCAGGCTTAGGACTGGCTAGATTGAATTATTTCTGATTAAAACTAGTCGGAGTTAATCATTTCTAATCAAAATATTGTAAAGTAATTAACAGTTGCTTTATATTTAAAAATATTTATTTTAAAATGTTGACTTGGCCAAAATAGAATATTTTAAGTGCTACTTCTATATAAACGGGATTACCACATGCAATTTACTCACTTTTATAGTACTTAATACATTATTAATTTGTGCTTATAATCATTATTTTAAAATGCATTTTAATGCTTTAAGTTTATGATTTTACAACACGTTGTTACATTACAATAAAAATTTAAATTTAAAGTAAAAAATTCCATATTTAATAATTAATTCATTTTTAATATTCAATTTTTAGATAAATAAATTTTAAAATATGTTTGTAATCAGTAGTCATCATTGTAACCAAGAATTTAAAAGAATTTCAAAACTGATTTTTTGAAAAGGTTGTTTTGGTTTTTACTTTAAAATAATGATTTGCTTTAAATTTGAGTTAAAATTTAATACTTACATAAAAATAAAATTAAAAATGTAGTATATTTCGTTAAAACTATTTGAAAATTACATTAATGTTTTTAATTACGTTTTGAGTATTTTCTTGAAAGTATTAGAAAATTATTGTGTAATAAAAAAAACGATATATACACTATTTTTTAAATTATAAATTATAATTAATACGAATGTGGTTATTTGTTACCTATAAACAGAAAATATAATATGTTTACCTTATTAATCTCAAAAAGTTTAGTTAATTTTTTATTAGCAAATAAAAAAAACCAAAATTATATTTTGAAATAAAAAAATAATTTTTTTAAAATAAGTTAGTGTGTATAAAAAGTTTCGTAGAACCTTAAAATTTTATGGTTAAAAAAACTTATACAAGTAACAAATATTAAATTGGTTTTATAAAAAGTATAAAAAATAATATTAATCAATTTAAGCAGTATTAAAATATAATTAAATATATCAATATTTTAAAAGCTAAAATGTAATTTATTCATGCCAGGATCACAATTGTTAATAAAAATAATAATTTGTATTATAATTTTACAAAATTAATTTTAATTAAGTTTTTTAATAAGACTTAATTTAACCATAACATGAATTAACATAAAAATATTATATTTTCAGAAATTGTCATTTAATATTTTTCTAGCGGTACAGCGCTCGAATTCGAACCTCGGTGGGCATGGGTTCAAATCCCACCACCGGCACTAAAATGCGGTCCCACGTTCGGCTTTGCTAAAATGTCCATTGCTGAAAAATGTTTCTCGCAAAACATTCAAAGTAGCAAACATGAAATAAAAAAACATAAAATTAAAAAAATATTATTTTGTTTTCGTATAATAAAACTTAATATGTATAAACATATTTAAATAAAAAAATTATTTGTCTAAATTACTTTTTTGTTAAAATTTAAATTATATAAAACTATATCAGAATTTTAACCAGGAGCATACTGAAACATCTAAGCCAAGTGGTTGCAAACATGCCTGTGTTGATTAATAGTATAACTTTTAATTCAATCGGTTTTATAAAATTATATAAAATAATAAATAAATGTTTTTTAAGCAGATAAACGGTTGTATCTTTATTTTTTAAAAATCCTGTTATTGTGTTTATTGACCATCCTAGAATTTTAATAATAATAATAATAATAATAATAATAATAATAATAATAATAATAATGGGAAATTTACGTATTTTAAAAACAATATTTAAGACTGTTAACGTAATGTCTATAATTTAGTTGACTAAAATTAAGCAATTTTTGAAAAGCGAATTGTTTAAACAGCATTATTTATAACATCTTAATTTATTTGTATTAGGTACAAACCAATGTTTATTAAAAGTAAAAAATGTAAGAAATTAGTATTAAACTTTCATATTTATACAATAAACAAACCTTACAGTTAAATTTTAAATTATAGTGTGGTTAATATTTTAAAAATTATTAACATTATTAAAAGCTAAAATTAAAACAATTTTTAAACGTTATTATTAAACATAAAGTTGATTAAAAATAACTACATCATACATAGACAAATAAAATCCAACAACTAACCAACAAAATTGTTAACCAAATTGTAAGCTCTAATCGAACTAATGCCATACAGTGTTTCTTGAAAATGTGTAAAAATAAGCGATCTTCGGACTGCATCAATTCTTGTCAGTTGCCTACCAGCACTGATATAGATTCGTTGAACAAAAATAAACACTAACAATAGGGGAACAATAACGACCAAATTCCAAGGGGTCGAAAGTGAAATTAAAACAAAAGAATTAATACAATTGACTGAAATTTGCATTAGTATTCGAATGTTTGTTGGAAATGTTACATCTACAGAATCAATGTCTTCGGAAAATCTAATTAGAATAAAACATACAAAATAAACATACATGTAATAAAAGCAAAAATTTTATAACTAAATTAAATTTTTGACAATTACAGTAATATAGAAGAATAAGACAAAACTGGGTACTTGCTATAAAAATCTATAAAAATGTAATACTACATAATAAGTAAAACCAAATTATAATTTTATCAGTATGTATATAATGTTAATAATAAAAAAATTGCATAAAATTGTAACTAGTTTAACTAGGTTAAGTAAAATAAGCTGTAACGTCAAATATTACATAAAATACGAAGAAATTCTAATTTTTTGGCTATAAAAACATTTTCGTATAATACACCACAAAATATTAATTAATAAATGCAATCGTCTCTTTTCGTAAACAATTAATTCGGGCACTGTGATACGCTTTTGGTTATGTTATTGATAAAGTCTTATGTATTCTAAATTTTAACAAAAAATTGGTTAAGGCTAATAATGTTTTAATTTGGATATACTTATACATTTTTTATTTAATTATAACAAAAACAAAATAGATACAATTAATATCAAAACTATTAAATAGTCATTTTTAAAAGCATAACTATTTTTATTTTAGCCTGTTTTATGTTTAAACTGTTTTTTATGTAAACAAAACAATTTAAACTCAGTTAAAATTAATTTTGCAGTATTATATATTACTGATATTCTTCTTAAAACAATTGTGATTCTGATATAAAAACATTACATTTTAACCTGAACGACATTAGTAAATTTTTAAACAAAAACACTACTGGTTAAATTAATTTATATAATCTACTATAAAATAGTAATTCAAAACATTTTGCAAAACCATTGTAACGTTTGTCATATAAATAATGTTTTTAAACAGTTAAAAGTTTAGGTTGCATAAAATTTACAATACATAATAGTTTATTTTAGGATGCAATTCATTAGTTCTCTTTAATCAGTGCTTTATCAACTATAAAACAGTGACAAAAATTAAAAATTTAATTATTACAAAAATTATTTTAACGTTTTCTTTTTGTAATAAAAAATAAACAAGATGTTAGTAATTAAAAAATTTTTGGCCCTTTACTAAAAAATAACTAAATTACTATTTATTAGATTTTGTAACTTATAAAAGAGTATATTGTATTGTTTTTAAGGTTACACGATATTTTTTTTATAAAGAAAAAGATAAATTTTTAATATATTATTATAAAAGACCCCACTATATTTTAAAAAGTTATGTTATGTTAAAATTATTTTAACAATATGCACAAAGGTTTTACTTTAATTTTAAATTTTGATATTAATTTTTAACATATTTTTTAACAACAAATGAATGTTTTTTAGTAAAATCCAAAATGTAATATATTATATTGTGAAGTTATTGTTAATATAAATTAATTATTTCTACGAAAAGGATTTATTAAAACAAAAATATTGCAAGAATTATTTATTTAAAAAACAAATATTTTTTATATAAATTTTTTTTTAGTTTTAATTTAATTCTATTTATGAAATAAAAGCAACGTTAAATTTTGTGCTGCAAAAGCTTAAACAAAATTTAAAAAACTTTTGCTACAATATTAGAAATATATTAATTATTTTAAAAAAGTGTTATAAATGATTGTTTATTTACCTCAGTAGCCTGCTTGTACAGCTATCAAAAAAGCTTTAAAAATAAAATGCTTAAATTAATAAAAATGAACACGACAAAATTATATTAGATCTACTTAAATACAAATGTCTTCAATTAAGCCATGTACATTAAAAACGATTCTAAACAATATATTCAAAAACTTTGCTCAGTAGAAAAAAATTTGAGTGGAGTCGCTAAATGTGAACTTGTTTTTGGATGAAGTAAAAAGTTTCTCACAAAAAAACTAAATAAGAAATCCTAGAAACGTTAATTAATCATGCACAAACTCATTCAAAATTTGCAATTCAAATCCAAGTTGCGTTGAACAAATTCTAATTATTTTATACCAAATATAAAATAGCACAATTGCTAGTATACCGAACGTATATTTACCTATTCATTAGACGTCCAGATGGTGTAGTATCGAAAAACCGACTTGGTGCTCTAATTATTGCACGTAGCAAGTTCAAATGCAATTTCTTTGATGCCAAGGATGATCCGTAAGTTAACAATAGGTTTGGAAAAATTATAAAAACGGCTAAATTAAAATATATATTATAAAAAATTATTTAAATAATGCAATTATGCTTATTCTGTATTAAAAAAAAAGATTATTTAAAATATATAATTTACTCTATTAATTTATTTACTGACCACAACCAATAAAAAGTCTGCTTTAAGTATCATTTTAATAAAAAATTACATAGTATTCTAAGATAAATTAATAAACATTAAAAAGCAGAATTTTGTCAAAATAGTAAACAGTAAATTGTACAATTGCATAATGTTTTTTAATCCAAATTATTACCTTGTAAACATGCAAAAGTAGCATAAATGCCCAAATAAAAATGAACAGATCTTTCATGCTCTTCAGCTGTTTAGAACGTTCAACGAGTGATTGATTAGACCAATAGCCAAGCCAAACATTAATGGCGATTACATTGAACAAAACTAAAAGGTATAATCCAAGCGTCCAAACACTTTTCCAAACTCCATAATTTTTTATGTAAACCTTAAGAACCGACAATGTGACCTATATATATATATATATAATATTTTAATAATTATACATTTTTATCCAGATACAGAAAAACATTTATTTACATCTTTAAAAGTTGGGATTTTACAAACATTTTTTTAAAATTCTTAGATTTATTAACATCTCACATTATCTTAAAGTATAAAATTAATAAAACAACAGTCTTGTACATAGAACTTACGTAGCTACCAAAATACATACGTGCTAAAATTAAATACATGTTTGTTTATTTATTTAAATTAAATATGACATAATGATTAAGTTTCTGCTAAGTGAAATCAAGGACTAATTGTTATTGTGCTTTCAAACAGTATTATCATACCAGTTGGCACCAATTTAGCTTATTGTCAGTTTATAGTAACGTATTCTGTCAAGTAATTTTTAACTGTTTAAACAATCGCGTTAAAAATATATTTAAAAACAAACAACTTATTAGACAAATAATAATTAACTATTTAATTAAATAATGTCAAAGATTTCAAATGTTGCGTATTGTGTTAATTTTAACAATGTTTCAAATCTCTTAATAGCAGTAAAAAATCATTGAGTTATCCAATATACCATTAAAATGTGTATATATCATACATAAATCTGGCTGTTATGTAAAGACTGAAACAGATACATTATCGTGTTTGAAATTGTCATAAAAATATGTTCTCATTGTTTCCGTTCTATAGCTAATCTGGAATATGGTACAAATAATATTATAACTTTCCTTATTATATTGGTGTAATAATAAGATACCAGAAATTATTTCACAAAGGTAAGATAATAATTATTAACTTGGATAATGCATGTAGTGACAGAAAACAAAAATATTGTATAAAATTTTAAATAAATCTATTTTTATTAAAATGGTAGAAATAATTTATTCTTATTTTTATTTTTAAAAATTTTATGTTTATTACTTTGAATGTTTTACGAGAAAAATGTTTTAGCAGTGGATATTTTAGCAAAGTTAAACATGGGCCCGCATTTTAGTGTCAGTGGTAGGATTCGAACCCAAGCCCACCGAGGTCCAAATCAAGCGCCGTACCGCTAGACCACCCCTGCACAATATTCATCTAGTCAGTACACTAACATATCTATAAAGCAACATATATAAAAGCAAAGTTAGAATTTTACTTGGAAAAAGCAACACTAATTTTTATAAACTTTAATATGACTGTTTGTTGCCCACACTTGAAGAGTAAACTTTCTACATTTTTATTTTGGCACTACAAGTAAAATTTTAAAATGGAAAACAAGTTTTATGGGGTTTAGCTTTTTCTGGTGTTTCAAAACTATTTCAAAATTTACTTGAAACAATTATATTTGAAACGACCAGTTTATCAATGTAACTGCGCATTACCTAATGGTCAAAACAGTCACTCAGGTAAATTCTATGGTCCGAAAAACTATTAGATCCAGTCATAGATTAATAATTTTTAAATAATAGAAAAAATTGCTAATAAATGTATTAATTTGTATTGTAAAACTGTAAATGTACTAAAATAATTTATTTATACATATAAATTACTTATTGTATTTATGTTAACATTTTTGTTTGAAAAAATCCGCATAATTGTTGATTTGTTGCTTACAAAGGAAGTAGTAATTTTTAACCAAGGTAGTCTGTACTAGATGTATAGATATAATAATGAAAGCATGTTAACTTATGCTTACTGAATATAATAGTCAAAATTTATTTTAAAAAGTGTGTTGTAAAATTTTGATTCTAACTACTTTGGAAGTAGAAAGTGACTAACCATTAGATTATTATTATTAATATTATTATTATCATTATTATTATTATTATTGTTATTATTACTATTATTCGTAATACAGCATTTAATTTTATGTAATAAATATAATATTATTTTCAACTTACAGGACCATATTGCACATCGTTAACCTTGTTATAATTATAAGTACACATTGCTTCATTCCCTTTAATGACAGATTTATTTCTGCAATCACTATTCTGCACTCTTTTATTATCATGGGAATTGTCAAGTATAGAATTTTCAATTTCTTTATCACATGCTGTAAAAATAAACGTCATTTGAAAACTTATAATTGTCATAAAGTAGAAAATGTTAAAACTGGATAGTTGAGTTATGCTTAATAGTTTTTTTTAATTGAACTTGCCACAGTTCTGATTAAATTTTCGTAAAAGCTTGTTACCGTAATATATTTTCCTTTATCAATGGGTTTTTAAGGGATTATTTGTTTTGGAAATGTTATATTAAAATTGTCAGATTCACTTGAATAATAAATTCACTAGGTTTTTAAGTCAACTAGGAGCACTGTACAGCTGTTTCATTCTTATTTGGAATCATCAGTAGCGCATAACTTTCAAATTTTACATACAGATGAACTTAAACCGACGCCCTATCTGGTGTCAGGCCAGTGCCTTAAACCTCAAATGCTGCTACGTTACTACCGGTTTAGCAAGTAAAAAAACCCTTTCACTAGGACGTTGCCATATAAGTCTTTACCTATACGGTACAGTTCGGTTTTATTTATCAATAGGTTTTTTAAGGGATTATTTGTTTTAGAATTGTTTTATTCAAACAAAAATTTGTCAAAGTTTCCAACATATATTCCTTTTCCTTTGGTAAGCACTATATTTATGAAATTATGGTTTTTATGCTATATTCTGTTTCAAAAATTTATTTTACCATCCTAATAGTTAATATTTATTTATTAACATGTATTCACCTTACAGCTGTAATTAACGTTGAGTTATCATTTTTATATACGTTTTTAATTGCGGAAATAAATTATTTTAGTCGTCAGAATCGTTTTGCTAAATTTGTAACAATTTTAGAGTCGTTTTATATTAACCACCACATGTAGGACAGAATTATTTGACGCCTTTTCCCTTTTTCACAAGTCGTAATATGTACTTCAATAAAGTTACATAAATTAAAACTCCTAAATATTTTAACAACTCAGGGCACTAAAGAGCAGGTTATATTTAGTAGTAGTACTAAAAAAGTATTTTTAATAAATAAAACGTTACCTTCTTTGGCTGAGCCTAATTCTTTGATGTAAATTTGGTAATAATACGCATAACATCTATTAAGCGTCATCAATTCGTCATGAGTTCCACATTCAATTATGCAACATTCGTTGCTTATTTTCATTGTCGACAAATTTTCACACGCAGACGAGGGTTGTTCATGTTTGCAATCCAACGTTTTGAAATCAAAATGCTTGGGGCAAACAAAGTAGATGAAGTCAGTTTGATCCAAGTTTTCCAAACGATGCGTAACCAACAGTCGAGTTTTTCCTTTCAACATGCCGTGTGGTCCAATAACATTGTCAAACAATTTTTTAGCCACATGCACATCTACGGCTGAAAGTGGATCATCCAACAAATAAACATCCGCCTGTTTGTAAACGGCCCTCGCTAAACTGATGCGTTGTTTTTGACCTCCAGACAAATTAGTGCCCTTTGAGCAAATGTACACAATATTCACAATTAAAATATTTCATATTAAATTAATATTAAATTGTCCTATTAATTATTACAAATGAGATGCTAATTATGTTAAGAACGTCCATATTTTTATAATGTCCTCAGTTTGAAACATAATGATACGCCACACTATAAATCTTTGCATAATGCAAAATAAAAAAGAGGAGAATTTGACTACACAGCACGATATCAGCTTTTGAAAAGTCGGTGCAAGTATACACACAAGGTACTGAATGTACACCAAAGTCATGAAAGTTAAATCTAGCAAAAGTGAGAGGTTTGTTAATTCCTGTAAACGTGATAGGGTTTGTTCGATATATGGGATTCCTTTTGCACAGAAAACAGCAAGAGAAAATTATTTCAAGATGTTTTATAAAGTTCCAAATAAAAGTGATCTTGCTACCAACCTATCTAAATCTAAAAAAAACATGTTTATTATCAGATACATAATTGTTCAAAATGTTCTGTGCATGTAGAAATAATGAAGAGTTGATTATTATACCAACTAATAACTAGATTCGAATACGATTTATGTCTTTTTATGAATAAATAAAAATCCATTTTGCATTGAATGCAATAAAAACGTATGCATATATACATATATATATACATAAATATAAAGTCAATTATTTTCGGTTACACATAATAACAATGTAGGTATTAATAAAAATAGCAATCTAATTCAAGTGTCATTAATAGCGTACTCGTTCACCAATCGCAGTATCGTCGCCACCAGGCAACTGTTCCAAATCCGATTGAAGACAACAATTTTTTATAACATTGGCGTAACGGTTTTCATTGAAATGCTGGTTTAACAAAATATTTGCTTTACCGTAGTATTTCGGATCCAAGGTTGTTGAGTAACATAGGCAACTGAGCCCTTGAAACATTTAATCAACAAAACATTGAAAATTAAATGCATGTAACCAATCACAAATAAAATGAAAAAAAAATTTAGTAAAGCTAGTGTTAATTGCTTTTTAGTTCATTCTACTCAAACAAAGTGTTCAATAATTTGTAAATGAAACCGTTCTATTCCATGGCATGAATATTCGAATAAACATGGTAAATAAAAGATTAAAGTGAATGTAAAACTTACATTTATTTTAAAATTTCCTTGAAAACAATGCATTTCGTTCAGAAGAGCGTTCAACAATGACGATTTGCCCCCACCGACGGGACCAACAATGGCGCACAACTGCCCTTTTGCAATTTTCAGTTCTAAGCTAAATACACATTTGTAAGCAAAATCTACATTTTTGTTGTCACACTATTTGTTACACAATTGAATTGCAATTTAATATATATATATATTATATGTGTACATAAACAAAACATTTAAAATGTAGTTTACTTATTTACTTTGTGCTATTTTTTGTATATTTTAAAATTAAAATAGCAAAATCTTATCTCATATGTAAAGTAGTTAGAAAGTAATTTAATTAGAATATTAAGGACTAAATAATATTCTGTAATTTATTAATAATATGATCATTATATTCAGAATATACTTACTTGCGAAATAAAACTTCTTCTTCATTCCAACCAAATGTACCATTTGTAATGCTAATTGCAGCATTATCTAAATGAATAATATACTATTAATTTAGCATGAAGTTTTATATACGCATATGCATATATAAATGCATTTTCAGCTTACCACTTGCTTTAGCGTTTCTATCTGCTTTATCACTGTTGTCAACGTAGTCACCTTTTTGTATCAAACGTTCGGATATTCCGTTAGCATTGGAATTATTAATTGTAGCACGTTTATTTCGGGACTTAGTAGAAACGTCTGAATCCGTTTAAGTGCTATCTTTGCTTGGACCATCATTCCAAATAAAGAGGCTAGCATGCTTAAAGGAAAAGTCATTATATCAAATATAGTAATGGAAACAAAAACTTTTCGGGGTTCCAAAATATTGTCCGAAGACGATAACACGTATGTGGTGAACGAAACCAATCCCATCTTTAAACAAGGTAAATTGTAATTAAAATATAGACAGTTTTTTATTCCTTTAATTACGTAATATTATATACAATATTTAATAAGCAGTACTGCAGAAGTTATTTCTAATTATTAATGTTATTATTACTATTAGCGATAACATTGTTATCATTATTATTATTAATGTTACTGTAATAATAATATTATTGTTAATAATAATAATAATAATAATAATAACAATAATAGTAACAACAATTGTAATTGTCATGCTTGGGTGTTAGGCGGATTAGCGTTCAAATGTATTACTTATTATCTGACTACTTTGACTAGTCCCAGGGTAGAAAACAAGGTTTAGACTAGAATCAAATATTCCAAATTACACATAACATATTCATAAGAGTGGGCTTGTTATCCACTCCACTGGCTATCTGTCACACAATCAGACTTTAGTATGATTTGCCCGATGAGTCACTTACCGATCGTGATTCGGTGTCGTCCTAACAGTAATAATAATAATAATAATAATAATAATAATAATAATAATAATAATAATAATAATAATAATAATAATAATAATAATAATAATAATAATAATAATAATAATAATAATTTTAATTGTAATTGTAATTATGTAATAATAACGTTAGCATTATTATTATTATTATTATTATTATCATTATCGTTATTATGATTATTGACTTAGATGCTTCAATGAAAGTACATTCAGTTTTACAATGATTAGAAAAATTAGCAAAATTATTGCTTGTAAATGCAATCGGGTTGCGAGTAGCTGTCAATAGATTTCAAACGCTTTAATTTTGTTTTAATTGAGCCTAAAAAGTTTTTTACCAAAGTAATTATTTTGTAATAATTTACATTTTAATTAATCATAATTAATTAATTTTTACCGAATGAAAATATTAATGTTTTTAGATCTGTCGAATAAATAGTATTGCAAGAAAAAATTAACTTCAATTATAATTGAAATTTATATTAATATTAAATAAACTAAGTAAAATAATTATAAAAATATTACTTTAAAGAAAATAATTATTTCTTTATTAAAATATGATGCGTATATAAACAAAAAATATGTGCCTAATAACAGTAATTTGTAATAAAATATTTTATAGTGTAAAAAATTAAACAAAAACGGTTTGTACTTTAAGATAATAACTTGTTTTATTAATTTAATAGATTTTTGTTAACTTAATGTTAAAAACAAATTTGAATGTTATTTCGCGTTTATCAAGTTTAATTGTACTGTAATTCCATTTATTAAAAATGACAAAACCAATAAAAAAACCTAATAAATCTAACTCAATTATTTATTTTAATGAACTTGTTTTTAAAATGAACGCTTATGATAAGCATGTATTTTTAAGTGTAAAATATAACTAAAACAATTTCGATTCTATGTAGATTATCAACTACTAAACGAAATAATATTACGATTATTACAAAAATAAAATTGTAATGACAGTTTAATGTTTTATCAATATTTAAAGAGACAATTGAAATATTTAATTTGTATAATTAGGAAAAGAAGAAAATTAGCTAATTTGAAGTTACAGCATTTATATACGTTTTACTAACATTGTTAAATGAAATAAACATATGTAAAAATGTTGTCACGTATAAAAATTGCTTAGCTTGATATAAAAGATCAGGTTTATTTTCCACACGGTGTAGCAAGTATGACTAAAAATACAATTAAAACAACTTAACAATATAGCTTTTAACATTTTCCAGTTATGACGATTTAATTCAGTTTTTATTTATAAATTTATTTTTACTATTTTAAATGTTTTAAGGGAAACATCTTTCAGCAATGGACATTTTAGTTTATCAGGTCCAAGTCAAGCGCTGTACAGCTAGGCTAACCCCGGCACATTATTGATTATTATAGCCATAGTTTTATCCTTCAAATAAACGATTATTACATTTTCATTATTTCAGAGTTGTGTTCCCTTGTTCATTTAAATAAGGTAATTTAAATGATTAAATTGAATTGATCTTTTAACAAGACTGAACAAATACTAGTTTTGGTTTGCTTGCTTTCTGTTATTAAAATCTAGGTGGGCAATCAACTCAAGTCTAAGTATTAGATTTAATTATGTCCGTGTACTCGTTAATAGTGTGATACGTAGTGCATAAATATTCAAATGTGTATTTCAAAATTATTTCTAATGTAATATTTTTACTAAATCATTTTTAACATATTTTTCTTAAAAATATCACATTTAATGCAGAAATTTATAAAAATATAGTATAGAGGAAATTATACAAAACAATGAAATTTTTTAAAATTCTACAAATGTATCGTTTTTAATATCTATTTTTATGTATGTATATATATTTCATAATATAATTTATTTTTAAGTAAGTAACATGCGCTTTTTTATCATTTTACCATTTTTCTTAATTTTTGTTTTTGGTCTAACTTAGAAATTTCTAATAATTTTAGTAGAAAATGTTAGTTTTTATTATTTTTGTTTAATTAAGACTGCTAAAATAATGTTTAAAAATATTTTAGTAAAACGTAGATGTCTTTAATATCATTAGGTAATGTTAAAAAACTAATGAATAATACTGCATTAATTTTGACACTAAACCGTGTAAATATTTATTTATTGTTGAATACTCAATTGTTTACTAAACTACTTTTATGGTTTGACAGTGACAAAACTGGTAACAAATATTAAAATCATATTTTAGTGTCAGTGATTTATTTATTTATGTTTACTAATTTGAATGTTTCACGGAAAACATATTTCAGCAGTGGACATTTTAGCAAAGTCAAACGTGGACCTGCATTTAGTGCCGGTGGTGGGATTCGAATTCATGTCAACCAGATCCTCTAGGCCACCCATGCGGTTTCAAAAAAAATATTGCGCCAATCCATTCACATTAAGGCTATTTCCAAACTACATTTTCTAGATTAGTATTATTTACTCAAATTTGACAAATAAATGGGACGCATATTTGAAAAGGATTTGGATTACATACACATGCTTATAAACCATAAAACAAATATATTTTAAATGACACATTACCAAAAATATATGTGCGTGTCTTTACAAAAACACTTACCAAAACTGGTGTAGATATTGAAGTCACGTAATTAAAGGTTGTTAAGTATGACATTCTGTTAAGTATTTTTACTTCCTTGTTGCGTAACTCGGTAATTCGATCCTCGAATGCCGGTTCCCAAGCATACATTTTTAGCATTTTGATGCTTATTATCGTTTGGTTGATGAGTTTTGTTCGTTCGTCCTTGACGTTCATTAAAGCGGTCTTTATTAAAAAAAGAATTTAAGATTTATTTACTGATATTTCATCTGTTAAATGGGTACGTTTTGTTTAAAATAACAATGTGATTGCAATCGTACATTTATAAATGTGATAAAAAACACTCAGTCGTAGCAGCTGCATTTTTCTTTAATGCTACTTTGGTTAATATTGCATCAAATAGATATATATTCTTAAAACATTGAGACAAACGTTTTGATTATTGATATACTATTGTCACAACAATTAGGCAAAAAAGTGATTATTTAACTAAAACATCTCTAGTAACTACGTGGCGTACATAGCGTACGGCACAGTCATAAATTGTTAACTAACCAAACTATAACAAAAAAGTTAACTAATATAATTACATAGTAAATTTATATTGCTTAACGTAAAAAAATTGAATTACATTAAATAGAAATAACTTACATGTAGCAATTTAATTTTTTTTACTATAAATGCATTCAAGGGAAGAATAATTAAAGTTACTCCAAATCCAGTAAATGTAGCATAGCCCAATTGATTCCATAATAATACAAGTGAACTGATAATCAATAAAGGTGCAGACCAAAACATATGACCATTAATTGTTATGTACTGAAGGCGTTCAACATCTATAGATATTAAATTGAGAATTTGTCCGGTCGTTAAAGATTTCCTGGAGTTATTCGACATTTTCATAAACTGAAGAAAATAAACATAATTAATAAATTCACAAAAAGTATGTCAAATTATTAAAAAAACATGTACAATATAAAAATATAATGCAATATTAGACGTCAATTTATTTCCAAAATGCTAAATAAAAGCACTATTAAGTTGATCATTTAAATTAAAATCAATAATTATAGTAACTATAATAGAAAATAATTATTTACTGATATTTCCCCAACGAAAGTAAAATTTAAACTGTGGAAACATTTAAAAGATAGCTTAAATAGAATTTATTCTTGTTTAAACAAAATAAAAATAAAAATATTGAATAAATTAAAATACTCGATTTGAAATAGTAGTCATTCTTAAACAATAAACAAATGAATGTTGTATATATATATATATATATATATATATATATACAATAAAAACAAATTAAACTAGTAATGTTTTACATAAATTTTTAAAAAAGATTTTTTTTAAATAAATAATTTTATAATTAAGATATTTTGAAACAATAATTTCTAAAACCGATTACATAAGTATTAAAACTGACATTTAATGTAATACTTAAACTGAATATAAATTCAAATTTGTGGTTTTAGCAAAAAGTTAGAAATGCAAGTTCTATTTATAAATGTTAACAACCTTCATAAACTTGCCCCATAAATAGGATTAAAACTTATGTTCATAAGGACGTTGATTAATACTCTGTTGCTTTAACTACTAGATCACCCTGATACAATTTAAAATTACTTTGTAAAGTAATTTACACTAACGAGAATAAAAATAATATATTGAACAAAACAGTATAATTTTAATTAAATATTGCTATAAATTTTTATTTAATTTAATCAGTTCAATAAATAAATTAAAGTTTTAACAAGTTTTTAAACAGGTTAAATTAATAATAGCATATAATATAGAATCATTTTTACCTTACGATAAATCATTCCAATCAAGACTGACTTTACTTTCATAGCCATATGATGAGAAAAATGAAAAAAGCGTTGAAAAATTGTTAAACGCGCGATACCAATTGCAATTAAAGCTACAGCGTAAAAATATCCGTGCCAGTTAAACGGACTTGCTTCTATATCAGTAGTCAAGGTAACGTTTTTGACGTTTACCTTTATTTTAATATGATCAATAAATTTACTACAATATATATATATATATATATATATATATATATATATATATATATATATATATATATATATATATATATTCTTAAATCATTATTAGAGTTATTTTTTTTACATATATTACACATAATCAATGTTTACCTCATTACTAGCGGAGTACATAAATATAATATATCACAAACCAATCTACATAGAAATGCACTAAAAACGTCTTTCCAAAATGTTAAACATAATGCTGCTGCTAATGATGGTTTTTTATCAGATAACCTTAATACGGATTAAATAAAAATGTAAAACTTTATGTACACTGTTTTATAAAAAATTATAATATTTTAAAATTTTTAATTGATTGTTAAAGCATTTTATAAAAATATAATAAACTACTAGCAGATAATCCTTAATTATAAAATTATTCAATTAATTGTTAATAATAAAAAACATTCTGATATTCCAAATACCAAATTAGACTCATTGTCTATTTTATATCATTTAAATTGCACAATATATATATATATATATATATATATATATATATATATATATATATGTTTTACGAGAAACATCTTTTAGCAGTAAACATTTTAGCGAAGCCGAACATGGGCCTGCATTTTAGTGCCGGTGAGTATTTACTAAATTATGCTTTTTTAATAAATTAAGCCTAATCGTTTCATTACATTTAAAAACATTTGTGTTAATTCAGTGTGTGTTAATGTAATAGATTCGGCATTACAATAATAAAAAACAGTATAATAAATTTAAATTTTGGTTTTATAAAATATTACATAAAACTTTTATTGTTTTTTTAACAGGCAGTACACCTATTGGGTAGGGTCACAAAAAAAATGTCTGTAAATTGTAACGAAAACATTTTACTTTATGGAAAGTACAAACTTAGCTACATTGCAGAAAACTACACCCCAACCCTTCAATAGGTTCAGGGGTGTATATATTTTTTATTCACTAAATGTTGTGTTAGAAGTGATTCAATCTAACCAGTCCCAAGCCTGGATAAAGAAGGAGGGTTTGAGTGCAAGGTTAGCAACCTGGCATCTATAAAATTTTATACTACTACAAAAACAATTAAAAGACCCATTCCGGCAGTCTCATGTTCTCTTTGAATTATGAGACTTTGTTGTTATTTTTTACTGTAATTGTTATCTTATTGCCCCATGCTCATGTTTTTAAAACAAAAGGGTTTTGTAATACTACTACTACTACTACTACTACTACTACTAATAATAATAATAATAATAATAATAATGTTATGTCAGGATGCCTCTAGACATTGTATGAAATGTAATACCAGTCGTCGTTTTCCGTTCAGTATTAGACAATGTAAAAATAAATGCAATTGATTCTTT
This sequence comes from Cardicola forsteri, assembly GCA_025895645.1. NCBI lineage: Eukaryota > Metazoa > Platyhelminthes > Trematoda > Strigeidida > Aporocotylidae > Cardicola > Cardicola forsteri. The sequence goes on along the minus strand of JAKXYG010001011.1, from coordinate 128,275 downwards.
AAATGTTACACTAAAATTGTACTAATTTTAACATATGTAGAAAATTATGTAAACTGACGTTTATATTAGCATTCTTCATATTTAAAAACCCACAAAACAGAGTTTTAAATTGTTTTTAATAACATATGCACTTTTTGTTTATCTGTAGTTAAATTTGTACTACTTGATTTATATTATTTCATAATTATTTGTTAATTCTTAACCCATATTTAACCTCTTTATGCTGTAATTATAATTGATTGTTTGCTAAATTTAAAATAATAATACTACTATAAAAGTATGGTATGGTGTTGTTCGATTACAATATTACAATTTTATTTAATAAATATCACTAGTATGCTTATTAAAATTTAATTAAATTATAAAAAAATATTAATCTTACTTGTTAACATATTTTTTTGGCTTTGACCAATATAACTTGAACTTTTCTACATTATATTTGCTTGTATCTGTCCAACGTAAATTCCACAAATCATTAGAGGAAATTTTACGCTTATAACCTTTCCATAATAACCTAATTTGTTTAAATAATATACGACTTTTAACAATAATTTTAATTAAATAATGCTTTATATACAAAACAATTTTTCTTATATAATAATAAATTATGCAAAACGTTTTAATAATAGTGAGGTTGTACATCGTCTGTTTTACAGTTTTCTTCAAACATTTGTTAATAATTTTTACCTTATTGAATCAAATTTGACTACAAGACTTTTCTATCCAAATGCATATTTAAATAGTTATATTATGTTAATTATTAACATACATGTTTTTTGATAAACTATTATACTATTTTTAAAAATATGCTGTGAATTATTTCTTTAATTATTGGCTTTAATTATTTTGGAAATATATGGAAATCAATCTTTAAACAAATCATAATCATTTAGGTTTTTAAAAAGGCGTAAAATCATTTCTAATAACCCAGTGACATTAACATTATCCTTAAATTTTTATTTATTATTTGACAAAACGTATTATATTTCATCATAAGATTACAAAGGAATTAATCTTTTGTTTTTATTTAAGGATGTTGGTTAATAAACATGATAACAGTAACTTTATTCATAAAGCGGTTTTTAATTCTTTAATTGGATTACAATAACAAATTCAAATTGTACAGTAAACACTTGGTAACTAATGCCTTTCTAATACTTTTAAAATAAAGTAGAATGTTTAGAAGTTAATAACAAGCGTAAGTTTTTGTTCTATTACAAAAGTATAGATATAATGCATATATATATATATATATATATATATATATGTCTGCTTGAGATCAAATGTAAAATGAAGGGGTTTCAAAAACAAAATTTTAGAATATTTTATTAATGTGTGTAACAAAATTTTAGTTCTGTTTGCTAATGATTTTAATTGTATTAGCCTTGGCATATTTTATTTACTAGGTTTAACAAGGCGACTAGAAGTAAAATTCCTTTAGACTAACTCTTATTAGCATTTAAATACTGCGTTGCATGTATGATTCCTAAAATCTGTTCTGTGTGCTATTATATAAAGTACCTATTGAAAATATTTTGTTTTATAATATTTGACTCTTTTCTTCTGTTTCGCTCTAAACGTAATCAGATTATATTATTATTATTATTTTTATTATTATTATTATTATTATTATTATTATTATTATTATTATTATTATTATTATTATAATCATTTGGTGCACTGATCATTTTATGTAGTTCTTTGATAAACTTGAAAAAAATTATTAATTTAATAATATTATCTTTGAAATTATTGTATAATATTTAGCAATTTAAATTTTTTCTTACGCTCATGGTGTAAAATATATTTATGTATTTGATGATGCCAAATACACTTCTACTCAAGTATGTAAACGGATAATAATAAAAAATGGTAAAATAGTACAATCAATTGACTTACTCATACATAATAAAATGAAAATTTAAGAAAATTAACAAAAACAATGTAAAATAATAATAAAAATACAAATAAATAAAAACATTGTTGTTAAGCCATAAAAATTTTAATTATAAAAATTTTTTTTCATTTTACATTTTAAAAACAATGTTTATTTTATGTTTAAGATAAAACATACACTTAAAATTCCAAACATATTTTAAAATTATTCTTTTGTAACTTTAAAGTTTTACTAAAAATAATGTTTAAACAAATAACTATTTACTTTATTCTAATGATCACTTACATTTTTATGCAATATTAGAAATTAAATACCTGTCTAATAAAATCACAATTTACAAAATCATCTAGTATACTATCTCCGTACATTTTAGAATTTATATATTTTTTCTAGAGAGCATCAGGAATAAAACAATTTAGCCAATCTCAATCATAGAAAAAGGAGACGGGTTTAACTTTAATAAAGAAATCCAGCAGTAAAAAAACCCATACTTAAACTAGGTATTAGTTATAAATGCTTCAAACTAAACCAGAAAAACAACCATTGATAGAAGAAGGAAAAGTTGTAAATAAAAAATTTTTATATCTAGCGGTACAACGCTTGATTTGAACCTGGATGAGCATGCATTTAAATCCCACCACCGTCACCAAATATGGGCACACTTTTTGTTATATTAAAATGTCTACTGTTGAAAAATGTTTACCGTAAAACATTCAAAATAGCAAACATAAATAAATAATAGAAAAATAGTAATGCACAAAATAACTTTTTTAGTTGCAAGTTAACAAGTTTTTTTGTTAATATTAAATTTTAACGCAAAATTATAATTAATTTTAATTAATGCAATCTTAATTATAACTTAATATTTTTGGTAAATTAATGTATTTTTATTAAAAATTGAATTAAACGTAAATAAATATTAAATATATTTATAGTCTTTGTATATAAATACATGCAAATTATCAATATTAATATAATAAATATACAATACTTTTATTAAAAATAGTTGCCAAAGTTGTTCATTAAATACATTTTAAAACAACATAATTAATTAATTTTAATAAGTAAACAATACAAAACATGTTAATATACATTTAGAACAATTATACTGTAGAATATTTAATATAAAAAATTATTTTAAAAAAATTAATTTTATTTTTAAGAATAGTCTTTTAAAAAATAAAAATATTAGATCGTTTTTTAACAAGATAAACTATAAAGTAGAAATTTTAAATAAAACAACTAAACATTTAATGACTAAATTGTTTAAAAAAATTATTATTATACTTACGAATTAACGTGCGTAATGTACTAATAATAACAAAAATATAGATTTTTAAACAAATACATTTTTTGTAAGGATTATAAATAAATAAACATTTGGGTACATACTTTGTAATCCACAAAAACGTAATATACAAAACAAATATTGTATTGTCTTCTGGACATATTCTCTTAAATTAACAAAAAAAATTTATAATAATATAAAAAATTATTTTTGAAATTTAATTTAAAACACGGGACATAAAATAATTAAATTGTTGCATTTTAACAAAATATTATATAAAAATACAATACTTTATAATAATTTAAAAACACATATTAAACTTAAATAGCAACAATTGTTAAAAAAATAAACGTTTTTATTTTTTTATTAAAATGTTTAGTAAACATAGTTAGTTTAATCTCAAAAATAAAAATTACTTTATTTTTGTTTGAAACATTATTAGATGTATAAATACTTTGATTATCTTGCGAATAAGTAAAATAATGGCATATGAATAATACAAAATTAATCAGTACATATATTCCTGTTACAATTAAATTTAATAATAAGTCTTGTTCCTGTATCAAACAAAAAAATTACATGTTACTTAATTATTAATATTTACCCAGATGTACGTTCCAAATTAATTAAGCATTAGAAAATAATCAATTTAATACATTTATATAAAAAATTATTTGTTTTTATCACGGTTATTTTACTTAGTCTAACAACCATATATGTAAAAATATCTTTTAAATATTTTTCGATATAAGTTTTTTTTTATTTATCCAGCTAAAGTTACGTACTCAGTTTCTAATTTATTAGTTTATGTTCATAATATAACATACTAATATATAAAAAAATTATTATTATTCAAATTTTATAAACAATGCTTAAATTTTTTAAATTATTAGTATTTTAATACCGGGGTGGTCTAGCGGCACAGCGCTCGAATTCGGACCTCGGTGGGCATGGGTTCGAATCCCATCACCGGTACTAAAATTCGGGCCCACGTTTGGCTTTGTTAAAATGTCCATTGTTAAAAAATGTTTCTTGTAAAACATTTAAAGTTGCAAACATAAATAAAATAAATGATAATAAATATATATTTATTTATTTAACAATTTTTAATCGTTTTGTCACAATAATTAACTGTTTATTTCGGCGATAATAAAATTGTTGCTAGAAGGTTATTTATATTTAAATTAAAATGTACAAAATAAATACTAATTACATTTAATAAGTTTAAAAAATTGTGGCAAAATATTAATTTATCACAATTTATATAATTTAATTATAAACTTAATAAGTACATATGTTTTAACTTTACACTGTGAACCACCCCTTACACAACGGATGTAGGACCGGCTACGATGAAATGAAATATAGTTATACAGATAATTATACAAAATTAATTTTTACAACAAAAATCTTTAGTTGAATTAATAAACAATACAATATTTTAAATTTTAAATTTACCAAATAAAAATAATTGATAATTGATCGCAATCTAATTAAATTTATCAGCAATTCATATGTCCAAAACGTAAATAATATGCTAGTTTTTATTATTTGTTTTTTATATTCAAATTTATAAATTAAAAATATAAATATCTGTTATAAATAAATTATATTTAAACTTATTACCCAACAAAATAAATTGATTGATGGACTTATATACATAATTTTCCTATAATGTAACTTCGGAATAATAGCATGAATTATTTCAATTAAAGATAAAACTATCAAAAATAAAATACAGATCTAACATTAGAAATTATTTTAATTTACTTGTTTTATTCTTTGTAAAACGTTTTTAAAATTTGAATATATCGTTGGTTTTTTAAAAAGATATAAAATATACCATGGACAAACAATTACTATATAAATTAGTGAAATTAATTTTAAAATAGAAAATTGAAAACATAATGTAAAATCTGGATTATTAGTTTGCCATGTAAATGAAGTATTCTAAATTTACTAGATAAATAATAAATAAACATTTACCCAAAATGTCCAATATATTGAATAATTACCACAAACATCTAATAAATTAATCATTTTACACATTTATATTTTAGTATTTTTAACAAATTTCAATACCAGGTCTTTTATTGAAATATGCGAATATGTTTTCGCGATACAAAACTATTTAAATTAGTAAATTGTGAAAATTAGTAAAACAATTGATCAAAAATGGAAATTAATTTTATTGTAATGTTTACTTAATTTTTATTTAATTAAAATATTAAAAAAAATTTAATTAAATTAAAATTATATTATTATTAAAACAATAATTATTTTTAAATTATTGAATTAAAAAATTATTAACACTTTGATAATATATTTTATTGTAAATTTTAAAACTTTTTAGTATTTAAATATTTAAATACAAATAATATTTAAAACTCATTATTATTAAATAATTCAACAAATTTTAGTAACTTGTTTTTATTAATTTAGTTGATTAAATTTGAAGAACGCTTGCATTGATATAATCCAAAAAGTTAACTAGTCTTGTTGTTAATTAGTTAATTATTTATATTAATAACGTTAAAAACAATAATTGTATCTTTATATTTTGCTGTTATAAGTTAAACAGTTATAAATAATAATAATAATAGGAAAATGGCGTCGTAGGAAATAGCTGCATTTTCAAAATGGTATAACCAAATAAATAAAAAAGTAACAACAGAACAACTGCATAAAACCATTAATTATTTATAGCTACCTAAAAAAATAATATAGTAAAAAAATAGTTTTGTTGTTGTACGATTTTAATTGGAAAACTGTATCTGTGTATTGTAGATCATTGTGTACGTGTTGTATCAGTGTAGAAGAATTATAACGAACATTTAAAAATACTTTGCTTTATTAATTTTTATTTTAGTCACAATTTTTATATTATTGTACAATTAAACAATGTTAACATAATTAAAAAAAAATTTAATATAAATTTTATTTTATATTTGTAGTTTTTACATATGTATTATAATTTTTGTGGATTATTATCATTCTGTGTTAATCCTGTTGGTGAATAATATTGGTATGTTTGTATTATTTTATTTAATAATAAATTGTAAAACAATCTATTATATTTCATAAATATTTTTTAATTAAAATTAACTAATGATAATGTTTAATATTTACATAAGTTAAATGAGTGGAATAAAAAAGTGATATCTCAGCGAGATTTTACATTTTAATATTTTCTAACTATTAGAGTGTGAGGTTTATATTTGTTAACCGTTAAAATTTGAAGCTTAATATTTACTAAATGTTAAAACTTACAGTTTAGTACTGCTAATCTTTAAAGTTTAAAGCTTACTTTTCTTCATTCGCAAAGTGAGGTGCGCGTCACGCTACACGTCTATTAGAGAATTATTCATTCTTTTCTCTTTTCTTCTTTTTAAAGATTATTGCATTGTAATACAGAAATTGTCTTATTGTTTTTGTATATTTATAATCTTTGCTTGTTTATTATAATTGTTAACTTTCACTATCTACCTTGATTTTGTCTTAATTTCACAAAAAAAAATTCGGTTATTAATCCCCCTTTACCTCACTATCCATTTTATATTCCCCCCCTGAAAACTTGATACTATTTGAAAACCGACTACCAAAAAACGTTTTGGCTTACTTAATTCGTGAAAAATCCTGAAAGCTTTCTGTTTACTATAAAAGCTTACTATTTGCCAGGTGTTAAAATTTACAGTTAAATAGTTACTAATCTTTTAAAGTTAGAAACTGACACAATTGTATACGTCAATAACTTTATTAAGAATGTCAAAGCCTATATTTTTAAAAACAGATAACAAACAGCGTTTGGTTACAAAATTGTGTGATCAATATGTGTTAAAAACAAAATATTAAGCTAAATACGTTAAAAATTAAAACAAAGATTAACATTATTAAAACTTTAATTTACTTTAGGTAAAAATGTAAAATTTTATCGCAATTTTGGTCTTGTTTTTCTCTGGTTTAACCTGATATGGATATTTACCAACAATCCCAATTAATTTTAATTAAAAAGTCCTTGTCTAATCTATAATATTGCCCATACTGTTTATCAGTAGAAAAAATCACGTAATAATACCAAAAATTTTCAAAGTTAAGTACAACTTGAGCATTAATAAGAAAATGTTTAGCCTATATTATGTATTACTTTAAAGTAGAGTTAATAAAGCATTACGTAAATGCATTATCTTTTTCTATCTAAAGAGAGTTTTATGTTGGAACACTTATGATGACAAATTCAGATTACAATAAATTAATGAAAAGGCTAAATTTAGTATCAAACATTGGTAAATAAACACTTTTTTAATGCAAATAAAAAACTGTAAAATAAACTTAATAAATATAAAATGGAAAATATTTTAGATACCTTAGAACAAGTAGTTATACATTTTTTAAAGTTAATGCAATGACTGTGCGCCGGATTAACCAATAATTTATATCAATTTCATAAAGAAATATTAAGAATTGTAAACATTTGTTTTAGACAATATTAGAATTTTATATAACTATTTTAGAGAAGTTAGATCATAATTAAACTTAAGTTAAAAAATACCACATAATAACAATATTGTTTTAAGTAAAATAATAAAAATGTAAATATATTTTTAACTCGCGTTGTTTATTAATGATGAACTTTAAAATGTGAATTTTAAAATATAAACTGAAAAAATATTGAATATTACTTGCAATAATAATTTGTATTGTTTATATTTTTGATAAAAGAACAGAGTAAATGCATATAATTTTAGTTGATTGCAAAATAGCAAGTCAAAAAAGAACAAATAATTAACTTTTGCACTTCAATGTTAATTAATTTAAGTTTAATTAAGATACAAAATTAATAATTTAATGATTTAAATGTAACACTAGTAATGTTGAATTTGCTGTAAAAAAAGAATAGAAATTTTGAAATAATATTTTAAACTCTATTTTAATAGCTAGTTACATAGCTAAAACACTGATGCTAAATAGAAATCTGATATTATAATAAACACAATTATTAAAATGTGTAAAAAAAAGCAACAGAATGTTAAGTTCTAAATTGAACCGATCACCGGTGTTATTTCTATTACTAATGATAGTGCGTATAATGTAAACATACTACTGCAATTAAAAGTTAATCTTAAGACACCAAAGGAGTTAAAGATGCTGCCACATATATTAAACTTTTAACTAAAATATAATAAAACTTTATTAAATGATACATTCATAAGTTGTAATATGCCCAAAGCACATTAGCCTCTTAATTTACAAGAATTATCATAGGAAAATAACTTGCGATTTTTGATTGATAAGTATTATATAATTTACAACCGTTCCCAGTTTTAAAACAGGTCTGTTCAAGGCAACAGTTTATTTAAAAATTATCAGTAAATAATTAAAAATTATTTGGTTAGGGGGTATGTTAGCATAACCGATAATTTTAGTAAAATAAATGGTCAATTTAACTAGTATATTCCATATCACTCAGTAATATTAACAAATTTTGTAAAGTTAACATTGCTTTTAGTTGTGCTACAGAATACAGGGGTACGTTTTAAAACATGTTTTCATAAGTAAGTCTAAAAACTTTATTTGTTAAAGGCGTGTTAATGCAATTTTCTACGCAACGCATTGCAATTTCTGTAAGTATTAAATGTATTCAATTTGTGACCACCATTATATAGGACTGTAAAATGTATAAAATCGTCCATTTTTATTTTACAACCTATCAACTATAGCTTGCAACAATAAAGGTGGAGATAAATAAAGCTTGTTAACATGCATAAAAACTATTCTTTAGTTTTGAAAATTAATCTATGTCACAAACGGTTGTGCTCTTACCAATAATCCTAGAACTCAACATACTTTAAACGGTGCTCAATTGTCTCGTTCAAAAAATTATTATGCTACCAAGTACCAGGATTTACGGAAATTGATATAAACTAACTAGTTTTTTAAAAATAAATTAAGTCTTAGTGTCAACAAAAATATTCAGAACATTTGACAGGATAATATAACATAAAAATACACATTTTTACGAAACGAAATGTATAATTAAGCATAAAAAACTAAATACATCTAAACTGTAAAGTCATTTGTGCAATGCGTCATTCATAAATAAAATAAATTATAATTAAAAAACAAAATATTAAATAAGTTTGGCTTCTTTGGCCATAGTGTAGAATACCGAATTCTTGTTTTGCAGCAAATTTACGGGTTTGTCAATTTCCATAATTTCACCATTGTTGAGGACTATTATGCTAAAATTAGACATATACAAACCACAAAATAAACAAAATATAAAAGTAATTAAATAATTAACATACATTTATACTAACTAATATGGTCAGACATTTAACGCTTTATTATTTCTAAAATCGCAACAATGTAAATTTGTTCTATTGATATAAAAACAAACTCCTTACGTTTATCGAAAGAGTTACAATTATTTACAATGTCCTGATTGCTACCAATAAAAATAGTAAAATGTTATGTATAAAATTAAACATGAAAATCATCTTAATCTCCTCATAAAAATTATTAATTATGTATCATTTGTGCAATAAATTTTGTAATATCTAGTTGTAATAAAAACGAATAAGTTTTTCAAAACACTGTAAATCAAAAAATAATTGGGTAATAATGTATTGTCCATGTAATTTAAATACCATAACATCAAATTTTACTAATTTCCATGTCATGTTAAAATGTAATACAAAATGCTACATCGCTTGTGTACAGAGTAATGTAGAAGCAAAAAACTTCGAATAAAGGCTGTATACTACTGTCAAATTTTTCGTATGTTACATTTATTATTTGAAGTACGTGCCTTTCCAAATGTCTTTTTTTATTTTTATTTTTTTAATAATATTAATAATTATTTGCAACTTGGATAAGTCATAAAATTGTATTGATATTGTGTTTTTATTGCATTCAAAATCAGATAATGAATACATAGTCGGTTATTATTATTTTTATCAAATCCACATGTAATTAATCGAAAGAATGCAACAACAATGAAATTCAATAGTCTATTCATACCGATCGCAATTGATGATTGTGCCCAACCGATGAGCTATGGTAATGACAGTTCGATCTTTAAATTCGGAATTTATTGTCCTTTGAATACGTTCGTCGGTTTTTAAATCAACCGATGCCGTGGCCTCGTCCATAATCAAAATGGAAGACTTGCGCAGCAGTGCCCGGGCCAAACAAATTAGCTGACGTTGACCAGAACTAAACAGACACCAAGTTGACAAAAAATCAAACCACACTATCAATTGCATTACATTATTCGTTCCAATTAACAAGACATCGTTTGGAATTAGTGAGAAATGCACATTAATTTTAATTCAACACGTTTGCATATAGAACATGGATACAAGTATTTTAATAACGTTTGCTAAAATGATTGTCTTCATTGCTTGCAATGGACAAGACAAAACGCATAATACTTTGCTGCTTAAAACAATATTACAATCAAACATACGTTTTACAGAAACATCAACTTGAATAAAAGTGATCAACATGCAATTAATTAACCAATTGACTAACCTCAGATTTTCACCATTTTCTGTGCACTGCATATCCAATTCCAGTTTGTTTTCATCTAAAAATGGTTTCAAATGGGCAAGTTTGAGAGCATTCCATATTTCGCCATCTGTGTGTTTGTAAAACGGATCCAAGTTGAAACGAAGCGTTCCCGAAAATACAAACGGTTCCTTTCAATTAACAAATTATCAATAACAAGTAGCAAATTATCAATACAACTTGATCAATTAAAGTAAAAAGTACATATTCGATTCTTGCTTTAAAAACATCAAATACACCTTAACAACACATATAAACAATACTATACGTCGTTTTTAAAACATTAAAGAAAATGTTTGCAATGTACTTGTGGAATTATGGTTAGCTTTTCTCGTAAATCATGCAATCCCATATCCTGAATATCTTCTCCATCAATAGAAATGTTACCGTTTGCGGTGTCAATTAGTCGGAACAAACCCAGCATCAGTGAAGATTTACCGGCTCCCGTACGACCGACAACGCCAACCTAAAACATATAATATGCAAAAATACAAGTGTGTCTACGATAGATGTGCAGACACATGTACATATTATTGGTAATCTGCTTTCCAGCAATCGACGCCATTGCACATGTCACACAAGAAGGATTGTAGGCATTTTCAACATTTGCAAACAAATTAGTGTTAGTAGAATTTAAAGTATGCTATTTACCCATCGACAAATCTAATAGACCAACAATTCGATGCTACCAAACATTTACAATATGACAATAGTTTGCAAATATACTATGCATGTTTATGTCATCCTTATAATTTTGTTATGTCATGTTATTTATTTATTTCGTTTAATGGTAAAAGTGTTTCTTTTTACGCTGAACGTATTTGTAGTATAGTATCAAAAATAATGTAATGATAATAATAATAATGATAATAATTAAACTAACATGTTCTCCAGGTTTAATAACAGCACAAATGTCGCTGAGAATCAACTCCAACCCCTTTTGATAACGACTGGAATAATTATCAAAAATTATTTCTCCTTTGGATGGCCAAGTTGGAGGTCGACCTTTCATATTTTCTCTCCATGTTCCCTGTAAATTAAGTTGATATTTTCAATTATATATATATATATATTGAGTAGTTTAGTAAACAGAAAAATTATTTATTTATTATTATAAAAATAAGAAAACATTTAAGATATGAATATCAAATTAACCATGTTTAAAGAATGAAAACAAATTTGTTCAGGTAGTTTAAACACAGTCAATTGTAACAGTTATCGTTAATATTTAAATTGAATTTTAAATAGCTATATAAACAGACATTTCATACTAATAAAGTTTAACTTTCTCGTTTAAGATCTAAGCAATACAAAGGAGTCAAAGTTTTATCTAAGAGTAATGTAAAGATTCAACAGATTCAAAACAAGTTTGAAAGCTGTGTACAAGTTTTTAAAAAAATAAAACTTCTTCTAAATCGCCTACACATAAACGGAAATGATAAAAAGATAAAAGATATATATATATATATATATATATATTAGTATAAATTAAAAAAGTCAAATAATGAAATGATACGTATTTTTCTAAAAATGCAAAATACATATAAATACAACGGTATTTTATTGACCTAGCGTAAACATTTTTAAATGTTCGATAAATTGCAATTGTATTTAATTTATTATGCGCGATGTGTCAATATAAAACAATTTAAATTTTGTTTAATTCAATTTTACATTTTCAAACTTTAGAAAATGATGTGATGTGGAAACATTTAAAATTTAATATATTTAATCATTTAAAAAATATTTGTAAAAGTGCAAAAATTACTTCATCTTCAATATCTAAATATTCATTAATTTGTTCAACACTAATCAAAGAGTTTTCAAAATTTGTGGCAGCATTTATAAGAAACGGAAGTATGTTCGAAATTTTCAACGAGTAACTAATTGCCAAGCCGGCAAAACCCGGTGCTACGGTTTGACTCATTACCACGATTAGAATTGTCGTAATTAGGTTTATAATATTTCCTAAAAATCCCGAAATAATGCCCAACCATCGAATTGACACAATATGTGCATACCAAACTGCTTGGCTTTCATCCACCAAATTGTCTAATTCATCTGAAATAATAAAACAAAAACAGCTCGTTACAATCATATTTACATTGTGCCTTAATAACAGAAAACAAAATCTATTTAATGTAATGTATAAAGGAGATATGGATAATATGCGGTTAATTATAATATGACATTTTTAGTTTCTTATTTAGGAATAATAATAATAAATATGATAATAATTATTATTATTGTCCTAAGTCTGGTTGATAAAAAAGGAAGTTTTGAGCGTAATATTAGCAACTTGACTTACGTAAAAAATATTACTAAAGCAATTACAAGAAAACACCATTTCATTAAACTACGGTAAAAATGTGAAAGCATCACTCCAATCACAGGGTTGGGCAAAAACTGAATACAATTTTAATCTTCGATGTGCAAAATCTTCAAAGCTCAAAATTTTATGCATGATTATGTGGAACAACCTTCTTGCTTTATGTTCTTTCGAGAGAGGTTTTAAAATAAATAAATAAATAATAATTATATTACTATTATTATTATTATTATTATTATTAAACGTCAAATCTTTAATCACTCCATCATTTCAAATAACAAATGCAACTTATATATATATATATATATATATATATTAGTATAAATTAAATATGTATATATATATATATATATATATATATATATATATATATATATATATATATATATATATATTATATATATATATATATATATATATAATATTGTTCACCAAATTTATTTTAATAAAATGTGCTTTCCTATTTTAAAATATACCAGCATTCAAAATAAGCATTAAAGATTTAAATTGGTGCTGTAATTTTGGGATACTCGAATAAACAAACAAATGTTAACAACTAACCAATAAAATTGTTAACCAATTTGTAAGCTCTAATTGAACAAATGCCATACAGTGTCTCTTGAAAATGTGTAAAAATAGGCGATTTTCGAACTGCATCAATTCTTTTCAGTTGTCTACCAGCACAAATATATATTCGTTGAATAAAAATAAACACCATCAATAACGGAACAATAACGACCAAATTCCAAGGGGTCGAAAGTGTGATTAGAACAAGACAAGATAAACATTGAACTGACATTTGCATGAGCGTTCGAATATTTGCTGGAAATGTCACATCTATAGAATCAATGTCTTTTGAAAATCTAATCAGATTGATAATAAACAAAATACACAGTTAGTAGGGAATAAATTTCTGTAAATTAATTTTATTTATTTTATAATAATCACATTTATACAAATGTTGTTTTTGATAAATAATATGAAATACAAAACTAAATATTGAAATCGCAAATTTATCCAATTAAACTAATTGAAAACAGTAGTAAAGTGAGCTAATGAATACAGGATGCAACTTAGAAAGTTTACAGAGGATTTACAAATAAATTAACAAAGCGTTGGATTAAATTCAACACACAAAATATTATCTCCTACAACTTTTTCGAATGATAAATAATTGCATGAAAAAAACAACAAATAGTCAAACAATTTAAGCATATTTTTCAGCTATATTGAAAGGAATAAGTTGCAATCCTTATCACAGATCCTCTACCTATGTAAAGGAAAACGGAATATTATTCAAACCATAAAAGAAGGTTTGACGACTACACGGACGTTGTATAATAATTAAATCTAACACTCGTTTATTCGATATACTTACTCTTTAGTTATCTGCCCACATAGATTATAATTACAGAATGCATATAAACTAAGACCAGCGTTAATTCAGTTATATCAAAACATTATAAATTCATTATAATTATGCAAACAGGTAGAAACCTCATTAAAAGCAGGCGTTTTGCTGATGACGCTGTAATAATATTGCCATAATATCCTAAGTCTGCTAATTAACTGAAAAATGAATACAAAATAAGTAACTACTTATCTATTTCATTACACTTCTCAATATTTCTTTCGGTAAACCGATAAAAGTGCTTACACAAGCAAAGTACATAAAGGTGAACAAATAAGCAAGACAAATACTAGGAGTTGAGTCATTTAAATCTACGTTTTTCAATAGATCTACCTCAATATAAATATCTTCAACTATGCCATGCACATCAAAAAACCATTCTTCAATAATATATTCACAAATACTGCTTAGTAGGAAAAAAATTGAGTGGCGTCGCTAAATGGATGCGGTAAAATGTTTCTCAAAAAAAACTAAATAAGAAATCCTAAAGACGTTAAATAATCATACACAAACTCATTCAAAATTTACAATCCAAATCAAGTTGCGTTAAACAAATTCTAATTATTTTATACCAAAATAAAATATAAATTAAACTATTTATTGTGCTAGTATACCGAACGTATAGTTACCTATTCATTAGACGTCCAGATGGTGTAGTATCGAAAAACCAACTTGGTGCCCTTATTATCGTACGTAGCAAGTTCAAATGCAATTTTTTTGATGCCGAGGATGATCCATGAGTTAACAATAGGTTTTGACAAATTGTAAAAACGGCTAAATTAAAACATATATTATAGGAAATTATTTAAATAATGCAATTAAGCTTATTCTGTATTAGAAAATGTAGCTATTTTAAAAAATATAATCTACTCTATCAATTTATTTACTGATCAAAACCAAAAGGTTTTGCTTTAAGCGTCATTACATAGTTTTCTAAGACAAAACAGTAAACAATACAATTGCATAATAATTTTTAATCCAAATTATTACCGTGTAAACATGCAAAAGTAGCATAAATGCCCAAATAAAAATGAACAGATCTTTCATGCTCTTCAGCTGTTTGAGAACGTTCAACGAGTGATTGATTAGACCAATAGCCAAGCCAAACATTAATGGCGATTACATTGAACAAAACTAAAAGGTATGATCCAAACGTCGAGACAATTTTCCAAACTCCATAATTCTTAATGTAAGCCTTAATGACAGAGAATCGTACCTATATTAAAATTATATATATATATATATATATATATATATATATGCATCTATGCAAGATGTATGCGCATATTGCAGTGCTAATGCTGATTCTGATCACGATCTTGCTGTTGAAAAAGTTCATTTATATTTGAAGAGAAAAGAAACCATAAAACTATTACTTCCATTTTCGTGTAAGAAACTTAAGCAGTAACATATCTCAAACTAATTCTATAATTCGTTAAAAAAGCATTTCAAAATATGAAGAGTAAAAAAATCTGATGATCAATAGAAATTGTTTCAAAAAATAATTACAGATTGTGCAACAAATGTGCTGGTTAGATGTGGCTTTACAAATAAACAATGAATTTCACCAGTTTCTTAAAATCTAATTGATCTCAGAAAGATAACAAACTTAGAAAAAGATCAATGTAACAATCACGTTATCTGGAAAATATTTGATGGTAAGTATAGAACTTTAGATAAACAAGTTAAAAAAAAGCTGTCTAAAAGATAAGAATGATTGGTTAGAAAACAGATGCATAGAAGCAGATAAGGCAGCATCAAAAAATGATTTCAAAACTCTGTATAAAATTGTAAAATTTACTATGTTTTCAAGTCAACCAGGAGCACTGTATTTCAGTGATTTAAGGCGCTGGCCTGACACCAGATAGGGCGTCGGTTCAAGTTCATGTGTATGTAAAACTTGAAAGGTATGTGCTGCTGATAATTCCGCTCCTAGTTGACTTGAAAACCTAATAAATTTATTATACAAGTGAATCTGACAATACTAATATAACATTTCTAAAAACAAATAATCCCTTAAAAACCCATTGTTAAATATTACGGATTAATTGTTCGAAAACGAAAATGTTGTGCACAATGTTAAACAATTATTTGCTCATCACAATTAGTGGACAAAATATTGATAGTGTTGATTCCTTTACATATCTGGTAAGCATCATTAGTAAAGACGGAAAAAACGAAATTAATTTTAAAGCCAGATTTGGAACAGCAATGTCAGTTTTTCAATATAATCAAGTTCTTCCATCCACTGAAAGATAAAACTTTGTTTGTACGTATCAATAATCATTTCTACGGCAATATGAGGGAATAGAACGTAGAACCGAAGAAACAAGATT
Source organism: Cardicola forsteri (assembly GCA_025895645.1). Classification (NCBI taxonomy): domain Eukaryota; kingdom Metazoa; phylum Platyhelminthes; class Trematoda; order Strigeidida; family Aporocotylidae; genus Cardicola; species Cardicola forsteri. The sequence continues at coordinate 111,445 of JAKXYG010001011.1, read as the reverse complement.
GATAAAATGGTGAATGTTTTTCATCGCCGGTGCCTTAGAAGTACTTTAAAGATTACCTGGCGCGATCACATTTCAAATGATGAGATCATGAGAACAACTGACTTTCGCTCATTACTTGACATCATTACAATTTAACAAAAAAAATTACTTGGTCATATTCTACGTTTACCGCTTGGCAGACCAGCAAGAACGGTTTTGGAATAGAAGATGAAATATGTCAAAAAAGGTTGATAAACCATAGAAAACTTGGATAAAAACTATTCGAGAAGATCTAATTGAATTGAATGTTTCATGGGATTTAACAAAACGCTTGGCAACATATTCAAAGGATGTTGGTTATGCTGTAATTGTTATCTTATTTCCCCATGCTTATTTTTAAAGCAAAATGGTTTTATAATGATAATAATAATAATAATAGTAATAATAATATAAAATATATTAATTATTATCTGCAATAATGTAAAAAGCCATTACAAATATTATAATAAATTCAAATTCTTATAATATCAACTACAAATGCAACTAGATACAATCTATTAATTCTCATATTGAAATAAGAATTTTTTCTGTTTTAACATAATTTACATTCAATACTGTTGAACATAAATTCTAGTCAATATAAGCAAGAAGCGATTTGTGCAATTGGTTACAGTTTCGTCAATCTCATCATAAACAGGTAACTAAATATATACAATTTAAATTTGTTTCGCAAAGGACTGTCAGTATACCATCCATATTTGCAGTTTCCTTTGTTTTTAATTAAATAGTTAAGTCAAACTGGTTTTCGTCCTGGTATGGGATGCATCGGGCAAAATTTCAGCGCCCTACGTATGTAGCCTTCATTGACTACTCTTCAGCTTTTGATTCGCTAAACAGAAAAGCACTTTGGATCGCTATGTTACGTGATGGAGCACCTCTGAAACTGGTAAATCTTCTACGTGCTTTGTACAAGAACTCAACTGCTGTAATCCGCAATTGCAACAGATCTACTACAAAGCCATTCGAAATTTGCAGTGGCGTCCGTCAAGGCTGTGTGGCTGATCCACTTTTGTTCAACTATGCAATTGATGCTATATTTGCCAAGATCTCTGTACAAATGGAAGGTGTGTTCGTTGGTAGCATACAAACCAAAAACCCAAGTTATACTTCTACGTTTTTTAAGTCATCATAGTCAATCGTTTAATATGCCATACAAATATAGAAATAATGAAGGAGACTACATCACCATCTACAATAAATAAATAAAATGTTTCAACCAGTAGATATTCTAGTGTATCCAAATAACGGCCTGTATTTAGTGACGGTGGTAAGACTTAAATCACACATTTAGACATAAATCTAGTACCATAGACACCTGTCATACAGGCACATGTATATAAAATTATGAGCAATAAATTAGCATCCAATCATTGAAAAACCTACCCATTGGAGCAATACCGTAAACGAACACTTTCTGTAATCCTCGAGAACCATTAGGAAAGTTGACAAACGATTCGCAACCATAAATAATATCGGCATCTTCCATACGTATTCTCAGTTTCAAACTAGAATTTTTATACAATGTTACATGATCGTTTGAAGATTTGATAAAATTTTTATTTTCAAACCAATTGTATATTCGATTTTCACTTTCATTTTGAGAAAATCCACATGACAAAATGACATAATCATCAATGGGTTTAGTAATAAGTGACCAATCTTCATTATTCGCCAATAACTTCCATTGTATAAAATAAACTGAAATAAAAATGATACTAACTAATATTCTTACTTGATTTAAAAATATGTTTAAAAAATATCACATTTACCGATAAATAGTGTTATTACTATCACTGTTGTGCAAAAAATTTTTTTTACAAATTCTAGTACAACTAGAAAATTTAACCTTAAAAAAAGAAATAACAACAGTTGGTAACACAAACACTCCTTCAAAAACAATTTGTAGTGTCAAAATAATTCCTTGAAACTGTTCATTTATTATTACTCCAACTTAATTAGTAAACATGTAGGAAATAAGTACATAAAAAGTTCATAATATCAATTCAAGCAATAAACTAAAAATGCGAGAGTAAAATAAATTAATCGTAGTGTAACCAAAGTGAAAATAAGAAATTACAAAAATTAATTCAAACTATACTGAAATTAAAGTCCATATTTTAACATCATTTATACAAAACTAATACAAATCATTACAATAAAATTATTAGGTTACAAAATTCACTAAAAATAATTTCAAACTATCAAAATATGCTGCAGTGAAACAAGTTACTATACCCGTTTTTCTGTATAAGTTTTATATGCAAAAACGGATATCATCATCAGACGAGATAAGCACCTCCGCCACCACTTATTATCGCCCTGAGTAGTCCAAATTACCAAAACACCTGCAAAACATCAACTTTTACAAAGTACACTTAATAAACAACACTTGAAATATACTAACATTAAATATTAATTACATTCCAAATTGAAATCCTCTACTGATCTCTATTAACTATAAACGGTAATCAGTCGGACGCCCATTTAAGTAATTCATTTGTACAAAGGGTTAGCATAAATAAAAGGATTGAGTTGACGTGCTAAAATGCCTGTCCAAATTATTCGTTGTTAATCCGGTCATCTATATTTTATTTTTCTAAACACCGTTTATCATTAAAAAATCAGCAATAAATCCCAAAAAATTAACCACAAAAAAATTTGATTCATTACTCTAGTCCAAGATAAATTAAAAAGGCAAGGGGGGAAATCAATAATTTCTTAATCCTAAAATACAATATACTACAAATGTTTAAATTTATGATTGTATATATATTTTAAAAATTTTAAATGCAAAATAAAATGGCTTATGCGCCAAAATGCATATAAGTAAAGAATTAAAACTATATTTTTGTTTTTTACGACTTACACCTTTAATAATAAAATACCACTTTTTTCCATTCAAATTTTAAATTACATAAAACTAAAATCAAACAATTCATACATTACAGTCGTCAACTATTTTAATCAGTATATATATATATATATATATATATATATATATATATATATATATAACTATTAAAATGCTTTTTATCAATATAAAACAATTAATAAAAATAAACAGTTTATTTATGTATATTAAAAATCTAATACCAAGAATATTGATCAATAAAATGTAACAAAATTCCACTCAATTAGGCAAACAAAATTGATCTTTAAATTGATAAATCAACTAAGATATTTTAACATTAAAGTAATGATAAACTTATATTGTATAAGTAATTACATTGTAATTTATTAAAAAATATAAATACAAAATAAAATTGACTCACAAAAAATTAATAAACGTAATGGTGTAAGATGCATACTGCATACTGCATACTGCGACATCAAATAAGCCGGTGAAAACTAAAAGTATTTGATTCTGCGATCCCGTATTCACTGGTGTTAAAAAACAATTTAACAACAAAATTAATAAGAACAATTTAGATTAATAAATTTTTAAAAAATTGTTACAAATATTTATTAAAAAAATAAAAAAACATTAAAAAAAATTAACAATTGAAAATACAAAAATAGATAATTACATTTTAAAATAAAATTATTAATACAATTTAACAATAATTTTTAATAATTTTTGTGATTGTTTTATTATTATTAAAATTTATAATTATTCCTAAATTTTTTAACCTTGATCATTGATAAACTCACATTTTCAAACAAATTCAAAATTGCATTACAGTTTACAAAGTAGGTATTTCTCGTCATACGTTTAAAGTAACGAATTTTAAAGTTATTTAAAACCAAACTATTTAAAAATAATAAAAATAATATTAAAATACAAGAAATTTTTCATTTTATTCAATCATTTATATTTATCTAGTTTAGACCAAAAATGATTTAATTTGGCTAGTCCGAAGCCTGGATTAAGGACGAGTGTTATTAACCTGACCTCTAAAAAAATTATGTTGTTACAAAAACAATAAAAAAACGTTATTTTAGCAAATAACGGCAAAAAAGTAATTACACGTACCAGGATGACATGGTTACACAAATGACAGGGTTGAGTGAATACGAAAGGAAGCTCAATCTTTGATTTGCAGAATCTTTAATGCCAAAGACGTAACCAATGTTAGAATATAGAGTGTGCTTATATTTTTGTACTTGACAGTTAGAACAAATCCTTCAAGAAATGAAAAAGTACAATTTAGATATTTTGGATATTAGCGAAATGCAATGGAAAGGCCAAGGTCATTTCAAAAGTGGATATACATTAATTTTATATTCTAATCAATTACAAAGTTTGTTGAATGTTGTTTCAAGAAGAGACATTAAAATATTGATCGATGATTTTATTTCACAAATAAACAATGACAGATCTGGGTACTTCTCAAATGGTGGAACACATAGCTGCGCTGATAATATAAATAATAATTATTATAGGTCGTTGACGCTAAACAGCGATTGTGGAATAAGTGTTGACAACACATTTTTGCTCACAAAAATATACACAAAACAATGTGGTTTGTAGACGGAAAAAACAACAAACAGAGTGACTACATTTTGTGTGCAAAAATAATGGATTTTAGGATTTCAGCGATTTTCACGAAAAGTTGAGTAAGCCAAAACGCCTTTTAGTACTCGGTTTTTAAATTGTCTCAAGTTTTAGAAGAGAAAAATAAAATGGATGGGAAGGTAAAGGAAGTTGTAGTCACGAAAAAATTTGAAAATCAAAGATACAAAATCCAAGGTAGATGGTAGAGTTAACAATTCTTGAAAATGACAAAAGTATAAATATACAAAAAAATAAAACAAGTACCTATTATAATGCAAAAACACTGCAATAATCTTCCAAAAAAGAAGAAAAGAAAAGGATGGTCTTATCAATGGACGTAATAATAACCACTCTTCAATTTGTCCCTAGTTGATGGTTAACTATCGGAGGTCTGGAAACAAGCCACCAAAGGTAAACATACAACGAAAACAACAGACCATCCAGATAGTTATAGGCCAATTAACATCAACAATAAATTACATATTACAATGCAAAGCTTACTGCAATAGTCTCCAGCAGAAAAAGAAAGAAAGGATGAATAACGCTCCAATGGACGTGTAGCCAATATCTCAAGGTTCACTCGCGAGGTAAGGCGCGCGTCACGCTACACGTCCATTAGAGCGTTATTCATCGTTTTCTCTGTTCTTCTTTTTGAGATTATTGCAGTGTTTTTACGTGTAATACGTATGCTGTTTTATTATTATTTTTTTGCATATTTATCATTTTGCTCGTTTTCTCTGTTGTTCTTCCACTATACCTTGATTTTATTGTGATTCAAATATTTTTTCTGTGACTAATCCCCCTTTACGTCACCATCCATTTCATTTCCCCCCCCCCCGAAAATTTGAGACAATTTGAGACAATTTGAGGACCGAGTACTAAAAGGCGTTTTGGCCTACTCAACTCGTGAAAAATCCTGAATCTAGCTAATGCAGCAGCAAATTGTGCTTTAAGACTATCTCAAAATGAAATCATTAATGCTTCCAAAGATCTTGCCTCGAATTATCAATGCAGGTTCTCTAGACAACATTTCTAATAATTTGTTTAATTCTTTCAAAGTCCCTATAGTTAGATTAATGCTTTTAAGGTTAGATACAACTAATCAATATTTTCTCCATTCGCGTCGTCTTATTAAAACATCGGCTAAGACAAAACTTACTACTATTAAAGACTCCCTTACTTTTAAAATGTGTACACAAATGCACTAAGCCTTAGAAACAAGTTAATTGAGATTAAGTGTATGGTTATTTCAGATGAACCTCATATTATTGGCATCACAGAAACCTGGATTTCTGAGAATATATTAGACAGTGAAATCAACATTTTTGGTATGATACTGTTAAAAAGGATTCAAACAGAGGTAAATGTGGAGGCTGTATTTTTTACATTAAAGACTCCATACAATTCTTTATATTCGAACCTGGGTTCTCTTATTTTCTAAGTAGGCATGATTTTTTGCATTTAGAGATTCCACTGACTTTGAGAAAATTAGGTTTTAGATAAAGTTCTAATAAAAAAAACTTTTTTCCCTCGCTTCCCTACCCTATAAGTACATTATTATAATGAGTGACTTTAATGCTTCCCCAATTAACTGGAACTCTCTTGAAGGGCCTCATCTGTTCTTTGAGTATAGTGTGCTCAAGTTTAGTATTGAGCATACCTTTAATTATATGTCTGTTTTTTACCAAATATAGGCTGAGCTGTCTAAACTTACTTTGACACCGTTCTCTCTTATTAAAATCTATCAAGTTCCTTCCTTCCTTGGGAAAGAGTAATCACTCAGTCCTGTCTCTTTCTGTTTATTTCTTTTCTCTAACCTCTAAATTGCATATGCGTAACTCAATACAATTCCCGGATATTAGGAAGACAAATTTTAGTAGATTACGGGAGTATTTCCAAATTGCTAATTGGAATTTACAAAGTTTCAATAATGTAAATAGCCTATATTCCCACATAATAGAAATTTTTAATTACGGTATCAAAATATTCGTCCCCTTCAAGACCCCCGCCTCCTATAAAAATATTTTTTTAGTCGCATTAAGCACTTAATCCAGAAAAGAAATTTGGCGTTTTCTAAATGGAAAACTACAAAATTGCTCTGTTTTAATTACAATTACATTGATATTTGAAATCAAGTCGTAGCTGCCATAGAAAGATTTACTCCTTAGAGCAAAAATACGATAAAAAAACTATTTAATTTTATTAAAAAAAGAGTTCTTCGGAATGCGTTTTTCTTTTTCCTAAGGATTGTAACGGTTTACCTTTATCAGCCGAAAATACATGAATCACTGCGGTACGCTTGCGTGACGTGCTGATCAAAAGTTGCTTATTGTTAACGCGCGCTACGTGTCTCGTGGCATTGTTATTTGTTTTGGTGTTTTTGGTGTTTTGCTGTTTTTTTAGTGTTTTTAGTGTGTTTATTGCATCAATTGTTGCCTATTTTTTTAATCGGTTCGATTTATAAATCGTGCTTTTTTAAATTAACGTTTTTTAGTATTTGTGTCATGTATTGCAACCTGAGGTTGTACGACTGATTGAACAGTGCAGGTACGTTCGCTATTTGAAACAATTTTATTAATTCTTTAACTGATTATCTACTTTATCTGCATTGTGATATTTGCTTTCTATTTTATTTCAACAGTCATTTCAGTTTCTTCCGACTTAATGATGACCTCCCGCTTCTCGGACTATTCTAGTTTATGGATATGATCTCTCTGTTGCGATCTCCTCTCCTCTAAAGAACTCGCCCTGTTCTCTATTCTTTATCGTCCCTTCTCTCTCGGATGCTTCAAATAAGTCCCTCTTCCAGACCTTCACTCTGTGTTAACGACCAAACATCACTACCATATTCTGATGGGTGATTTCAACGCCTCTTCCATTAATTGGGACTCTCTCAGCTGCTCCTCTAAAGCCTTTGATGCCTCGCTCCTCCAATTTAGTATAAAGCACGCACTTTATCAACACGTTCGCTCTCCTACCAGGTTTAGGATTGGCAGCTCCCCCTCCTGCCTAGATCTAGTTTTCATAAACAAAGCCTCGTTATTAGATAGTATTGTCTATCTCCCCCCTTTGGGTAAGAGTGATCAGACTCTACTTGCCCTCAAAATCCATTTCCCTTTACCATTTGTGGGCATATGCCTCAACCCCTGCCTATTCCTAATTTCCGCAAAACTGATTTTGTTGGTCTCAAGAACTTCCTGAGGCAAGTCAACTGGGACTCCTCAAATTACGACCTAGATACTTCAGACTCCACTCACTCTTGAGCAATGCTAAATCGGATAATAGTCTTCTTTTCAAATTTATTAAGAACAAACGGGAGTACAACATCTCTTTTCCTAAGCTGAAAGATAATCTAGGTTTATTTTTATCGCTCTCTGAGGTGTACAATACCTTTGGGGAATACTTTAAGTCCGTTTTCATAAGTGGAAATCGTCAGGACTCCCCTCCTTCTTACATCGCTACCTCGATCTTCGTAGTAAATCCGTTGCTTGTCTCAGACGGCTTAAAAACCTCAGACTCAATTCACTCCTGAGCAATGTTATATCGGATAATAGTCTTCTCTTCAAATTCATTAAGAACAAACGGGGTTACGACATCTCTCTTCCTAAGCGGAAAGATAATACTGGTTCATTTCTACCACTCCCTGAGGTGTGCAATACATTTGGGGAATATTTTAAGTCTGTTTTCAATCCTGATTTTTCAATCGACTCCCTTTCCGATCCTGCCCTCGATGCCGGTAGCCCTACCATCACTCCCCAAATAGTGTCTAAGTATTTGTACCATCTTAAATCAACTTCTCGTGGTGATGACAACCTCTTCCCCATAGTCCTCAAATAATGTGCATCCGAACTCGCTTCTCCCCACACCCACATTTTTACCCGCTCCATTCAGTCCGGCGTTTCCCCTGCAATTTGGAAGCTAGCTTTTATACGTCTAATTTATAAGTCAGGTTCCAAATTTAAGCCCGATAGCTTCAGATCTATAAGTATTCTGTCTTGTTCCAGCAAAATCCTCGAGAAAATAATAAAATCTGATCTGATGGGTTTCATCACACACAATAACTTTATCAGCCCAGCTCAGCATGGGTTCATGCCGGGGAGATCCTGTCTCTCCAACCTCCTTGAGTTTACCAAGAACATTACCCATAAGCTGGAACATTCACCATCAGTTGACGTTATCTACTTCGACTTTTGCAAAGCCTTTGACAAAGTTCCGCATTTTGCACTGCTTAGTAAACTCAAAACCTTCGGTATATGTCCTCTTCTCTTAGAGTGGATACACGACTTTCTCTTCAATCGCCAGTTCAGCGTCAAATTAGGAAATGCATCCTTCCCCCTACCCCGATTACTTCAGGTATCCCCCAGGGATCAGTGCTAGGGCCACTTCTTTTTGTTATCTACATCAATGATTTGCCCTCGGTTGTTCATTCTGACATCCTTCTCTATGCTGATGATGTCAAAAGTTAGGGCTCTAACCCTGAACAATTGCAACGAGATATCAATAACATCCATCAATGGTCCCTTGACAATGCTCTCCCTCTAATCATTTCCAAGTGTAACCATTTCTGTTTCGGGAAATTTTCTGGGAACCAGTTCATATTCCCGAGTCCCAAAACATCACCAAAATTGACACGGTCAAAGATCTAGGAGTCATTTTCAATCCCTCCCTTAGTTTTTCGTCTCATCATAATAAAGCGATTCTAACCTGTTATCGTCTTACAAAGTTTTTCAGGCGCAATTTGGGGAACCTTCCGGTTAGCTGTACACAACTCTTTTACCAACTTTACACTAGGCCGCATCTTGAATACTGCATTCAAGTGACTTCCCCTCTTCTATGGGCCGATATCGTTAAACTGGATAAGGTCCAAAGAAGCTTTACTAGGCTGCCGCATGCCCTTAGAAGCGTCCCCTATTCTAAGCGATTGGAAACCCTTCGCCTCTTTCCTCTGAAAGATAGAAGACTCCGGGGCAACCTCATCTTAGTTTTCAAACTCATCAAGTCCGATCAATTTAAGCATTTTTTCACAATTTCTAGCGACCCTCGTAGAGGACACCCTCTTAAGCTCTCTAAACCCCGCGTTTATTCTCGCATAGGTCTTCACCACTTCTCCTATAGGGTTGTTTCCGCCTGGAATAGCTTGTCCCCGCACGTTGTGTTAGCCCCCTCCATCCAAGCGTTTAAATTGGCATACGATAAGCTTTTTCTTCTTAATTTTACCTAACACCTTTACCATCCTTTTATTTTTATTTATTCATTTTTATTCATATTTTGTTATTCATGATATCCGATAACTTTGAACTATAGGAGTTTTCTCCTATTTTAACTCAATGTATCAACCTGAAACCTGGAAAACAGTAATTCCTGTCAGCTTTTTGCGCTAAGAAGTTGATGCCACATGCCCTGCCGGTCTCCTGCTAGTATAAAAAAATTCTAAAATTACTAAGAACATGGTCTGCAAATACCTTAAGCACATGCAAATTTAGTTCATGCGGGTCTGATGGTATCTACTCTAGAGTCCTTAGAAAACTCTACTGACAGTTTGGAACCAGTTATTAAACACTTATTCAATTTGTCCCTAGTTAGTGGTTAACTATCGGAGGTATGAAACAAACTTACTTAAAACCAATATACAAAACAAGCAGCAGATACCGCCAGATAGTTATAGGCCAATTAACATCAGCAACAAGTTACGTATTACAATGCAAAAACACTGCAATAGTCTTTAACAAAAAGAAAGAAGGATGGGCTTATCAATGGACGTGTGTACTATCTCAAGGTTCACTCTGGTGGGCGCGCGTCACGCGCTACAGAGAGAAAAGGATAAATAACTCTAATAGACGTGTAGCGTGACGCGCGCCTTTTTCTCGGGTGTGAAGAGAATTTATGATACAGGATACAGGATACAGGATAATTCACGAGATTAGTAGGAGAAACTCCTTTTGATCCCTCGGTTCCCTGAAAATATCATCTAATCGAGGGGAGGAGAAAGAGTAAAACTGGGAAATGCCGATAAAAACTAAATGAAATTAAGAAGGGCATGCTTATCATAAGCTTGCTTAAAGGAATCAAGGGTGGGGGCTGAAATAATATGGGATGGCAAATTATTCCAAGCGAAATGACCTGTGGGAGAAATGACAACTACGGAGACGGGTACAGGCTCCCCAAACTGGAAAACTTATGCTTATGACCCCTTAACATTACCTGTGAGAGCGAAAAATAATGAACTACGCCCAAATGAACTAATTGATACACTAAAATAAGGTCGCCTCGGAGTCTTCTATCTGATAACGAAAAAACTTTAACCTTTTTAGCCGATTGATATGATCAACGTTATGTAGGATCTTAGGTATTCTAGAAGCTTTTCTTTGAACCTGATCAAGTCTATGAATGTCGCGTTTAAGGATAGGGGAAGTAACTTGAATACAGTATTCAAGATGTGGCTTAATATAAAGTATATATAAAAGACGTGTACAACTGATGGAAATATTCCATAAAGTACGCTTAAAAAAATTGATCAATCTAAAACCTTTTTGCGCAGCAAGAGTATGATGGGCAGAGGAATGAAGGGAGGATGAGAAAGTTACTCCTAAATCTTTAATAGATAGTACCGATATAATAGGAGAGTCATTTGAAGGAGATGCTCTAAAAGTGTTCCCCAAAGGTTTACCAAAACAAATATGCTTACATTTTGAGAGATTGAGAGGGAGCGACTTTAAAGAAGCCCAATCATAATGTTAAAAATATCTTGTTGTAGAACCTCAGGGCTGGACCCCCATATCTTAACATCATCTGCATAGAACAGGATGTCCGACTTAACTACCCCAGGCAAATCATTAATAAAAATAATAAAGAGTAATGGGCCAAGGACAGAGCCTTCTGGGACCCCTGAGGAGATCGGACAGGGACTGGATAAATCACTGCCTAACCTAACTTTAAAATTCCTACAATGAAGGTCATCTTTAATCCAGTTGTACAAAGGCCCTACAATACCAAAAGACTTTAACTTAAACAATAATAAATTATGTGAGACTTTGTCAAAAGCCTTGGCAAAGTCGAAGTAAATAGCGTCAACAGAAGAAGAGTGCTCAAGTAACAAAGTAAGGCTATCTGAATAATATAATAAATTAGTAAGACAAGAACGATGAGGTAGAAAACCGTGCTGAGAAAAACTGATAAGATTATTATTAAAAATAAAATCAATAAGTAATCTTTCAAGGATCTTGCTAGGGGTGGAAAGGATACTGATAGGTCTATAACTATCAGAAACCAGCCTATCACCTGACTTATAGATGGGCCTAATGTAGGCTTGTTTTCAAATAAATGGAAGACGACTACTCAGAAGAGAAAGGGAGAAAAGTTGGGAAAGAACAGGGGCTGATATAATTGAGCATTCTTTAAAAATCCTAGGGTAGATACTATCAGGGCCACAGAAGGAGGAATTCAGCATATTTAAATGCTTAAAGACCTGTTCAATACTAAAGGATGGGGAAGAGATGGAAAAACTAGGGCACTGTAAGGAAGACGGGGTAATGGGGATAGCTGAGTAAAAAACCGAACTGAAATAATTGCTAAAAAGATTGCAAACTTTAGTCCTTGAAAGTGTGGATCCATCGTCCCCTTTCAGAAAAGGAAAAAAGTTATTAGAAGTCCTTTTATTTCTAATAAACTTAAATAGAATACTTTTATTAGATTTGGCATTGTGTAAAAGCTTACAAAGTTGATTCTTTCTAAAGGCTCTAATCGCGTTAATACATTCATTCCGAAGGATAGAAAATTTACGATAAAAGCTAGGAAGACCAGAGATTTTCCAGAGCTTAAAAGCCTTCCTACGTTTGGACAGACAACAAATGATTTGTCGTGGAAACTTAGGTTGCCTATGCCCAATAACCTTAGAGGGGACAAACATCCGGCTAGCTTCCTGAATGACAGTGACAAAGTGAGTGTAGGCAGCATCAATATTATCATTAGCAAAAAAATCTCAATTGAAATTCGCAAGATAGGACTTCATACCTATAAAGTCAGCTTTCCTGAAATCAGGAACAGGAGCACTAATAGAATTGAAAACAAAAGTTAGGAGAGTATAGGACAAATACATCAAAAGAGAGAACAAAATGATCACTTTTTCCTAGAGGAGGTAGATAGGAAATAGAGTCTACTGTTAACGGATAATGAGTGAAAACTAAATCCAAACAGGATGGAGAGAAACCTGGTCTAAATCTAGTAGGGGATAAAATATGCTGGGTGAAAGAGTGTTCAATACTAAAGTTTATTAAATTAAAATTAAATGTCTTGGGAAAGCTGAGTAGTGACCAGTTAATGTTTGGAGTATTGAAATCACCCATGATAATAAAGTGCTGAAAAGGTAAAGTAGGTAAAAAATGGAGTTTTTGTATAAGAACTCCATCAGATTGCGGGGAGAGGGACGGAGGTCGGTATAGAATGGAACAAAGAATCGATACCTTAGGGGAAAGATGGATAAAAACATGGAGGAAGTCATAGGCATAAATATGTCCATAATTCGGTAGAGAACAAACGGAGAATTTGAATTCTTGCTTGAAATAGAAAAGGCAACCCCCACATCTACCTCTCCCAGAATCAAGGCGCACTAAATTGTACCCAAAAAGAGCTAATTCACTATCTAAGATATCTTCGGTAAGCCAAGTCTCAGTGATACCTATAAGAAGGGGAGCAGAGTCAGAGACTAATGCCTGGACTTCAAGTAATTTATTCCCCAAACTTGAGGCATTAGTATAAAACATTTTAAAAGAAGTTAGAGGGTTAGAAGAGGGGCAAATTGTTTTAGCCGAAACATTGCAGAGATATGAGGGCGACTCCGAGACGCATAAGGAAAATCCTGACTACCCAAATGAAAAGAGTCATTCATTAATTTAAGTGGGGTTAATTTAACTATAGGTACTGATAAGTTTTCATAAACCGGGTTTTTAAGTTTTTGAGTTTCACGCTCTGATTGCGAGAGGTCTTTGGTCAATTTAATCTCAGGGAACTGGGAGCGCATGGACCTCCAATTGTAGATGATATCCTCCACAACCTCAGTAGAATTACAGGATACTGCAATTGGAGGAGACGGATGATGTAATTTACAGAAGATCCGAGAGATTTTAAAATTTGAAGAAGCAGGAGAGCACTTCTTCAATAAGTCAGTAACAACCTCCCTGAAGTTAAGAACCGAATCTGGTATACCTTTAACGATAACATTAAAGGCCCTTCTAGCATCAGAGGCGAGCTGCTTAGCATCAGAATGAATTTCCTCCTGTGATAGTCTAACTGCTGCTTGAGCCACAGTAGAGGATACAAATAGCTTAGCTACAGACTCTTTTAGTCTATTAAGCTCTTCTAAAATAGTGTTTGAAAAGTTTTCCAATTTTTCATCCCGACCCTGTAAATTGGATATGGCCACATTCGGTTGAAGATGTTGATTCAATATCGATAGTAGAAAGTAATCATATCGTTTAGGCAAAAGATTAGCATCATGAGAGCAGGTTTCAACCTTGTTAAATTCCTTCTAAAGGAGGAAGTTTTTCTAATTCTTTTTCCCCTAGACAGTTCCGGCAAATAAAATGTATGCTAGAGTTAGCAAAGTTCAGGTATTTAAAGAATGTAAGGCCGGAACAAATTTCATAAAACCCATTTTCACAGTGTATACAGAAGATTCCATTTTTCTTTTTTTTTCTGCAGCCTCTAAAACCACAAGCGTCAATTTCAGATGCACACATAATTATGTAAAACAGAGATAACTAGTAAAGAAAATAATTTATAGTAACAAAATATCACAAAGCAAAAGCTAAGTAACAATCTTTAAAATAGGTAAAAACGAGGAATTAAAATTCAAAGATAAAGTACGATTCATACAAATCGTATAGCAAAAACCAATTGTACAACAAATTGTACAATTGAAAATATAAAAACAAGACGAAAAACAATAAAAATTTCAAACCTTGCGCCAATAAAAATAGGCAGACACCAATTAATCACAAACTACAAACCACAAACAATATACACAATATCTACGAAAAAAACAAAACAAAAATAACACAATGCACGTAAAACAACGAGTAAGCGCAAAACAAATAGCAACTTTTGATCAGCACGTCACGCAAGCGTATCGCAGTGATAAAATAGTTAACTGTATTTTATTTATAAAATTAAAATATTTAAATTTATTATTTTAAATATATTAAAAAATTTTTAATTAATTTTTAATTAAATTATTTTTAGACTTTTGTATAATTGATACCTGATACCCTGAACAGAGTATTGAAAGGAGTTTTCTTCCTATTTAACTCTTGTACAACCTGAAACTGACCTTGAAATATTTAATGCATGCTGAAATGTACGTATTGTATAGAAGTGGTAGACTTCTTAATCAAAAGCTAAATAATACATTTTTAAAGTTCGTCTCACAAACCCATCTAAGAAGTTTTCATACATGTGACAAAAAGTATTCAGAGGAAAATGTTTCTGGTATAAGTTATAGCAAAATATAATTTCTATTTAGTCAAGGGTTTTCCTATTTTGAAAGAAGCTGTTGAAAATAGAAATTTTAGGCTTATAAACTTTTTGATCAGTGAATATGTAATTTATATTAATTTTTATTTAGTTTAGGATCCTTTTGAAGTAAAACATTACAAGGTTAATAGAATGAGTTCAAAGGATAAACCCAACTTAATACCATCCCTATCATCTACTCGGATGATTGGTTGTTTGTGTACGTATTTGTTTTTATTTATAAATTGTTTTAATATTTATTTTTTGTATTAAATAAACTTTAAATTAGTTATGATGATTTTTCTCAAGTTTACAGTTTAATTGAATGAGGATATGCATTTAACTATTTATCTCCTTATAAATGATTTGTTATTTGCTTGTTTTATTAATTATTATTTTAGTTACATATAATTAATAAAATCACTACCTATCATTTAGTCATAGCATTAGAGTGATGTTTTTTTAACACACTTCGGTTCATTGTTTATCAGTTGTTACGTTAATCCTTTTTATGATAATTTTCTTTGGATAACCAACTTTGAAATTTTATATTGATTGTAGTAAATTAAACGAATATAGTTTATGTCAGTGTTTACTTGAAAATGAAAGCATGAAGTTGGTTTTTAATTTCATTGTTTAAGTCGACTTGCCCTTTTTTAACGGAGGTAGATGGAATAGTTGCTTACATGTGTTTCTAGTACGGTGTAATGGAGAGTCAATATATGACACTAAATTAAACGGTAATAATATATGATGGAATTGCTTAATAGACTATTGGCTAATAGTGTTTAGATTGAATTATATAAAGGGTGGTAAATTATGATATTCCTATTTTTATGTTTGAAATGGTATAAGAACAATTCAGTGATAAATTTATTTATTACATTTTATTTTAATAATTTATTATTTTATGTTTAATTAAAGGCGAACCTGTGGCTGATGCTATAAATTGGCTAGAATTTGAAAAAGATATTCCTTCAAAATGCTATTGTGGACACTGGTTCAAAGTGGTTGATTTCGAGGAATATTTGAAAAACAATTCTAAGTTCAGTTAGCTTGTTTTGCTTATATCTAAAATGTATTTATTTACTTTGTAATTGCTATTTTATTGTTTTTATTTTCAATTTTGAAATATACACTAAATATTTTGTTTAGTTATTTTTGTGATAAAAAGGACTAATTTTTATAGTAGATTGTATTCAAGGCATGTCACCAATTTTTGTTCAAACTTTACCTTATATTGGTTGAATATTTAGTTTTTTAGTGATATTTTGCTTATTCTAGTTACTGCATTGAATACATTTTTTGTTATTTAACAAGGGATGATAAGATAAATATTATGTGAAATCTTTAGTTAAAAGGTCTTTCACAACCAATTTTTATTACTTCTACAATATACCTATTTTTGTATAAGAAGGAGCATTCGTAATTTAATATTTGGATTAATCAAAGAAGTTACTCGCTTGTCCTCTGTGTAAAATTTTGATTTGTTTAATTCAACGAATGTTAAAAACAGTAAAAGTAAAATTTTTAGGTGCACATGTTTGTGCGGTGGCCAGGTGCAGTGATGGAGATGTTATATTCATTCAAACACTCGACTATAATTTCGATGTTGATATAAATTAGATTTGGAATATTTTAAAATAAAAGATTGATACATGTAGGTTGATACTTCCTTATTCAATTAACTTCAAAAGTCTAAACATTCCACTGGTTTCTGTTATCCCTATGTGTGAGCAATGGAGTAACAGGAAAGTAAGAACATTACGCACGGGATTCCGAAATTCATTCATTTTGGTTGGTGACGTGGTCACCTCTTCATTATTTCCCATTTTTGTGCGGCATGTAGAACGATCGATTTCGATGGCTTGACAAGCGTAGACAAACGTGGAAGAATAACAAAGTTTCTTGGTTGGTAGACGGCATCCTTGTGACGTCGCCACTGTTCGCAAAGATTGACGAGGCCGCCTGATTTTTTGTCAGGGTTATCTCCCTTAGCCCAAGGGCTACATATGGTATACGTATATTTTTAGATACCTTTTAAGTATCCTGGGTGTATGTTCGCACCCACCCGCCGTAGCGGAAGCCCAGTTATACCGCTGTGCACTCGGACCCTGCTGTTATTAGTCTAGATCCCTAGGGGCACCTAGTCCAGGATGCACCACGTGGAGGACTAACAGTCAGGAATATCACCATCATTGGAAATTGAAACTTTATAAGCATTACTCAAATCCTCAGGATCATTAGCATCCCGAAATAATGATGGAAATAGACTATAAAAGCGTTGGAGGTACGTTGCAGACAGGCAAGAGATTGTTATTTATCATAATGACGGTGGAAAAATTTACAAAATATGTATGAGTGCACCACTCTTTGTTCAAGTGATTAATTGATTTTGTATTTGGAGATGAAAGGTGTATTTATTGGCATAACATTTATATCAGGTTTAGAATACACAAGATACTGTTCTATGCGGGAGTCAAGTTTAGTTGTAGGGAACATTGAATTTTAATATGAACGTTTTTGCTGAGTATGGATTAAAAATCGATTCCCAAAATATCTATCTGAAGTTCCTGTTAAGTGTTGTACTTCCCAACGTCAAGGGGTTTATATAGTTAATCTCTCTAATCGCTTTTAACGTTTGTTTATGTAGTGAATTAAATCGTATAATTTATTAATCGCTGCTGCATATGAGAAGCTTGCAAATCTACTTTTGAAGACAGGAAACATGAATGCAAAATGTTCTATTTAATAGGTTTCCAAAGTATTTTTGTACGGGTTGGAAACCTGGATCGATGCTTATAGGTTATAAAGCTCACTAAAGTTGAATGAAGTTGTTTCAAATGCATCCTTTGTATCAGGTGATTGGATGAAAAATATATAAGAGTTTAGTGCGTTCCATTCTTCTTTACGCATGTGAAACTTGGACTCTCACCCAAGCGGATACGCAGAAGCTTGTTCTTTTTGAGCAAAGCTGTTTAAGATCTATATGGTTTCGCTCGTTGTCTCTATTGAACGCACTCACTTAATAACTAGTAAAATATTTTGACAATTCCCAGATATTTGTAAGTCTCTTAACATTTATCGTATTGGCCATGTATCTCTAGCACAGTTAAAGAAAGACGATTAAAATGGATTGGCCATGTTTTACGTAGACCGCTCAGTCATCCAGCCAGAATAGTTATGGAAGCCCACCCATTACCCGGATGGAAAAGAAGGCCAGGCGGCCAACGGAAAATTTGGACAGACATTGTAGCATGCGAACTCAGTCCTTTTATTTATGCTAAGCCCCCCGTCCAAATGAATTATTTAAATGGGTGTCCGTTTGTTTACCCTATGCAGCCAACAGAGATCATTGGAGAGGTTTAACTCGGGATGTAATTAACATTTAATGTCAGCACACCTCAAGTGTCGTTCTTTGAGTACACACTACAAAAGTTGACGTTTTTACAGACCCTTTGGTTTTTGTTGGACTACCCTGAGTGATAATAACCGGTGGGGGATGTTTATCCCCGATGTTGATGATGATGAAGCGTATCAGTAATCAAATACGAAAAGGCCTTTGATTTTGTGATCCTTCATTGGTGACACAACAACGAAAATTGAGCTTGTTTGGACACATTTTTTTGCAGAAATCTTGTTACATTTTCAAGTATTATAATTTAGCTTTTCAAAAAGTCAATTGAAAAAGAAAGAAGGGTGATTGGAAACATACTCGGACGTTTGCTGTTTCTGACTATTTTGCTGTTATTTTGGCTGAAATATTATTACAGAAACAAGCACTAAGTTGTTCAAAATTGTTTTTGTATGCCTCTGTAAATTGTGAATAGGGAAAGAAAGTTATTTTAGTTCTAATGCAAATTAGAAATTAACAACAAGCTCACCCTGCTACTATTTATTATATATATATATATATATATATATATATATATATATATACTTCAATTCACTTAGAATACACTTGTTAAAACCAAGAAGCACTATTTATTTACGGTTTATAATAATATGGTCATTATATTTTGCTTTCAAGAATGTCCTAAGTTTGATAGTTTTTACGAGCAGTTGTACCGTTAAAAGGATGCTGTCTACGATCCATAAAAGCCTCATTGTTCTACGTTTGTTTCGCTTAAGAAGTCATTGTTTAATCAGCTGTACAAATACAGAACTAATGAAAGCGTGACAAACCAAATGAACGCATCAAGTATGATGTGCAAGTTCTTATAAATACAGCGTTGCAATTATTACTTCTCCCATTAGTAACAAAAGTTTTCATTGACTGGGATTCTATTGGATGTTTGCTGGATTCAAATTTGGAAATCCTGTTTTGGCAACATATTGTGGTTGCCTCTTCATTACTACCGTATGTCTAAAGCATTTTAAACAATTGCCTCCATATATGCAACAATCGCAGGGAAGTGGCAACGTTTCTTGGCATCCTGGTGATGGCATAACTGTTCAAAGATTATTAAGATCATTTGATTATTTCAAAGTCGGCTCAATTAGCTCAATCACTATATATATATGTCTATAATTTGACGGGTTAATTATCATCCTGGCAATAATCGACAGCTTAGATTATATTAGAAAAGATGTCAACTATTTTTATCAATTAATTTTTGACACAACTATCGATTTACAAAGAGGAGCCTATATTGCTATCATTACTGGGTATTTTAATGCACAGCTGGGCTTTCCTATTTGTCCAGTATTGGTTTATAAAACTTCAAATGTCTAACTGGTAACAAGTATTGCTTATTTATTTTATTTGATTGTTACCGCTTGAATGTTTTCAGCGGTCTCGTTTCACACTCGAGTTAACAATCAAAGTTTCAAAACTTAGGTTTGTGTTAAAGCATGACAATAAACAAATGAAAAATTATTATCTTAGACAGTGTTGCACGGGCGCTAGCAGTATAATTCAATACAAAATTAATTCACTGTAGGGATCAAAACGTTCACCCAGATTGGTGTTGTAAAAGAAGTATGTTGTCATTACAGAAATACCAATTAAAATTATGCCGAAATTACACTATAGTATGAAACAAGTTGCTTTAACCTGCAAACATATTTGCACAGGAACAAGTTGCTAGGCGCTGTTGTGGTTTTGATTATTAGGCAATGTCACCATAATGATAGATCGATTATGAAATGAATTTAGACCTGCATGTCACATAAAAACACTAATCATTGCTTAAATTTCTCTTCCTAACGGGTGCAAATTATCAAGCCAACTGTCAAATAGATGTACAAATAGATGTATTTGACAAATTATTAGCTCCTTTTGTACTTTTTCAAGTAATGCGTAAACGTAATGAACGTGAGTACCGTGCGCGTTATAACGATGAAAATGTCGTTTATCATGCAAAGAAACGTAGCAATCATTCTTACGGTACGTATGATTTGAACAACCACTGTATTGATGATACAAACGACGTCAAAAATACTTCGAACTAAAGCAAATATTGATTTTTCAAGGTCAGACAGGAAACGAAACCATCTTATTAATGTCAAATATGAATAAACGCTATTTTGTTTAATCGGTTCAATATAATCCCAACAAAACGTGGAATATGAATTAATCAAAGTTGAATAAACTGTTTTATATATTAAAAAGAATTGAATTGAATAATGATAGTACTTTTCAATAGAAGAACAGATGTACACAATGGTTTGTTCAAGAAATAATAAAAATTTGGATATGAATTTTTGATAAATAAATGCCATAACGTATTCTTTAATTAAATTAAGTAGCCAGTTAGTAATACTTTCCAACATTGAGTAAAAAATGTTCAAATAAAGCAGTAAAGTTTTTCCAACTTGAGGAATTATATCAATCATCTCCTCAGTAAGTTATTAATGTATATATATATATATATATATATATATATATATATATATATATACATATACATATATATATACACGATAACTATCCAAGAAATGAAATATTATAAAAATCAATAACTTGAATAAATGGTATGTTAAAGTTAAATAATATTAAGATAAAAATTTGCATTAGTATTTATATTTATTTACAAGTATAAAAAATGGACGATACGTTAGGGTTAGAAACTGCATCACAGTTGGTGTCAAAACTACAGCAAGAAAGAGTGAAGATCGGAGTGCAAGAATGTTGATCCAACTTTTGAAAAAGATGTTGTTGCATTGGAAACGACAATACATACTCCTTGCAAAAACACACGGTGGTGTTTATTCATTGCTTGATATGAAGATTGGAGATGAACTGTCGTCTATATGCAATGCCTTACAAAAATTAGAAGTTAGACTGTTCGAAATAGTTACACTGACTTAAAGGTCGCAGTTTACGAACGGTACCACACACACTGTTAGTTTTGTTAGTACACGAGTGTACAAAATCAATTCAAATTCAACCTTGAACTTTTTAGAAATAAATTGTACAATTTAACAGCACTAGATACATATAAAAAAGTAATATGCTTTAGCACAATCAAGAATAAGATACGGTGGTTTTCGTAAACCTTCATTAACTTTGCGTCCAACACCACAATATATTATCGTTGATGTAAGCTTTAATACATTACTAGGGGTACATTCGGCATACAGATACATACATAAGATATAATCAATGCTGGAATACTGATAATAGTAAGGATTTGAGTAATGCTTGTAAAGTTTCAATTTTCAATGATGGTGATATATCTGACTATTCCTCCATATGGCGCATTCTGGAACAGATGCACTCAAGCACTTAGACTAGCACAGTAGGGATCAAACGCATAGCGGTACAACTGGGATTCCACTTAGACTGGTAGGTGCAGAAATACACTGAATATTTAGAGGGTTTCTTAAGGTACACGTATATCATGTGCAGCCGCTGGGCTAAGAGACAACCGTGACGAAAAATTAGAGAGCCTCGTCAATTTTCGCAAACAGTTGCGTCATCTAGCACCGAAGAAACTTCCTAATTGTTCTTTGTTTGCTGCGCTTATCAAGCCATCGAAGTCGACTGTTCAAATGTTGAAATAATGAAGTGATTACGTCACCAACCCAATGAGTTGTAATTAGTGCTATTGGCACAAAATCAATACAGGATAAAAGTACAGACAAATTAAACTATGATCTAGCATTCTTAAACTAATACAAAACAATGATTGTCATAAATTTTTGTATTAATTAGCAGGCGTACGTTATCTCTTGCATTGAATGACAGTTGTGGCAGTAACATATTTTCAAGTAAAGTTGGTTTTAAGGCACGTTAAAAGCCAGTAAAGTGATATTTTCTTTTCAATTTTAAATGTTGTGCATTAGCTATATTCTCAAAAAATGTATGAGGTACAAATGATAAATCAATTCCAGAACTCGATTTTAACAATATTCTCTGTGAAAGCAAATTTTCATTACTTATTACGCGAAAATATATGTATATATATATACAAACTGTTTGCATAAATAACTTCCAAAAATATATTAATGAATACAATAACGGCAATTAAGAACTGTTAGGTATGTAGCCATGGCAATTTAGTGTAGTGCAGCTATTCGAGAGCCCGAATGGATTGAGAGAGTTTGTTTATTCATTGTCAGCCAATAGTCGAATTAAGAAAATCTTGTCAATTAATAAACACACATTCCATGAATAAATCACGCCCCTTTTATGAATGATTTATTTTCGGTAATTACAACAAAAACCAACCATGTTTGCTATGCTCACCAAGCCACCTAAGTTGATCGTTTTACATGCCGCCGTACGAATATAGAAATGATGAAGAGTTGATCGCATCACTATCAACAATTAACACAACATCGTCATCAGGGATAAATGTTCCCCACCAGTGATTATCGTCCAAATTACCAAGCGTGTGCAAAAACGTCCACTTTTACATTTTTGGTTGGTGACGTGGTCATTAGTTCCCATATTTATACGACATATAAACAATCAATTTCGATGGCTTGATAAGCGTAGCACAAACGTGGAAGAGTAACAAAGTTTCTTGGCTGGTAGACGGCATCCTTGTGACGACGCCACTGTTCGCAAAGATTGACGAGGCCGCCTGATTTTGTAAGGGTTATCTCCCTTAGCCCAAGGGCTACATATGGTATACGTATAACTTTAGTTACCTTTTAAGTATTTTGGATGTATGTTCTAACCCACCTGCCGTAGCGGAAGCCCAGTTATACCGCTGTGCACTCGAACCCTGCTGTTATTAATCTACATGCCTATAGGCACCTCGTCCAGGATGCACCACGTGGAGGACGAACAGTCAGGAATATTATCATCATTGGAAATTGAGACTTTATAAGCATTACTCAAATCATCGGGATCATTAGCATCCCCTCAACTTTTACAATGCACACTTGAGGTATGCTGATTTTAAACGTTGATTACATCCTGAATTAAAACCCTCCAGCAATCTCTATTAACTGCATACGGACGCTCAATTAAGTAATTCACTTGGACGGGATGGGGAATTAGCGTAAATGAAAGGATTGAGTTCTCATGTTTCAATGTCCATCCAAATTATTTGTTGGCCACCCGGTTTTCTTTTCCATCCGGTTGGGCTTCCATAGCTATTCTAGCTGGATGAATGGACAATTTTCGTAAAACATGACCAATCCCTTTGAGTCGTCTTTCGCTTAGTGTTAACAACAAATGACCAGTCAATGTTAAGTATGCTATAAATATCTGCAAATGGCTGAAATATTTTATTAGTTATTAAATGGTTGCATTGCACTGCTTATTAAGTCCACGATTTACCCTTTAAAATTAATAAACATAGCTCCCCTCCCCACTGACCAACTTTATAATTAACCAAAGTTGCATCATTATATACTGATATTAGGGTTAGAAAAAAGAAGACTGTACAGCACAAACACAAATCGTCCATCACACGGTTGGTCCAACCAAAAATCCGGGCCTTTTGCCGGGCCAGGCCTCCTTGGCGTATTTCTTCTTGCGCGGCAAATTCGAATCGACCAAACCGGTATCCATCAAGTCGCTGTCGAGTGTCGTATCGCCGCGGCTGTTCAATACGTCGGCGACGCCAAGTTTCGTCTTGGACGACGATAGGTGCAATTGGGCGTGGAGCATCGTGAGTGTCGGAGGCAGCGAAGGCCCTTCCATTTCGTTTTCGACGTTCGGGGCCAAGTTGGGAAGAGGCAGTCCCAGTTTGGCTGCCAAACTATAGCCCGGACCACCAAAAGTGGCGGCAGTGTGTGACATGGCTGTCTGGGAGTTCATGTTCAAGGCAGGTTTGAAAGAGTCGGCTTGGTTTGGAGCTGCAATACCAAGATTAGCACCTTCGTGACTGCCTTTGGAGCGCTAAATGAATAAACAAAA
The DNA here is from genome assembly GCA_025895645.1 of Cardicola forsteri. Classification (NCBI taxonomy): domain Eukaryota; kingdom Metazoa; phylum Platyhelminthes; class Trematoda; order Strigeidida; family Aporocotylidae; genus Cardicola; species Cardicola forsteri. Next base: position 87,086 of record JAKXYG010001011.1, on the reverse strand, counting down.
ATCATAATTAGAAATTGTCATTATAATCGGAAAGGATGATTCCTTAAACTAACTCAAATCCATCCATTTTGATAATAGGTTTTGTATAATAAAAAAATCATTCTTCCGTTATTGGTAACATTTACTTTAAATAAGTGCTTATAGAACAGCAGAAAACTTCATTTACTCCCCAAGTTCAGTTGACATTCGACAGCTTTACGCACAAGAATTGGGAATGCTGTGCAAACTTGGAACTAATGAAGAGGTGGACCTGCTACCGACTTTTGTTGTCGTTTAATCGTTTCCACTGTAAAGAGTAAAAAATTGTTTCATGTGATTGCACATTCAATTTTTACTATCGAAAATATTGGCCTGACAAATAAAAACTTTCATTCGTATTTCACTAAACGCTGTCTGTCATTTTGTCGTTTCTTAAGTAGTATTTTGTAAAGGCCAGGTTGCTAAACGTGAGCTCTAACCCTTATCCTTTCTCCGACGGATTTAGGACCAACTATCATAGATTTGCCACCCACGCATTTATTTGAACTAATTTGGACATCTCACAGTATAATGTAACAAGTGTGCCTTATAATGATTCGTTCTATGTATAGTAATTTTGAATATTAAAAAAAATCATATGCATACTATATTGACTACATTTATATTCATTAACATACGACATTCTATTTTATTTTGATCTCATTATTTGTACTACTACCCATGGACACCCAGTCCAGGTTGTACCACGTGGAGGAATAACAGTCAGGAATACAATCATCATTGGAATTGTTCACTTTATAAGCATTACTCAAATCTTCGTAGATCATTAGCATCAGCTAGTCGTATGAATAAAACCTTATTGTTCAATTACTTAATCAAAAATCACCTAAAAACTCAATCAACGCACCTTGTTAGGAATGAACGTTTCCTGAATGAGATTGCGAAACTTTCCTATAGATGGATCCACATCCTCTGGATTAATCACTTCGTCGGCGTCATTAAAGTGGACGTTCAATTTCCCTCGCTGTTTCGAACTTCCTCCCCCGACCGGTTTCGTATTCGCCACATCGATGACACTCGCGACGCGTCTGTTGTGCGCTGTATTGAATTCGGTCAAATTGTCCAACTCGACTTCAGACTGGGGCAATTGTTGGGCGTAATTCGTTCCCAGTCCCAATGACTTGGAACTCAAATCGACGTGACCATCGGACAGACGATGTTCCAGCCCATTGCTATTCGCTGTAGCGGATTCGGGTGCCGAAGCAGGGCCAAACGTGGGGTTGGGACGTTCACGCAAAATGTAGAGACGTGTTGAAGCCCCGAAATGAAGTTCGGAATCAATTGGAACCTAAACAAAATAATAAGACATACAAGTGACAGTTTCCCAATCATCATCAAGTTGATTCCATATTTGTAGAATATACTAAGCAATCGTATTGCATAGTTTCACATACAACTTTGTATATTGAATGCTAATGATCCTGGGGATTTGAGTAATGCTTATAAAATCTTAATTTCCAATCATGGTTATATTCCTGATTGTTCGTCCTCCATGTGGTGCATCCTGGACGAGGTGCTGAAAGGCATCTGGACTAATAACAGCAGGAAGCGAGTGCACAGCGGTATAACTGGGCTACCGTTTCGGCGAATGGGACAAACATACACCCACGAAAGTTAAAAGATATCTTAAGGTATACGTATATGATGTGTAGTCCTTGAGCTAAGGGAGATAACCTTAACAAAAAATCAGGCGACCTCGTCAATCTTTGCGAACCGTGGCGACGTCACAAGGGTACCGTCTACCAGCTAAGAAACGTCGTTATTCTTCAGTGTTTGTTACGTGTATCAACCCATCAAAGTCGATTGTTTGATATGTCGTATAAATATAGAAGATAATGAAGAAGTGATTACCAAACGAATGAATTTTGTATGTGCACCAAACGTATCAAAACAATGAACTTTTATGATTGACAAAGGGCATCCTGTGACAGCGTCACTGTTTCAAATGCTACTTTAAACAACTACTATTTCGACGCTATTTTAATAATTTTTTAAATATTATTTTGACATAATTACAGCCAAAAATTTTTAAACATATTTTTTGTTGAAGAATGTTAAAAAATTAAATGCAAAAATTCATTAAAATAAAGTAAACCTGTAATTGTTTAGAGTAGCACTAAAATCGGTAAATCATTTAATTTTATATTCAATACTGGACCTCAACATGATAATCTAGAGCATTCAACAGTTAACAAAGACAACGCTCTAATCTATATTAAAAAAGATAACATGATTTTTATTATACTTTTGAAATCAATGTATTTTTAGTCATAAAGTACAAAATCCTTGACTAAAATAAACGGTACATTTATACACTTGACTTCAGATAGCACAAACCTTAATATAATTGTAATTTTTTAAAAACATTAAAAAATATAATGTAAACGTTTTGAGAAATGAAAAAGGTTAATTAAGAAAATTAACTATGTAATGCAAAACCAAATTCCACAACACTGGGTTAAAATACAGGACTTTTATATTAAACGCCGAGAAAATTCTCAAAGGTAATGCATGTTTCCTAAATTATTTAAAACGTATAGCTTTTATTATATATTTTCATATATGCATACATATTTTATATTAATTATTTTAAGCAACTAATTTCTTGTCCAATTTTTTTACACTCTCGATATTCTTATTTTTTACCTAAATTAGAATTTTATGATAATGTTTTTACTCCTACGGGGTTGATGGATTCACAAAGTTAACCAGCTACATATGGTAAATAGTTATTTTGAGGTAATTTTAAACATTTTAAGCTTATGTTAGCACCCAATCACTGAACGAGAATCCAATAAAAACCCACTTATACCGCTGTGTACTTGGTCTTTACTGTTATTAATCTAGATGCCAGTTGGCACCTAGTCCAGGATGCACCACATGGAGGAGGAACAGTCAGGAATAACACCCTCATTGAAAGTTGAGTTTATAAGCATTACTCAAATATTCAGGATCATTAACATCCCAAGTTGAGTAATATATAATAGTAAATAAAATAATAAAAGTTGATGGCAAAGCCAAGTTGAATAGTCTATAAACGTTACATACAGACGCTGAAACTTAAAACTGATGAAAAGATGTCCCTACCTCCAACTATAACAGTAATATTTCTATTTTAAAGTTATACACATACGTGACGCTATCAAGCCCGAAAATTCGAATAATGCTTAAAAAGCTATAATTTCTAATGTTGGTAACATTCCTGTCACATGCACGCGGAGCACACATATATCTAGGGTATTAAAATGTATCTTTAGTCATTTCAATGCTGCATTAACCCACATAGTATAGTACAAGCTTCTTTTCAACAAAAAAGCAAAAGCCGTCATTAAACGTCTTAAAAATGAAAAAGTATTAAAACGTAACATTCAAGATCAGGAAGGTACACGAGGTGCATATGAATTAATTTTTTTAATCCTTGGTTCTTAATCTATCCGAAAGATACAAATCCGGGGGAAAAACCTTCGATAAAGTAATGGAAAATGGAAAAAAAAGAAGAAACATTGGTTGAATTGGATTAAAGTAGCAAGTAAATGCTTATCATAATTATTATTAAATGATTAGACCATTTAAAAGTTAACTGTAACTAAAAAACTTATACCAGGCAGTAATAGTTCTGTGCGTAAAGTGGTGCTGTTTAGCCCTTGTTAGTGCTCTTGGTTTATAAATCTTACAATGTCTCCCAAGGTTACTGTAGTCAGCATCAAAAAATGGGAGATATGATTAGTTTTAAACAACTGATACACTAAGTAATGGAAGAAATACTAGTTATTTCAAGTTTATAATAACACATAAAATGGTTACCCTAAACATTAGTAAAAAGTAATATGTACGGCTATCGATAAACGTATAAACAGTATAACGTAAAAATGTGAAAAACATCATATTCTCTGAAATTATACTGTAAAATTTTGAACTAACTTGCTGAGGTTTTTGAGGTTCCAGCTTTATTTTTCCAATATATGTGCCATGAACACTTCCCAAATCAATCAAGAAAGCTCGACTTAAAAATTTATGCCAAACTAAAACAGAATGAACACGAGAGCATGATTGATGCTCAACACTGAAATCACACAACTGACGATTTCTACCAAAAAAATAATAACTTTTTTCGTCTATAATAAGCTTCTAAAATTAATGCGTTAATTTCGGTTTTTAAAAGTACTTGTAGAAATTTTCCGTCCTTTACAACATCAAGATGCAAACCTGGTGGTGGTTTCCCCGCCCTTAAGAAAAAAATAATTTAAAAATTTTAAACTACCAAGTTGGTATTTTAAAATCATTAACCAACAAATCACCAGTGCCATTAGCACACATAACAATGAAAAGCCAACAGGTTACGCCAAGTTAAGTGTCCGCTTTAATAAAAATGCAAGAATATAGAAAAATAACAATTTTAATTTAAAATGTTATTTTTTATTATTTTAAAATTTATATTTAATAAATTAAAACGAAAATAAATAAATAATATATTATATATAGTAAAAGCGTGTAAAAATAAAATATAACTTATACATGTTTATTATTATTTTTTTTAAATAGCTTTTTGTTTTTGTTGTTTTAAAAATATAATACATATATTTAAATTAATATATGTAAATAATATGTAATGATACAACAAATTAGATATTTTCTAATTAAAAAAAATATTGTCGGAAATTAATTTAATTTTTTTTAATGTTTTTAAACTGTATTATTATTATTATTATTATTATTATTATTATTATTATTATTATTATTATTATTATTATTATTATTATTATTGGCTTAAATACTTCAATAGAAGTAGTTTTTAGCACACAAAAAATATGTACAATGATAAAAATACAATACAATTAGCAGTGTGTAACATCAGTCCAAAATAAATAAGTAAAAAGTAAGGTTAAATTACATTAATAAGGCTAAAAAAGAAAAAAAAACTCAAAATCAACGTATATTTAAAAGTCATGTTCAATATAATATGTGTAAAAAGGCATGTTATTATTTAGGGATACTATGGTTAATAGTGTGCAAATATGTCAGTATACATGAAATGCGAATAACTCATGACTCATGAGTGAGCATGGCTAATTAAATAATACCCTGGATGAAGGATAATAAATGGTCACAAATTAAAATGGGCAGATTAGAAACAACGCTAATTGGTCAGACCAAAAAAACACAAAAAACATACTTTGAACTTTGTTGGGATTGGATAGTAACCTTGCTAAATACGGCAGACATGAATTTACGTACACATTGTTTCTGCACTTAACGTGTATATGTGATCTTCTTGTCATTCCTAATGCAAATAATTTGCTAAAATCACGATAAAGTGGATGATTGGAGTTGTTAGAAATACGACTGATTAATTGAAAACATGCCTTGAAGTGTCGATGAATTATTTCATAAAGAATGTTATTGTAATGAAGTACCTGATGATCGGCTAATTATGGTAATACATTTTTTTTAACTTTATAAAATCCTTTCTTTTTAGTCCCGGAAATATTACAGAGAGCAATACAATATTATTGGATAAAATGTAGCTTTAAAATACGTATTAATAACATGTTGGCGAACACGTAAGTTCCTTAAACGTCTTATGTAGTAACATAAACCTCGAGTTTTTGTGAATAAATGGTCAATGTGATCAGACCGATGTAAATTTGTTATTCAATAAAACACCGAGATATTGAAAACTATCACAAGTGTCAATTTCCCACGTTTTTTATACAAACCTTTGGATGAAGTTGAGTCAATTGAGTTGAAGGTTTGTATGAGCTAAAATTGATTACTTTACATTTTGTAGGATTTAATTTTAGACTATGTTTTGTTGACCAATCAACTAATTCACCAATTGACTCCCAGGAAATGTACATTATCTTCGGTTGAAGAGATGGATTCACATAACGCCATATCATCCGCATATGTTGAAAAATGCAGCAGGCTTTTTTAGTGAAAGAACATCCACGTATAATGAAAAAAGAAAAGGAGATAAGACCGCACCTTGTGGAACACCTTTGTTACTTTGAATTAAAGTGGATTTTTTACATCAATTTGGGTGTATTGTGTTCTGTTTTCAAAATAATTAAAAAGCCATTTGATTGTGTGATTAGGAGCATTGAGTTCAATGAGACGCTTAAGCAGTTGCTTCTGCATATGCTATCGAATGCGGCTTTATAATCAACAATCAAACAGCTGACGAAGCCTTTTTGTTGTATCGAGTGATTTTGCAATATAGTTAACCAAGCTGGCTACACAATCTAGTGTAGAACTATTTTGCTTGTATTTAAATTGACATGAATCACTACTTGCCTTGAATGTAGTACTTAGTTCATTCAAAATCAATTTTTTCAGTCAACTTCAAGAGTACTGATGTGCATGAAATTGGTCGGAAATCTTCTATTTTTCTTAGTTGTTTGTTTTGGGACTGGGACAATTTTAGAATTTCTCCACAATTCTTCTATTCTGCTTTTGTTTATGGAACTGGTTAAAATTTGCATTAGTGGAGAGTATATTGAGGTTTCAGGTTTGTACACAAGTTAAATAGGAGAAAAACTCCTTTCAATATTTTATCCAGAGAAATGTATTAAAAACAACTTAACTACTCAGTCTTTGACACCTACCAAATTTGGGATCAGACTTAGGCTGACACCAAATAGGGCACGGGTTGAAGTTTGTATAAAATTTAAATGGTCTACACTGTTAATAATTTTTACTAAGACTTGCTAAATGATGCTCTTGTTACGTTTAAGTGGGGCGTTATCTTATATTTTATTTTTCTGTTCTCTGAAGATTATTGCAGTGTTTTTGCATTGGATTACTTATTTTATTATTGCTTTTGTATGTTTATCATTTTTGTACTTTCTATAAACTTTCTCTATATTACCAATATCTACTATATTCCTCAATTTTTTGTTTTAGTTAAAAAATTTTTTTGCAACAAATCCTTTTTTTATTACTCTCTATATTCCTATTTTTTTCCAATGATTTAAGATAGATTGAAACAAGGATCAAAAGGAATTTCTCAGCTCATGCACAAACCTAAAACCTGAAACCAATTAATTAAACAGTAGTAATTGTTATAATTATTAATTTTTCTTTTAAATAAACAAGCATTACATTTTTATAATTAGAAAGTTGTATTTATTTATTGTTTAAACACTGTAATTTGTATAATTAAATTCAATCGTTTATGTTTTAATGTGACTGAATAAATGCCGGTCTTAATTTTCACTTTTAATCTGTACGATACGCTTGCGTGACGTTCAGATCAAAAGTAGCCGCTTTTATTGTTGCTAATCGTTACGTGCTTGCGTTTTTGTTTTTATTTTTTGCATATTTGGGTTAATTTTTTTACCTTTTTGTGCATGTGGTTTTTGGTGTATAACTGTGCATTTTTAAGTGTCGCGTTTTTGTTGTGTTATTGTGCCTTTTGCTTGGCATCGTGCTTTAACACTATTTTTATTTTAATTCTCTATCAAAAGAATATTTCTGGTCTTTCCCCAGTAATACTACCTGCTTTTAAATTTCTATTGTTGTTTTTGTATTTTTACATAGTTCTTTAGATATGGTTTCCTCTAATTCGTCTAGCTGTGGTCTTCAACGGTACAAAAAATCCGTGAAGGTTGGTATTTTCTGCGCCACCTGCAAAAATTGGTTTCACGAGGCGTGTTCCGGGCTGTCCTCGGTGTACTACTCGCAACTTGCCGATAGTCCTCTGGATTATAAATGCATGGATTGCAGATGTGAAACGGAGTTGCAGGCACTACCTTCTGACACCGTTTTATGAAAAATTAGACAAAATATTACATCTAGTCAGGGATAATAATACCCTGTCCTCTAGAATTAATGAACTAGACACTAAGATTACCTCTGTTACTGAATTTTTATCTAATCTAGTCGATAAGATGTCTGATTCTTCTTCCAAGTTTGATTCTGTCAATTCCTCCTTATCCAAACTGTCTGTCTCCCTATCCCAAGATATCACATCTCTCAAATCCCAAGTTTCTAGTCTTAACTCCTTATCTACAGTATCAAATACTGTTCTCAAACCATTTCTCAAGAAGAAATCTTAGAAGGGACGAAAAGCTATGCTCGACAGCATAAAACGTGATCGTAATCTAGTTGTCAGGGGTATTAGCCTTGATATCACCAACTATAAAGAACTTGTTTCTGACATAGTCAAGAAATGTCATCCTGAAGCGGGTAATTTCCTAATTGGCAGACTTTCCTGTAAGCGCCAACATACTGCTCCACCCATCCTGGTCTCTTGTGCATCATCTGAAGACAGTGAAACTGTACTTCGAAATTGGACTACGGTGAGGGGCACATTTTAAAGGGATCAAAGTTACGAAAGATTTACCTTTGTCCGAGCGCTTAACTAGACTCTCCTTGCCCCCTATTCCTCAAATCCACGCCTGTCCTATAGTGAAACTCACGCCTCTTAGACCGGATATTGACATTGATAATCAGGATTTTCGGATTTTACCCCGGAGTTCTCACCGGCCCCAATCCTCCACAGGTTAAGGCAATTATGCCCACTATTACCTCTCCCTTGGCTTCAGAGAGAGTGTATTTCACAAATGCCTTAAGCCTTAACAATAAACTAGAGGAAGTTCATCTCCTCCTATCTTCCCCCTCGCCCCCACACTTGTTCGGCATTACGGAGTCATGGTTATCAGATGATGTACTTGACTCTGAACTCCATATGGAAGGGTATAGTGTAGTGAGACGAGATTCCCATAGAAATGTAAATATGGAGGGTGTCTATTCTACGTCAAGGACGGGTTAACCTACTCGACTATCACAGTTCCTTCTACCCCACTCAGCTAAATATGACTTTCTTCATTTAGTTGTGGGGGGTTTAAACACAAAAACTCTATTCTTTCTGTTGTACCGCCCCCTAATCTTAAACATCATTCAAATACTGAACTGGTAAAGGAATTCCGACATGTCCTCTCTCTACCGTTTTAATCACTTCGTGTGTTATAGGAACTTTAACTGTCCTTTTATAAATTGGGCCACTCCTTCAATACCAGTAAATGTCTTTGATTCTAATCTACTGGAAATTTGTGCCGTGCATGCCCTCAAGCAGCATGTATTCTCCCCTACTCGTTATAGAATCGGAACTAACCCCTCTTGTCTTGACCTAGTACTCTCGAATGACACTGTAGATATTGATTCTATGTCCTTCCTTCCCTCTCTTGAAAAAGTGACCATCTTGTAGTGAGCTTTGTAGTACATTATCCGATCCCTATCTCAAATACTTGCAAACTTAAATTAAAACCTATACCAGATTTCAGGAAAACTGATAGCAGGGGACTTAGAGACTTTCTAACAAATACAAATTGGGAAAACTTATATACTTATGATCTTGAAGGTGTTTATGCCTTCTTTAACAAGGTAATAAGTAAAGGGTTAAATAGCTTTGTTCCTTTCAGAATTCCCACATATACTATGCCTAGGCTTCCTAAAGTCATATCCAAAATGATTCATAAGCGGAATAAAGCCTTCTACCTGTGGAAAGCTACAAAGCTACCTTGTTTCCATTATAGATACCTAAATACTCGTAATAAATGTACTAGACTTATTAGAACGCACAGAGGGAACATATTACACAAACTTTTAAATAAAGCTAAGTTTAATAAAACACTCCTATTCAAATTTATCACGAATAAGCGGGCGGACACTTTTTCCTTCCCTCGTCTTAAAGATCAACAAGGTAAAGAGATATCAGGTCCTTCTAGTTGTAACTTGTTTAAAGAATTTTTTAACTCGGTTTTTCAAACTTCCGGAGTTACTCAGTCTCTCCCTACATCTGAGTGTCTACCTATAACACCTCTAACAATTTCTAAGCTTTCAGTCTCAGATTGCCTTAGGCACCTTAAGTCTATATCTTGTGGTGCTGATGGGATATACCCTAGGATTCTGAAAAAATATGCGGATATTTTTTTCCTCCCATAACCTATATTTTTAATCTTTTGGTTTAGGCCAGACAAGTACCTTCTATATAAAAACTCGCTTTTATTAGGCCTATCCATAAGTCTGGGAGTAAATCTTTACTAAACAGCTATAGGCCCATAAGCATATTCTCTACTCCTAGTAAGATAATAAAAAGGTTTATTAAATCCCATTTACTAGACCATCTCTTTAAACTTAATATTATTAGTCCCGCTCAACATGGCTTTATGCCAAAGAGGTTGTGCTTTACAAATCTTATTACTTACTCAGACAGCGTCACAGACATGCTTCAAAGGCATTAGTCTGTCGATGCTATCTATTTTGGCTTTGCAAAGGTTTTCGATAAAGTTTTACACAATCTTTTTATCGCAAAGCTTAAGTCAGTAGAGATAGTAGGGTCCATTCTAGCCTAGATTAAAGATTTTTTCTCCGACCGTACTTTTAAGGTTTGGGTAGGAACGGATACCTCCTCCTCCTGTCCTATCTCCTCTGGGGTTCCTCAAGGATCTGTCTTAGAGCCCCTATTATTTATTCTCTTTATAAATGATTTGCCTTCTGCCGTTAACTCTAATATTCTGCTTTATGCAAATGACTTTAAGATCTGGGGGACCAACCCAGAATTACTTTAAGCTGACATTCTTGATATCTTTAATTGGTCTTTAAAAAATCAGCTCCCACTTAATAAGGATAAATGTCAGCACATTACTTTTGGTCGACCGTCTGGCACGGTTTTTTATTTTTTTCCTAACTTACAGCCAATAAAATCGACTAATTCTATTAAGGATTTAGGAGTTATATTTGATTCTTTGCTTAACTTTACTAAACACTACTCTTTGGTTACTTCAAAATGCTTCAGGCTTATTAAGTTTTTTACAAGAAATTTTGGTAAGATTCTACCCAAATGTCTACGCTTCTTTTACATGCTATACCTCAGACCTCATCTTGAATACTGTGCTCAGGTTACATCTCCCATTCTAAAATCTGACGCACTTAGATTAGACAAGGTACAAAGGGCGGTCACTAAAAAGCCTCATGGGTTTAAGAACCTTTCTTATCCCCAAAGGCTCAAATCTTTAAAATTATTTCCTTTACGGGATAGGCGTCTCTGGGGTAATATTATCCTGATTTATCAACTTTTTAATTTCGGCTCTCATCTACCCTTTTTTACTTTAGCCCAAAATTCACTCAGGGGACATAACCTAAAATTATCTAAACCTAGATCTTTTTCCAGATTGAGAAGTCATCACTTTTCACACAGAGTGATCACTTTATGGAACAATCTACCTGGTAGCGTCATCTCTGCGTCCTCACTCTAAGCTTTCAAAAAGGCATATGACAATTATCAGCTTGCCAATTTCATTTGATGTATCCTTTTAACTCTGACTAACTTCTGGTATCCTAATATTCAACCATGTTAATTTTAATTTTATTTTTATTATTATTAATCTTCTGATAAACTTGATAAATAGAACCGAGGATCAAAAGGAGTTTACTCCTACTCAACTCGTGTATTCAACCTGAACCTGAACCTGAATTTGCTTACTGTTATTACAATTTATGTGAACAAATAACTAAAAACTAAGTATTGGATTTGATTATTATCATACAACGTCCGCGTACTCTTTAAAAATTAATAAATTTTAAAATTTAGTAACATACATATTTAAACTAAATATAAGTAGTTATAAAATATATAATAATTTTAAAAAGCTTAATAATACTTATTTTAAAAGAACAATTACTTTGTATTAAACAGTAAAATGCATAAAATTATGTTTATTAATTTTTATTATTGCTATTATTACAAAACCTTTTGCGGGAGCTTTTTAAACTTGTTTATAATAGGTTTTATACTTGTTTTTGTAAATAACAGGATTACTAAATTAATGTTTTTCTAAATTTTGTTTTTTTTCTGAGATTAACTAATTTAATAAAATTGCTAAAATTTATTGTTTCTTGGTAGAACCACGTCGTTTACTTAGCACATTTACTGTACAGTCTGTAATTGTTTTACGAAACAATTTCTATTGATTATCAGAAGTTTCTACCGTTTCCATATTTTGAAATGTATTTTTTAAGGAATCGTAAAATTGGTTTGAGATATTTGGTTGCTTAAGCTTTTTACACAAAAATAAAAGCAATTTTTTGTGGTTTCTATTTTCTAAAATTTTGTAAAAAAGTTTTTTAACAACAAGATTGTGATCAGAACAAACATTTACACCGTGATATGCACGTACATTTAGTAATAAATATGGTTATTTTGAACCAATACCGATGTAATTAATCTCGTTTATTGTTTTTTTTGTTAAGAAAAACCCACGTTGCCTTATGTATTGCGAACACTCATTTCACAGTGACTGCTTGGCGTTAACTACCTATAAACATTATCATTTGTGCAACCAACATAACCATGTAGTTCAACATTTGAGAAGAACCCAGTTCTGTTTTTGTTTACTTTTGTATTAAAGTTTGCAATCAATATTTTAGTACATTTTCTTAAAACAACATTAAACAAATTTTATAATTGCTCTTAGAGACTTATTTTTGTTTATCCTCAGTAGTTTTCGTAGGGGCATAGACTTGCACAATTGCTACTTTTGCAAATTTGGTGTTGAACCTGGCTGAAATAATACGGTCGCTCACGGGCTTTTATCCAATTATAATTTTAGTATTGTTTTTACTGAATGCAATACAAACTGCATAAATGTGTAGTAATATAAGTTGGTATACTAGTTTTAGTTTTCAACTTATTGCACAATTACTATATACTGGAAAATAATTTACTTATTTTACATTGTGTTTTAAATTTTTTGTATTTCTATAAAAAAAAATTAAATTGCATATAGTTTTATTTATTTATTATTTTTTATTGTATGTTTATTACTTTAAATGTTTTACGAGAAACATCTTTCAACAGTGAATATTTTAACAAAGCCGAACGTGGGTCCGCATTTTAGTGATTGTTGTGAGACTCGAACCGATACCCACCGAGGTCCAAATTAAGCGCTGTACCGCTAGAATACCCCGGTTATTTTATAATAACTTAATCAATAAATAAAAGTATTTAAAAATTTTAAGTTTATTTATTTATACAGTACTTGTACGTATTTGTTCGGTTCACATAAAATTCTGTCTGTTTTCTATTTTGTTCCTATTGTTTATACGACGTTTGTGTTATAATTTAACAATTAACACGGGAAAAGTATTTATGTGCTGAATATATTTTTACTAAAGCAGATTCTGGCATATATCTAAAATACCGGTACTACAGTACCGTTTGCCACATGCAGCTGATTAAGTTAAAAAAAGTGTTTTTTAACAGAAAATCAAATTATAAATTTTTATCTTTTGTACAAAACCTTGTATAATTTGGTTCAAAATAAAAATATAATATCAAACCAGTTGTTAAGTTTTTCAGAGTAGCTAATTTATTTTACAAAATTCAAAAATTTTAAATATGGAAATGTAAACAGCGTTTATCTCTTGTTAACCAGTTATAACCAGTTTGTAATAGGACAACAAAAACGTGAATAAACGGCGTTAACCGGCATTAACGCTCAATTTCCAAAACAAGATAAACACATAGAATTTTGGAAATATTGCCTTAGTCGGAAAAAATTGTATATAATGCGTCTCATTGTTTCCTTAAAAATTAATTTAATCAATTTTTAAACAAACATAATTTGTTTTAAAAACTGTAAAAATTTTAATAACAATAAACTTTTTGTGTAAACATTAATAAAGATGTTTTAATCATGAAATGAATTATTTTATTATTTATCTTTAAAGGTTTTCGCTTTAAAGAGCACAAAACCATAAAATTCAGTCGCTACTAAAATTATGTTTTTACTTTATTGCAATAGTTAAATAAAATGGTTCTTTAATGTTTTTTTAGCAATATGGTTTGCTACAAAATAGTTAATTATAAATAAATGTTTAAAAAAGTTGTGAACGTAAAAGTTACTTATTTTTAATAACTGGTTTTCAAGGGTTAGTATTAGAGTTATCAGATTTACTTGAATAATAAATCCACTTGTTTTCAGTTAACTAGGAGAACTGTACAGTTTTTTAAACCTCGTTAGCTGTAAATATCTTTCAAATCTTTTACACAAACTTAAATCCACGTTCTATCTGATGTCAGGTAAATGCCTGACAAGTTTAATATTTTACCCTTGAAAACCCATGAATAAACATTACCAAATCTTGCTTTATAGAATATTAAATCTACACAGTATGCCAGGACCTATATGGTAAAAGCTTTAGTGGAAGAGATCATTCACTTGTTTGTTAGCGGTAGTAACGTACACCATTTTGAGGACACTGGGAAATTATTATTGATCAGATTTATTATAAATAATAAATTTACAAGGGTCAGTTTGAACCACCCGTAGCTCAGTGGTTAAAACATTGGCCTGACATCAGATAGGGCGTGGTTTTACGTTTGTGTGTAAAACTTGAAAGGTATGTATTGTTAAGGGTTTCAAACAGGAATAAAACAATCATATAGTGTTCCTGATTGTCTGAAATCAAATGGATTTATTATTAAAGTAAATCTGACAATTCTAATATTCCATTTTTGCAGAACCATTATTTTAAAAAAATCATAAACAACATTTGACCAATAAAAACATATTTTATTACAAAAAATATTTAAAACAAAAAATAATTGTTAATTAAATAATAATTATAAGAAAAATAATAAAAGTTTGACAAAATTTATTATATTTTTCATTTCAACGTTAAAATTTTAAACATTTAAAATTATTTATAGTTTAGCAATACTGCTAATAGGATACTTATACAAAATGAAAATTGAGTAGAATTTAATAAAAACTCGGAATATATATCTTTAAATATTTGTTGCAATTAAAAATCATTAAAAATATGTAAAATATTGTAAATAAAGATAATAAATTAAGAATTAAATTAAATTAAATAACAATTTAAAAATTTTTTTATTAGATAGTGTAAAATGATATGATTCATAAAGAGGCTTAAATCCAATAAATTCTGATTTAATTGATCAACCTCCTTTTATTTGTTTAAACACAGTCAATTTCTGTGTTGTCTGTTTAAAAACATAAACTCTGACAATACGACAAACGTTTGTTTTTAAATACAAGTAACGTATCCTATTTCGGTTCCGCAAATAGGACATATGTGCTTGACATCTTTGAAACAGTTGGTGAAAAATGGAATGAGGAAACATCCCAAAACGCCCCTGTATAAAATAATAATAATAATAATAATAATAATAATAATGTAATTATTATAATAGATAATTAATTACACAAAACACTGCAGTAATTATACCAAACATTACGTAATTAAGAGTTGTTTAGTATATTGAGTTTTCAAAAAAAAAGAAAACTATATAAACCATATATTTTGCTATGTTAATTTACATCAAATAACATACGATCGACAATAAATTAATTAAAAAAATATATCGTTTCTATTATTGTCCAAATTCACGCACTTTGCTGTTTCATTGCTGTATAAAACAGCGATTTTGATGAGGACTTAAAATTTCTATCAAGGAGCAAGTAATGCATGACTTTGGAAAAAAAAAATCACAATGTATTACATACCCCAAAAAAAAGATAAGAACGGCCATTAACCACGTCAAAGTACCGGTATGATAACTTATTGTCGTAACTGTAATTTGTTGACAGCAACGGCATCGAAAAGCCTTTGGATTGCGGCTCAAATCTTTGGATGTTTCCATAAGTATATCGGCCGCTAAAAAATAATTAATTTTTTTTTCAAAAATTCATCGTTATATATATTTATTTTTTGTTGAAAACAAAAACACCTTAAATTTAATTCGTAAGCAATTGGTTACTGCATCTTGCGCCATTTATACAATGCTTTACATGTAATACACAATGCAACAATAAAGTTCAAAATAGATATAAATGGAAAAATAAAATGTTTAGTTATTTACAAGCATAACTACTAACGTTTTACTGTCGAACCGGTTCTGCTAGCCGACTGCGAGCGAGGCGATCTTTGACTCGGATCTTTCATTTAATTGAAAAACGTGAATACACAAACATGTACATGAAATTAGTTGTTTAATTACCAACAAAATGTATTACAAGACGTATATATATACATATATATATATATATATATATATATATATATATATATATATATATATATATATAAATATATATATATATATATATATATATATATATATATATATATATATATATATATATCCAATTTGCTGTTTGCATTAATCTGGAAATCAACTTACGTGGTGACCCTAATGGTTAAAATTATAAAAGATGTTATTCGCACAACAGTTGCACAAGTTAAGATGAAAATATTAATAAATGTATGAAAAAGAGGTTGTTGTAATTGAAAAATGGCCAAACGTTATCGCTACAATAAACCGTTCCAACTTAATTGCATTAAATATAAAATGACAAAAACACTGATTAGTGTCAAAAGGAAAATGGGTGAATGCAATGGATTATGTGCACAGCATAGTTAGAAAGGCATTTTATCAATAAAGAAAACGTTGTTAAATCAGCGGTTAGGGTTATTTTCTATTTTAAGTTTGTAATAATTGGTTTAGTTAAAAAAGGTTTTAATTTATTCAGAAAAATGTTTCAAAATCACAATTGATGTTATATATATATATATATATATATACATATATATAATTTTATTATAATTCTTTTACTCCATATCTTCTTGTAAGTTTTCTCGTACATGACCTATTACTAGTTCATGCACATTTACTAAATAATTGATTTTATAAATGTTTGTAAACCATTAAAAGATTTCTAAATTTCTTTTTAGCAATATATGAATGTAGTCATTCTAGGGCAGTAGGTAGTTCCATGTTGAGTGAATTGAAAAATATCTTATTAAGTATTTGGGTAATCATACTTTAACTAATAACTTTAAAGTTCAATATTTAATCTACTTGAAAAAAGTCAGTCTCACATGACTAGTGAGTGTAGTTGACCAAAATACAATTTTTATAAGCAGTACACATAAATATTTCCTCAAAACAGAGTAAGTAGCCGTTGATATTAGATCAATAAACGCCTGTTTCAACAACAAAAATATCTTTTTGACAAAACAAAAGTAGAAAAGTTCCTGATTTTTTTCCTGTTTAGTATAGAATAGAAAATGTAGCTAGAAAGTTATTTTTTCGAGAATAATTAAAAAATGGTTATAATTTAATAGAACAGGGACACAAAAATTTAAAGAAAATTATTTTGAAAACGAGCCAATTTGTTTTAAATGATAGCTATATTTCAACGGTAAGTAAGTTGAATAGTAGAAACAACCAATAATAGAAATAATATTATGCAATTGTAAAAAATAATATTAGAAAACAGCCAAACGTTAGGTTAGTAATTTATTACCATTTGGTGTTGGAGAATGAATGTCAACTAAATCAAATAAATGTTCATTTATTAGATTATGTAGACAGATTTTATTTATGACTAAATTATAATAAGCATGTATGTTGTAGTTAAAAAAACCGATAACTACGTTTTACTAATGAATAACTTGTCTAAATACATTTACTATACCAGAATGGTCTGGCGATACAGCACTAGACTTGAACTTGGGAGAGCATAGGTTTGAATCCCACCACCGGCCCACTAAATGTGGGCCCACGTTCGGCTTTGCTAAAATGTCCACTTCTGAAAGGCATGTTTCTCGGACAATATTTATAGTAGTACAACATAATATAAATAAATCAAGATGAAAAGGATTTTTCTTTTAACTCTATTGCAAGATAATATATATTTATTTTTAAAATAGTAAATAAATTGCATTCGTTGTGTTTGGATTACATTGGAATCCTCTGGCAAATAGGGATTCAATCTGATCGCCGATAGCAAAACTCGTATCTGTTTTGACACTTGCTAAACATGGCGTTTGGCAAATTATTAAAACAATAAATTTCAAAATTTTTTAGATAAAACTGCATAAAAACTGCTGGTAGAATGTAAAAACAAGTTGTCAATTAAATAGTAATTAACTGATTTTAGAAAAAAGATCATTATTCAATACGTAGGATAACACTAATGCTACAATTACAAATTTTGCAAAGTTTGTCATTCTTCTATTGAAATAAATACTACATTAATGAGCATGTTATATATATATATATATATATATATATATATATATATATATATATATAATAGCTCCGCCTAGTTTGGATCAGAAATAATTCAATCTAGCCAGTCTCAAGTCTGGGTAAAGGAGGAGGATTTGAGCTCAAGGGTAGCAACCTAACCTCTGTAAGAAATTTATACTGTTACGGAAACAATCAAGAGGACGCCATTCCGGCAAACAACTGCAAAACATTAATCGCACGTATCTGGATGACAGAGTTACACAGATGACAGGGTTGAGTGAAAACCGAAAGGACGCTCAATCTTCGATTTGCATAATCTTCAATGCCAACGAGACTTTGTTGTTGTTGTTTTGCTGTAATTGTTGTCTTATTGCCCCATTCTTATTTTTGAAACAAAAGGTTTTTGTATATTATATATATATACATATACATATATCAAACTAATGTCATAATAAAATGAGAAAAAGTTTTTTATAGGACAATTATTGTTTAGATATTTTACAGGAAAAAGGTTTTAGCATGTGGAGATTTAGAAAAGTCAAACAGGGTCCTTGCATTTAGTGCTAGCGGTAGCACCGAAGATAGAATCGAGCACTGTACCACTAGGCTATCCCAGTTTATAAGTTAAAATAACAAAATGTCCACTACTGAAAGATGTTTTTTGTAAAAATTTCAAAGTGATGAACATGAAAGAAAATAAAAAATAGAATTCTACATGGAAATTTTATTTTTTATTTTATGTTTGTTACTTTGAATGTTTTACGAGAAATATCTTTCAGCAGTGGACATTTTAGCGAAACCGAACGTGGGCCCGCATTTTAGTGCCCGTGGTGGGATTCGAACCGAGGTTCAAATCGAGCGCTGTACTGCTAGACAACCCCGGTATTCCATTTTAGGTTTATGTCGGACTTAGGTTTGTAAAATCAATAAAAAACCGTTTCATAAAAGATAATGCGAATTATTATTGAATAGAACAATTGTTTTACTGCTTACTTGGTAGTCGCACAAAGTTTTGGTGACTCCCAGATTTTTGATTTCTTGGGTCGGGTTGATCTATGAACACGAGGATAATAAAATATTACTCAACATTATAATGTGTTTTTATTACTTTTTAAATTATATATATAACTTAAAGTAGCAATTTTTTGTTTTTATTACGATATTAGTTAGCAGTTATTTATAATTTTGTTATTATTATTATTATTATTATTATTATTATTATTATTATTATTATTATTATTAGTACAGCAACATCCAGCACACAAAAACAGGTACAACTATAATATATATGATTAGTAGTACTCAATCAAGAAACCTGACAAAACCAAAAACAAAATAGATAAATGTCTGATATATTCCAAAAAAAATTAATATTCAAGTGCATATACATTGTAATATGTAAGTAAAAAGAATATTATTTTAATAGAAATTAACTACAGTTGACAATGAAGTTAACTGCTGATAGGTGCTTATTGCAAAGCATTTAAAGTAATAAAATTAAAAAATGCAACAAAATGTGACAAACACGAATTTAAATAGACATTTCGTCTGCACTTGGCGTCCATTGCAATCATACACATCGCGCTAAACAAGATGTTTGCTGTTGTTGGATATTAAAAAATTTCGATTATTTATTTTTTACTACTTTGGATGTTTTTTTATAATAATAATTATTATTACTATTATTATTATTATTATTATTATTATTATTATTATTATTATTATTATTATTATTATTATTATTATCGTTTTGTTCAACCTTGATAAACAGTTTAATTTTTCTAGTAGTACGGTGGTATTATAATTTATCAATAATATAAAAAATTAGCACAACAAAATATCCAACTAAATGAAAAACAAATGTCACACGTTAATTAGCTGAAAATTAATTTTTAATTAAAATTCTAAAGTTGAAAAAAACAATTAACCGATTTAGTACAAAATAATTTTTACTTCTTTCTATGAAAACCAAGAAACATTCTCTTGGTTGTTATATACATATGCAAATGTTGTATACATTCAAAAACACATAACTCTCTCAATACACTAATTAGATTTTAATCGTTGCAATTACTGCTAAGAAAAAGTTCATACTTTTGTTGACAACAAGTAAGATTAAAAACAAACTAACTTTTTTGTGTCATACTGAGAGTATCGATCATTTGATGTTAAATGTAAATGCATTATTCAAATTGTATACAGTTTTTATTCTTTTTCAAAGTATCACATTTATTATTTTGAAAACAGAATTGTTAATCAAAGAAAAAAGAAAAATGATAGAGATAAGCTAAAAAGCAAAATGCTTCAGGTGTGTTGATTGAATCAGTAACAAGAGACATTTAACCCACATCTATGGAAGGAGTGTACAATAGTAGATTGACAAAAGTGTGCTTCCGAAAGAGAATTAATTACTTTTACACAAAATTAAATTAATGAAAATAGAATATTATAAAAGATACTGTAAAAAATGCAATCTCATTGCAAGAAAATGTTAAAAATGAAAAAGACAGTGATAATTATAGTTTGAGTTTTGTTAATTTTTGGCATATGCATTAAGTGTGATATTCGAGGGCTATCATGATGTGCTTATTGTTACAAAAATTTAATACCTCACTAGGAGTGTATTTAACATGCATATACATAAATACACAAATTACCGATATTAAAACAATTGATTTATAGTTCAAAACACAAAAATTAAAACGGGATTAAAATATTGTAATAAATTAGGATATGACAAAGTGTGTAGAGTATAAAACTAAAGAAAATTAATTATTGATTGTAATAAGTTTTATCTATAAGCTTACATTAATTTTGAAAAATAATCGTTTTTATGACAATTCTACTTAAACAAGCAAAATATAAAAAATGAATTTTAAAAAAGCAGACTAAAATAAATAATTAAACCAATAATTATCGCATACAAAAAATTAGCATATTAAAAATAATTAAAACATTGTGGAATAAAATAATCCAAAAGAATTTATGTAGCCCCTCCACTGAATGTATTACGTCAGTTGTTGATTGGTTAAACACCAGACGTGTGAGCATTCAAGGTCAAATATCTATTTGAAAGCTGACGCTACAATAGCTCATTGACAAAACTTCATTTCATTTTTTCCTTTGTGTAAGTTTTAAAACCGGGTCAGCGTGCTATTTTTAAAACTAAACTTTAACGTTTAATTCTCTATTCATGAAATTTGAGCACATAGGTTTGTCTATTCTGAGCGTTGCAGTTTTAAGCAATTTAAATAGAATAGAATAAAAAATAATTATTATTTAATAAAATCCAATAAATTAATATGAAACAATTTCATGTTAAAACAAACTGTGCAATAACTGTAGCAATTTTATTATCTTATTCTGATTTAATATTGAAAAACAATAAAGGAAACTAATTGACAGTATTTGTTTTCAATTAAAAAAAATTGGCCCAAAATGTAAAATAATTGGAAATGATGCAGGTGAAAGCGATTAGGTAGAATCTCACACGCATCAGTAGGACGTTCGATTGAACTTATTATTTTATATAGTTTACGTGATAAATTTCTTTATTTTGTATTGCTTGAGAAAAAAAATGTTACCAAATGTACAGTTGAGTATATGCACACGTTTCGATTGCAAAACATTCAAGTTTTTAAAAACATTGAGTAAAATAAAGATGTTCATATATCAATGAAATAATTAGTATTAGTGCAATTAAACATGTAAATATTTATAAAATAATTTTCATATAATTTAAAAATGAACTTGCTAGCAAGTGAAATTCTCGATAAATGACCATGGCTGCGCGGTACATCGGGGGATACTTTTGTATTAAAACATAAAAGAAAATAAATATAGAAGAAATGTATGAAAACATTTTATACGTAAATTAATACACGATAGAAAAATAAATTATGATTCGTTACGAAACATTTAACTTTGATTTTGATTATAATAATAATTATTATTATTACTATTATTACTATTTGAAAATCCTTTTGTTCTAGAGAGCATAGTGCTAAAAAGTTGTTTAAAGTGAAACATTTACTTTTATAATAATAATAATAATAATAAT
Source organism: Cardicola forsteri (assembly GCA_025895645.1). Lineage (NCBI taxonomy): Eukaryota > Metazoa > Platyhelminthes > Trematoda > Strigeidida > Aporocotylidae > Cardicola > Cardicola forsteri. The sequence continues at coordinate 64,923 of JAKXYG010001011.1, read as the reverse complement.
AATAATAATAATAATAATAATAATAATAATAATAATAATAATAATAACTATTATTATTATTACTATTATTATTATTACTATTATTATTATTATTATTATTATTATTATTTCAAAATCCTTTAATTTCGGAGATCATGCTTTAAGAAAATATTTTCACGTGAAACATTTACCCAGATTATTATTATTCTATTATTACTATTATTATTGTTATTATTATTATTATTATTATTATTATTATTACTATTATTATTATTATTATTATTATTATTATTATTATTATTATTATTCTATTACTATTATTATTATTATTATTATTATTATTATTATTATTATTATTTCAAAACCCTTTTGTTCTGTAGATTATGGTGCAAGAATATAGTTTCACATGATTGCAAATTAGTAACTAGAATCCGGCATGTTAAAGAGTTTGCCAAAATCTGATTAATGGCAATTGAGCAATGTCATTGTCGTGTTCTTCATGTTGTTTCTTTAATAATTATTTTATAAAGTCCAGCTTAGCAGGGGCACTTCAAAGCTCTTTGTGTTTTAAACGGAATTGGAACAACATTTGGTACATTTAATAAATATTTGATTATTATTTAAAACAAATGAAGTAGGGCAAAAAAGTTTAAACATGTTCTTGATCAACTAGTTGACAATTAGCAAGTGCTTAATTTTGTTTTTAAGTTATCTTCTTAAAAATAAGAAGTAAATGAATGTAAAATAAAAGGCATTCTAAATGTTACAAAAACGTTTTTTCTTAATTCTATTGGACTTTTAGATATATATATTGCTTAAAAAAAAATCACTTTAATTGTTCAATTAATTGTAGAATTGTACAACTTAATGTAAGCTACGATCCAACTTCGTTAAAAAATAACCTTGCAATTCCTATTTTTTCTAAATTAAAAAGAAATTATTTCATTTCTTAACACACTTCTGATTTTTGTAATATTATTATTATTATCACTGTTTAATTGCTTGTGTAATTGCTAAGTCCAGTCAGCAATGAACCACCAGACCATATACATATCAAATAAGTATCTTATAAAATATTGTAAATTTGGATTTTTGTTACAATATAGTTGCTCATTTTACACATTAAATAAAAAAGATGCTATTTTTAAATCTTTTTTCATATATTAAGTACATGATACAAGTTATTATAATTTATAAGAAAGTGGTTTAACCTAATAATCACTCAAATGTTGTAATGCAAACCTCTACAAATTTTGCAAAACCATGCAAATAATTAAATTTTTTATGTAAAATAAACAACGATATATATTGGTATACTTACTTCCAGCAACAGAAACGGAATAACTTCGGGAGGAAGAATCTGTACAAAAGATAAAAAATAAAAAAGGGTTTTTATTCTATTAAAAATTAAAACATTTTACAATGTGACATTTAAACAATTTAATAAAATTGTTTATTTTAGTTACAATTTTCACATTTCCAATATTGTACAACTTGGCATATATATATATATATATATATATATATATATATAATGAAATGATATTTTACAACATCTTAAACAATGCAAGTTGGATGCTAATGATCCTGAGGATTTGAGTAATGCTTATAAAGTCTCAATTTCCAATGATGGTGATATTCCTGACTGTTTGTCCTCCACGTGGTGCATCCTGGACTAGGTGCTTATAAGCATGTAGATTAATAACAGCAGGGTTCGAGTGCACAGCGTTATAACTGGGCTTCCGCTACGACAGGTGGGTTCAAACATACACCCAGGATACTTAAAAGGTATCCAAGAGTATACATATACCATATATAGCTGTTGGGCTAAGGGAGATAACCCTTACAAAAAATCAGGTGGCTTCGTCAATCTTTGCGAACAGTGCCGTCTACCAGCCAAGAAACTCTGTTATTTATTCCACGTTTGTGCTACGCTTATTAAGCCATCGAAATCAATCGTTTATATGTCGTATAAATATGGGAACTAATGAAGAGGTGAGCACGTCACCAACCCAAATAAATGAATATACGAAATGAATTCATCTCACAGTTTACGTTTTCTCATATTTTTACTTGGTATTATTTTTAAATTGGGTATATATTTAGACTTGACTGTGGTTTGATTACTGCTAATTAGATATTTTACAATTGTTTCTACTTTTAACTTCATCTAGAAAAAATAACCAATTGATAGATTTAGCATCAATAAAAGGGAAGCGCTTGCAACAGGAATAGCTTTGCAATAGTAAAAAAACCACACCAAAACTATTTAATAGGCCATAATGCTCAGATTAGTTTAATACACAACCAAATTCAGAAGGAACAGCTGTAAAAGAAGCGGAAAATTGTACCTATTTTGTGTGATGAAAGTTACTTCTGCTAAAGTATCGAAGCTAATAACCATAATAATAATAATAATAATAATAATAATAATAATACATGTATTATAACACATTCATAAAATAATCAAATAATTACTCGATGAGGTCGAATGCTTTTCTTCCGTTGGCAAATTCATAAAAAATATCGGTCAAATGTATCAAAAGGTACGTATAATCCAAATAAATGAAAATAATCAAATTTCAAACAATTAAAAATTAAAATTCGTCTGACAATTGCAAAATAGTTTACAAGTAAATACAAAAAAAATAAATACACGCTTATATATGTGACAGAAAAAATTATAAGTATGTCCTTGCACAAGGTCTATTTTTTCAGGCACCTATATTTACACATAATCAATAAGTTTAGCTCACTCTTTCACACACACACACCTACACACAAAGTACTTTTGTAATGTATTTATTGAAACACTATCTTTATGATTTGAAAATTAAGAGCAATTATGACAGAAATGCAGAAAAGCTATTGCACCATGATTGACAATTGTTTTCTGCAGATAAGCAACAACAATAGGTGCTGTGGTTGAAAAAACAATTACGTATTCAGAATGGATTATGAATACACGCTTACATATTGCTATAATTGATTTTGCTGTTACTATAAGCACCATTGCCATTATTATTATTGCTACTACTACTGGTACTACTATTACAATTCTTCTTCTTCTTCTTATTACTATTATTATTGTATTAATATTGTTATTATTATTATCGTAATAATAATAATAATAATAATAATAATAATAATTATTATTATTATTGTGAAGAAACTATACGCCATAGTTGATCTTAAGTCCTGTTAAGAAAGGGGAGTTTTTATTTTTTTTGTTTATTTCATGTTTATTACTTTGAGTGTTTTACTAGGAACATGCCTTCCAGCAGTAGACATTTAAGCGAAGCCGAACGTAGGCCCGCATTTAGTTGACCGTTAGTGGGATTCGAACCGCCATGCCCATTGAGGTCCAAATTCGAGCGCTATACTGCTAGACCACCCCGGCACATTTTGAGTGTAAAGTCAGCAATCTCGCCTGTGTGAACTATCAAAATTGTTAAAGGGATCACTATTCTATTTCAATAAATATTTGCTTGTAATAATTTTGTTAAAAACTACGTGTATCGGAATATTAAATACCTAACTAACGACGAATATTTATTTATTGTGTTTATATAAACCTAGTAACAATTTAAACCGCAGTTAAAAGTTTACTATTAAAAGATATACTTTTAACATATTTAAAAAATGGTTTAATCACTTTTGGTGTTTTTAATGCAATTTATAGAATTTAAATTCAAACAATTAATTGTTAAAAATTTTAAACACTATAAGTAAATTGTAATTAACATAATGTATTAATAATAAATTAATAAAATGTAATTAATATCCAGATACAAAATTTAAAACTAACTGAAAGTCGGTTTTGTTGGAAGTTTTGGTTCAAAATTTTCAAGTATGGCGGGTGAGGCTAATTATAGTTTAATAATTAAAAATTGTTGAATATATATATATAAACCATAAATAATTATTCAATTTAACAATCAAATCAATATTTTTTTAGTAAAAACCAACGTTTTTTCACTGATATATTTTGTTGAATGTTGGTTTTAAAAATACAAATACATTTTTAATTTTAATATATTCAAAACGAATAATTTAAATAAAATTAATTTTTTGCATAAAATATTTTTTAAAAACTTTCAGTTTAAAATTTTTATTATTAGGTAATTAAAACGTTAAATTCTGAGTTTATAAACATATTTAGAGTATTTAAAAATAGTTTAAAAATAATTTTACGTACATAAATTAATAATTTATTAATTATCTTTAACAATTATTTCCTATTCCATGCAAAGGAAAATTGGAATATTTTATATTATTTTGTTAATATTATTAGTTTTTCACATTTATGTAAAACCAAATAGATATTAAAAAATGAACAAATATTTAAATTTTCGTGGTATTTTCTAACGGAGTTTTATTGCATATATATATATATATATATATATAAACTAACCTTTGGAATGAAATAAAATAATATAATTAACATGCAGAAAATTATAATAACAAATTATTAACTTTTATTTATAAATCCATGTTTTATACTTATTGCATAATAGTTGAAATGGTAATATTTTATTCGGTTTCACTTTATAAAACAATCTAAACTTTCATGTAAACAACATATTATTGTTTCAGTTTACTATACTTGCTATTGTGAACCAATTATATTTTTGTTATTTTTTATAGTAAACTATTTTCTCAATCGCATTCTACAATTCAATTAGGACTGTTACAAGGATAGACGAAAGATTACACGACGAAAAATAGTATTAAATGAGTAATTATTAGTTAGTCTTTTATTAGTATTATTATTGTTATTTATTTATTTATATTTTTAATTATATAAAGCACATTTAAGTTGTACTAAAACATTCCATAAACATTATCTTAGAAATATTTTATCAAAACTAACATTTTATGCCAATTTCATAATAAAATTCTAATTTAGGTCAAAAACAAGAATTGTAGCATAATAAAAAAATAAAGAAATTATTTGGTTAAAAACAAATTATAATATGAAATATGTACACAAACTTAAAAATAAATAATAAACAACTACCAGTTAGACATTATTTTAATATTAATTTGATATTATTAGAGCCAAAGCTATTTGAAACTTATTATTCGTAAAGAATATTACATAATGAAGTAAATTCTTAATTGTTGAAGGTACCACTAAAATTCGTAAATTATTCACTCGTATGTTTTATGCTGGATCGCAACGTGATATAATTAACAAAACAATTCATAATCTATGTTTTAAAAATAATAATTTCTATTATACTTATAAAATTAATGTAATTTTAGTTGTATACGGCCATTTTAAAAAATAATGCAAAAAATTATAAGAGTATTAAATCTTAATTAATTTACTATGTCCGATTGTTTTTTCGTAGAAACAAATATCGAGAATTAAAAATAATGTCAAGTACTTAATAGTTCATTTATATATACTTAGAACTATCTATTTAAAAAGGCTGAGTCTGCCAAAATAGTATATTTTAAAAGCTCCTTCTATATTAACGTGAATAATAAGTTGAAGTTACATAATTTTTTATAATAATTAGCCTATTATTATTGTGTGCGTTTAATTTTATTAAAAATGAACAATAACTAATCCTTAAAATTAATGTTAAGCGCACATTCAAATCTGCTTTGATTGTGATGTCATAATAATTATCAAAATAAACATTTAATTATTCAAATCTATATAAATAAAAATAATTAAAAAAACATTTTAATAAAAATTTAAAAACAATTCGAATAATTTATTATTTACTTTTAATCTTGAGATTCCGCTTATCCGCCAATTTTCCTTTCTGGTTGCATCGTTTGTGAAATAGACAGTATAGTGATAAAAAATGTTTTCATCTTACCAAAAATGAATATCGTATCATTAAAGAATTAAAAAATGAAGAATTTTCACCCAAAAAATTGGCAGATTTATCCAGAGTTAACCTTTTAACAATTTACCTAATTATTAATGGTCAAAAACCACGAAATTATAATAATGTTGGAAAAAAACGTGCAACAAGCAATATGGATGATCAAAAAATTGTTATAGAATTAAAATATTATATTAAACCTATTCCAGAAACCAAAAAAAATAGTTTAAACAATTTTGATTATTTCACAATAAGAAACAGAGTAATTGAATCTGGTTTAACGCTTCAATTATCAAAGGTTTAGCCATTTATTATTAAAAAACAAAAGGATGATAGGTTAACCTTTTGTAAACAGTAAAGTGAACGACACTTGTGTTATTGGCGTTCCGTATACTTTGCCGATGAAACAATGATTCGGGACAAATCATTTAGCTACAGAAACAAAGTGTTGTGTGGGTCCAGTTTTCAAAAAACATTTACTCCTGGTTGTTAGAAAAAAAGCCCACTCTTGACAAGTAATGTATTAGTTTGGTATTAAGTATAATCAAATAGAAAATTATATCTGGTACCTTAAATAGTAAAAAATTGTTTCAGTTATGAACAATGTTTTTCATTATGAAATGCAACACACATACACCGGGGTAACTACAGCTTTTTCAAGACAATACTTTGTCATACGTCCAAAAAGGTAACGTCATATTTATCTAAGTTCACTTCATTTGCTTCATATTTACACTTAGACAGTAGAGGAGCTAAAATCAAAAAAACTATCTTTCACTCCACTGCCACCTAACAGTCGGACATCAATTTTATTGAAACATTTTCCAGTATGTTAAAGCGCAACATCAATAAGCATAATGAAATTAAGGATTTATGTAAACGCATTCGGTTTGTTGTTCAATATGAGATGAAACAAGAATATATCAACACTCTCATCAACCGCATCCCAAAACGCCTAGATCAGGCTGTTCAAAAAGAAAGGCGATTACATAGATTATTAAATTTTTTGAACTTTATAATGTCTTTAATCATTTGGTAAATAAAAAATTGCATCTATTCCGTATTTTTGTCAATAGTTGTCTTTATAAATCATGTTAATTATTTTACTCCATTTTCGATTTTGCACCAGTTAATATTTTATACAAATTTTTATTACTTACAATATATACGTATACACAATTATAGCTTATTTCAATTATTATATGGTATTGTATATTTATAATCGAAGTGACAGTTCTCTTGTATGCTATGTAGTTGCTAAAATGGTTTTAGTTAAATAATCACTTTTTTGCGGTAATTATTGTGAGAGTTGTAATGTGCAAAATCCTTGACCAATTTCTTAATCAAGATAGACTAATTGATAGTTTGTCAATTTATATAATAAAGAAAATAATTAACATTGAATCTACTAAATAATAATTTTTTTAAATACCACAATTTTTATTTTAGTTTGCATTATTTTTAAATTAAATTATTTATATCGAAAAAGGATCTAAATACAGCTAACATTGATGCTGAAAAAATGTCATATACAGCATTTTTTCACAATTGCAACTATGGCACAATTTAATAACTTTAAGTTTTAAAAATATTTTTGTTTCAAAATTGAAATACTACTGCTCAAATTATTTAACATAATTTGCAATATAATAATTATTTTATACTTTAACAAAACCAATACAATGTTTGTCGTATTGAGTATAGCGGAGCAACAAAAACATAATTGTAACTAGAACAATGATGCACTAAAATAAATAATTTTAAAGTAATATTATACAGTAAAAGGTTTCTTCATTTTCGTTTCAATTTTTACTAGACAGTAATTATAACCTTCAATACTGTTTGTAGTAGCGGGGCAATCAGTTTGATGGAGCGCTGAAGTTTTACTACCGAAATGACAACCGATGTGGACTCTTATTTGCTGCTTTACTTGCTTAAAGAGATAAATAAAACATTTTAAAAATGCAGGCTGTATTTTAACCGTTCAAAGTTGACTATATACAGTATCCTGTTTTTGGAGCTTGTGATAAAACAAAGAACAAACAATTAAAAGATTGTTTAATTGAATTTTTACAAAACCTACTTGTACTACGTTTGTTTTGTATTAAAAAAAAGCAATTGCAATTTCACTTCATAAAAATATTAAGCAGAGTTTCATTCGTCTCTACCAGACAATAACTAAATTTTAGTTAACAATATTTTATAACTTTCAAAATAGTTTATTTTTAAATAATAAAATAAATTAAAAAAAAAACATTTGTAATCATATTTAATAAAATATAATATTATTTTCTGTTTTAACTGCATATACTGTATTTGAAATATATATGTTTTTAATAAAATATTAATTTTTAACTTAATTTTCAATGTAAAATGAATATTTTTCAGTACAATTCCAGTTAATTTAACGGAAAAATGATAGTCAACAAAAACATAATTGTAACTAAAACAATGATGCATTAAAATAAATAATTCTAAAGTAATTATTACACAGTAAAAGGTTTCTTCATTTTCGTTTCAATTTTTACTAGACAGTAATTATAACCTTCAATACAGTTTGTAGTGCTCAAATTCAGAATTATAAAAAAGTCTGTTTTAAAAAACGATTTTAAGCACTAAAATTAATAATGTATTGATTAATATAAAAAAATATGTTAGCTGTAAGTATTATTACATTTATATATGTTTTGTTTGTAAAATACACTTTTTATACAGCTTTATATATATATATATATATATATATATATATTAACTACAGATATTGAATAAAATGTAAAATAACTCTCACGATTAATTACTACTTTTAATTCTTAATATTAAGTCTAAAATAATGAATTCAGAATAATATTTCAAGATTTTGTATTATATATATCAATCATGCTTTATTAAATAGACTCATATACAATTTGTGAAACATATATTAACGAACCTGTTACTGAATATGGCGCTAAGCCGAAAATAATTTTTAAAAATTGATGCTTTGTTATAATCAAAAAAAAAGTAAAAAAAAACATTTAATATAATAAATTGCATACATAAAATTAATTAATTTAACATAATATACATATAAAAATAACTATTATCCTAAATGAGTATCACAAGTGCAAAATGTTTTATAGTAAGTGACGTGCCTACCTGTTCATTATTTTAACATTTCTATAGAATATTAAACAATTAAGTCTAATAATTTGATAAATGTAACAATTATACACTTAATCTGAAATGCACTACGTCAAAATGACAAGTAATAAAAATCATCAACATCAGAAATTAAGATTTTATATACATTACCAAAATCCTCAGAATTATTGGCATCCCAAAATGGAATAGTTACTTTTACGCTTCAAATGTATGATCGTTTTTAAACACAACGTATTCACTTACAGCGTTTGCATTATTATTACTATTACTGTCACCGTTTAAATGTTTCACAATTAACAGATTTCAACAAGTAAACATTTACCAAGGTCAAACAAAAGCTCATTTTTAGTCCATGTAGGCCGTATCTATAGTCATGACTACTAAAGTTTGAGTCCAGTGCTATGCTACCAAAGTTGTCTTTTATTCAAACAAAAATCATAAATATAATTGTGACAAAGGCTTACATTTTCTAGTCACTGATTCGTTTGTACATACGTCATCCTGCGGATCCTCTTCTTGAATTGACGGTATATACAATCTGTCCGAATTGTGTGCTGTATTTGAAATAAACAGAAGATAAATAGTAATATGTCAACTTTAACAACATATTTTATAGACTAGAATTGCAAACAATTTAAATTTACATACAACACTTAAAGAAAATAATGTAGAAATTGAAAAAAATTGTATCTAAATTAATTTGTCATCTCCAATTATTTTTTCGTTAATATAAATATTAAGAATTAAAAATAATGTAAAGTAGTTAATAGTTACCGAATATTTACTTAAAAATATTTTTTTACCACTGTCGAGTTAGTAAAAAATAAACTTCCATATAAACGGAATTGCTAAATACAATTTACGCATTTTTTACAATATTTGATAAATTATTAATTTTTGTGCTTTAATTGCTATTTTAAAATGTATTTTAATATTTAATGCTTCTACAACACAAAATGGAACGATGTCGTTTCGTCATAATAAAAATTTAAATAAAAAAATTAATTTATTTTAAAATATTAAGTAATTATTTTTCAATATTTTGTTATTTAGATAAAAACATTTCAACAATTTATTTTCATGTAATAATGATATAGACACAATTACTAAAAATATTGATTGTCTTGTAAAAATTAAGTTAATAATAATATTTGTGTTTAAAAATAAAAACGCAGTGTGCTTTGTTAAAACAATTTAAATATCACATTAATGTTTTTAAAATATTTTAGGTATTTACAAGAAAAGCATTAAAAACTTTATTTTTGTTTGTTAAAAAATTATTGTATAACTTGAAAACAATAAAATATACTTGTTTTTTAAATTTTAAAATGTAACACAAATTTAGTTATTTGCCAGTAAGGAACAAAAAATTTTTTTTTAACTTATTTATTACAAAACGTTTACTTAAACATTTACTACTCAATAAAACGCTACAAGTCATTCATTCATTCATTTTGGTTGGTGACGTGGCGTCACCTCTTTATTATTCCCCATATTTATACGACATAGCAAACGATCGATTTCGATGGCTTGATAAGCGTAACACAAACGTAGAAAAATAACAAAGTTTCTTGGCTGGTAGACGACATCCTTGTGACGTCGCCACTGTTCGTAAAAATTGACGAGGCCGCCTGATTTTTTGTCAGGGTTATCTCCCTTAGCCCAAGGACTACATATGATATACGTATACCTTTAGATACCTTTTAAGTATCCTGGGTGTATGTTTGCACCCACCTGCCGTAGCGGAAGCCCAGTTATACCGCTGTGCACTCGGACCCTGCTGTTATTAGTCTAGATCCCTAGGGGCACCTAGTCCAGGATGCACCACGTGGAGGACGAACAGTCAGGAATATCACCATCATTGGAAATTGAGACTTTATAAGCATTACTCAAATCCTCAGGGTCATTAGCATCCCAAGTATATTTTACAATAATACAATAAAACATTCTGTAAATAATAAAACATTGATTTATAAGTTATAATATTTTGATTAATAAAATAAGGTACTATGTATAGTAAACTTTGTACAAACCTATATTTTGATAATTAAAATAAATGTATTTAAAAAATATTATATTTGTTTTATAAAAATTATAACAAATTATGTTAATCAATTGAACCAGTACTATTTTTATCTCAAAATGTATTAATATCTTTTAAGTTGAAATTCAAATTTCTTATAAAATAGTTGTAATTGTTTTTAAAAACAATGTTTTATGTTACCTGTTTGCAACATTAATTTTAGCTGCATCTAAATTTATTTTGTTTACATAAAAATAAATTTTAACACAAAACAGGCTAAAATAATAATGTTTGTTTTTGTATTTATGTTTTTAAAAAAATTCCATTTAATAGTTTTAACACTAATTGTATCTATTTTGTTTTTGTGTAATTAAAAATACACGTACAAAACATATCTGAATAAAGAATATCAGCCTTAACAAATTTTTTGTTAAAATTTAGATTTCACAATACTAACCAATAGTATATCAAAGCACCTGAACCAAATGTCTACAAAAAAAAACAATTTTATTTATTATTTGACATTTTATTAATAATTAAAATATTAAATATGTTTTGTATTTAATGCAATTTTCCATGTTTACTACTTTATTCGTTTTTTGATTATAAACTAGTTGTATTTCTATGCAATGTTTTTGGTATTAACAACATATATTGAAAAAGTTATGATTTTATTTTACTTGCTAATTAGTATTGTATATAGTATATATTTTTTGAAGTTATTTAATTGCTAGAAATGCTTTAGTTTAATAACTTTACTAATTGAATTAGGAGTAGTAGACATAAGTTTTATAAATGTCGATTAACTAATTTTATTATTTACTGTACTACTCAAATTTTGTTTTCAGTAGTATTATTTATTTTATAAACATTTTTGCATTTTTATCTAAAGGTGATATTTACAAATATTATTATTATTATTATTATTATTATTATTACTATTATTATTATTATTACATTATTGTAGTTGTTATAACATAACCTACATAAATTTTATTTTAAGGTTTACCAACTTTAATTTAAATTAATATTGTTAGGTTTATAATACGTTTTTTGTTTAATTTCAAGCATTAATTTGTCTAATTCAAAAATAAGGTTTAAGTAGTGGCCCGTAATTTGTAAAATGCACTTACTACATAGTTCAATGTCAAATAAATAATAATAGATTTTACTTGAATTAATTTAACAACGTCAATGATTCTATAAAAACGGTAATAACTGCACTGAAAATGGTACAGAAATAATCTTGTTTAAAATTAAAATTGGTAATTATTTTTTATAACTCTACCAAGTCTGGTTAAAAACAACTAAGAATAGAGGAAACTATAATCTTGTTTAAAAAAGGAACAAAATCACAGTATATTATAAAACTAGAGCAAAAACAAAACCACAATTTCAATAACACAAATTTAAGCGAAATATTCGATATGCAGGATGTTTATGCCGATTACCCGGATCAGTTTTAATCTCCGGTGAATTTTAAAGCGGAAATAAATAATGTTAAAAAAATATAACTTATTTACTCAACGGAACACATAAAGAATTTTAGCAAATTGTCTATAAAAACATAAAATGTATTAAAATAATGCTAAATAAATAGCAATTAAACACGTTTATTCGTTTTCCAATTTTCAATTCGAAAAACAAATCAGGATAAAGTACATTAAAATTTGTGCTTTTTTAAACCAAATACTATTTTGAATCATATAAAAATACGAAGGCAATTGTTTTGTAACTACAACACGATAGAACTTTTTATTTTTATTAAAAAAAATATTGTTTTAAAAACACTATAAATTATTTTATTTTTCATTCAAGCATTTTGTAGAAACGTTTGGAATAAAAATTTCAATTTGTTTACACTCAACTATTATTTAAACAATATCACCTGCATTTTTTTATTATGAACGTGATTTATAATTAAAACAATTGACAATAATACATTTATCAATTGTAAATTATCTTTTAAAAATCTCCCTTTAGTTTGGTTGTATACGTATCCATCAATTATGGGATTAAATTATTAAACATTCAACTACTTTCTGATGACTTAAAGTACATATTTTCATTTATAAAAATAGTTAGTTTATTTTAAAACTTTTCAAAATGTTGAACCAATTGTAAACATCAGCTGATTGAATTAAAATAGAAAAGCTCAATAAATTTATCCTAATAAAAGTAATAAAATAAAAAATAAAAACAGGACAAAAACATATACCATTTGTATTAATAAATATTATCTACACCTTTTGTTTGATTGCACTAAAGGAAATAATTGAAATTATGCTAAAACTAACCGTACAATTTACGCTATGTAAAGTAATTTTTTGTGTTTTTTTATACATATTTTTCATTTAGCAAAATACCTTTTTTGGTACCAATATTTAATCTGTAATTACAAAATGCAAACTTAAGCTAACAAAAAAAGTTTATTTTTTGAATTTGGTGCTATTGGAAGGTTTATCTTTTGTATTTTGATAAGTAGTCAACTTTTTCATGTGTGATTGTAGTAAAATTGAAAAAAAAAACAAACATTACTAGATATTTATTGTTCTAATTCATTATTTTTAATATTGGTAAATATAATTTAACAAACAACAATAATTTATTCGATAATAATAATTTCTTTAAATGAAGTATAAACAATATTGTATTGTATTAATAGAATGTTTGCATTGTTTCTAATAAAAATAATTAATTTTGTGCTATCATTTGTAAAACAAAAAAAAACAAAACAAAAGGTATGGTTTATTAGTAAAAAACAAAATTTTAATTATTCCAATAGATCTACAATGAAACTACCAACTGATATGTCATTTTCTATCTTATAATTGCTTATTTTTGTTTATAAATGCATATATCTATATATATGGTTTCTATTAATGCGTATCAACCATTAAATTTGTACAAAAATTGTAAAAACATATTAAAAAGAAAATAAAAACTCCTGTAAATTGTAAACAACACATACAAAATTTAATTTACTAAATTGTATTTGAAGAAAATTACATTTTCGATGTTCATATATTGATATTATATATATATATATAATATCAATATCAATATATATATATATATATATATATATATATATATATATACGAATTCAAACTGGTTTAAATGGTGAACATAGTATGAGTTTTGAGTAATTATTAACAATGACATCTGTCTTTTAATGACACCTTATTTGATAATTACTACTTATTTCTTTAATTAAAACGTTTATAAAGTTGCACATCAAATTATTGCTATAATGTCGTTTCGTATCTTTCTTGAACGCATCTTCAACACAACAAGAAAAAGTTATCTAACATGGACTTGCCATGTTTTACTCAAGCTTCCTACTCATCCAACCAAAATCGCTTAGGACAGAAAAATATATCAGGTGATCAACGAGTAGTTTTATTTATACTAAGGCCCTCCCCCCTCACAATTCTAATGGATTGATCATCTTTTTGCAGCAAACAAAGTTCATTGAAGAAGTCTGACTTTGTAATGTAATTATCATTTAAAGTCAGCATAACCCAAGTTCCACTTATTGATTGGACGCTATAGACGTTGATAATTGGCCAACGTGGCATATATAGGCGATAGTGATTGGTGGAGGATGCTTACTCACGACAATGATAATTATTGCAAGGGCTTTAATGTGTAACGTAACGTGAAACTCTAGACAGTTGTTTGAATAATCTGAAACTCTGTACAATTAACTTGATCAACTAGATACTTATTCGCTATTTTAAACGATGCTTAGGTGAGTGTACAGTTATACTTTCAAAATATTCAGTTCGACTAATTGTATCTGTCTTTAAAAGACGTAATTTGTCAATACAGCGGTGGTACGTTTAACACACAAAATACACTTTTATGAAGACACTGTTTTATTAACGTTAAAAAATATCAAGTGGAAATCAGTTAGGTATACAAACAAATACCTTTTTTTAAATGCAATTTCGTAAATAAAAAACCTAAATGGTTGTATATTTGAATGAATACGGCAGTTTGTGGTGACGTCCATAATTTCACATTATTACACTAATTAAATTAATTAATTAATTTTCTTTTCAATTTATTGATTGTTCACAATATTAATCATTGTAATTATAATTATTTTGTTTAAAAGAAACCTTCTTTATTTGTTTATTTACCTTTTTGTTTGTTTACAATGTATTGTAATTAATTTGTAAAAAGTAGCTGGTAGTATTCCTACATTATTTAACTAGTGTTTTGTTAATAACAATGAAAATGAAATCATTAAATCTGTATTAATTAGTACATAAATATACATTTAACCATTATACTATCCCTATTATTACTACTGGTGTTACCAATAATAGTAATAATAATAATAATAATTTATTTTATTTTTCTACGTAGTTGTTACCGCTTAAATGTTTTATGGGAAACATTTTTTTGTAAACGGACATTTAGCAATACCAAACATAAGCCGGATTTTGTGACAGTAGTAACAATAAAAATGATCATTATTATTATTATGCTACTAGTAATGATAGCAGTAGTCATAGTACAAGTACAACGTGTTTTTTCATAAATCTGTTGAGAATGGAAAACGATTACATTACCAGTAATTTACTTGTAAAATTGATTGTTTTCATTATTAATTAGCAAGCATTTTAATTAATCTAGAAAATTGAGTTCAATTTAATATTTTAATTGAATAAAAAATAATTATAATTATTATCCAACTGTGTGAAACAATTTTTACATTTAAAATTAGTTGAATAGTCTATTTTGTATTTTTTTAATTTGAAATGTTTATAAATTAACTATTACTAGAGCACATCATCAGCTAATACGTCTAATAATTTAAATAATTTTGTAATCAAAAATAAATGTAAAATGTACAGTTTAAAATTGTTTGAAAAAACAATACTATATTATAATTAAAATTAAAAATTTTAATAATCAATAAAAAGTTTACTGCAATCGTTTAAAATTAAAACAAATTACGAAATAATATTGTTTATTATCTGTCCGTAAAGTGTTGCTTAATAACTATAAAAAATTGAATATAAAAATTGTTTTAAATTGGTAATGTTTAGTAAGAAATTAGAACGACCCCATTGAAATAATTCAATTTTAATTTTTTTATACCAATATACAACAATGAAAAATAATTAATATGGTTATTTTTTAGGTAATAGTAAGAGAATGGTTGTATAAATAATATTACAATTAGTATCTTTATATATATAGGGGTAGAAAGATCGATTCAAACATAGCTAACCGCGGTCTCAATTTCCATTACTGGCATCAAATGCAAACCTACGTTCGACTTCACTAAAATGTCCACTGCTGAAAGACAGATGCGTTTCCCGTCAAAACAATTAGAGTAACAAACAAAAAACAGCATAATTATTTAACGAAAATATATTAACAATTAGCAAAATTTTTGAATAGATGGAAAAAAATTGTTGCTTTGTGTTATTTTGAAGTATGGGGGTTTGATGTGGTTTTTACCGTAACTGTGCTTGTTATTATTATTATTATTATTATTATAACTATTGTTAATATTATTAATATTATTTTTATTGGCTTAGATACTTTAGTAGGAGAAGCTTTCAACACACAAAAATATGTACAATTATAAAACTACAATACAATTAACATTATGCAACATTAGTCAGAAAGTAAAGTAAGATTGAATTACATAGACTAAAAAAACTCAAAATTAACGTATATTCAAAAGTCAGGTGCATTATGATATGCATGATATTACTTTAGAAACGTACTATAATTAATAGTATACTCATATAACAGTATACATCAAATTTGAATTACTCATATGTAAGCATGAAAATTAATACAATACCGTGAATAAAGGATTATGAATGGATAATACATAATGAATGGTCACAAAAAGAATGGACAGATTACAGACACCGGTAATTGGACAGATAAAAAAGATTTAATAATAATAATAATAATAATAATAATAATAATAATAATAATAATAATAATAATAATAATAATAATAATAATAATAATAATAATAATAATAATAATAATAGTAATAATAACAAACCATTGTATTAAAACATAAAACTAGCACAATTCACAGACAAATACAGTATCTTATTTACATTTACGATATATATATATATATATATATGGCTGAAACGTGATTTAAAAACCTACAAAAGTACTAATATATATATATTTTAAAAATATTATTGATATTTGTATCTATATGTTGCTAATGGACATTTTGAATATAGAGTGCAATGCTGTATCAAATAGAATAAAACATTTCGTTTTTACGCAAATCTCTAGCGGTCAAGCTCTAAGGTCAAACGTGGATAGACATGGGATTGATATTCATGGCCGGCACTGAATAAACTATTTCATTTGCTTTGATAAAATGTTAACGCTCTAAAACATGTTTCCTATAAAGCATTCGAGTATTATTAATACCAATAATAAAATTAATAACAATTAAGTACCTTAATCTCTGGACTGTACACGTTAGGCAGGCTTATTACCATTTAAATATTACTACGTGGATTGGCAAAAGCTTTTTTTAAACGCAAATGTGCTTATGTAACGTGATCACCTCTTCATTATTTTCCATATTTATACGACATGTAGAACGATCGATTTCGATGGCTTGACAAGCGTAGACAAACGTGGAAGAATAACAAAGTTTCTTGGCTGGTAGACGGCATCCTTGTGACGTCGCCACTGTTCGCAAAGATTGACGAGGCCACCTGATTTTTTGTCAGGGTTATCTCCCTTAGCCCAAAGGCTACATATGATGTACGTATACATTTAGATACCTTTTAAGTATCCTGGGTGTATGTTCGCACCCACCCGCCGTAGCGGAAGCCCAGTTATACCGCTGTGCACTCGGACCCTGCTGTTATTAGTCTAGATGCCTTTCAACATCTAGTCCAGGATGCACCACGTGGAGGACTAACAGTCAGGAATATCACCATCATTGGAAATTGAGACTTTATAAGCATTACTCAAATCCATTTTTTATATTTTTACTACTGCGCAATAGACATCTTAGAGAAGCCGGATGTGGGCCCGCGTTTAGTCCGTGGAGGGATTCAAACCGATGCCCACCCAGTTTCAAGTCGAGCACATTATCGATAGGCCATCCTTATAGGAAATAATTACTTTATATATTACTTTAAATTAAAAAGCAATATACAAGTTGGATGTATTGATTTAGTTGGGTATTTTTCAATATATAACATATAATTATCATATTGTTTTAATAAAATAAATTTTAAATTGTAATTTAATAAATTTTATTAAATAAAATTAGAATTTTAAATAATTCTCTAAAGTCTAAAGTTGCTAAAATTATAATTTACAGATTTTTAATCTAAATTTTACGCTAATTATAAATTATATTATTGCTAAACAACATTTTATAGCTTTAATAAATAACAATGATAATAATAATAATAATAATAGTAACAATAATAATAATATGAATAATAATAATAATAATAATAATAATAATAATAATAATGATCAGAATCAATAATAATAATAATAATAATGATCAGAATCAATAATAATAATAATAATAATAATAATAATAATAATAATAATAATAATAATAATAATAATAATAATAATAATCAATCATAATCAATAATAATAATAATAATAATAATAATAATAATAACAATAATAATAATATAAACAATAATAATATAATAATAATAATAATAATAATAATAATAATAATAATCAATAATAATAATAATCAAAATCAATAATGATAATAATCAATAATAATAATAATAATAATAATAATAATAATAATAATAATAATAAGAAGAAGAAGAAGAAGAAGAAGAAGAAGAATCAATAATAATAATAGTAATAATAATAATCAAAATCAATAATAATAATAATAATAATAATAATAACAATAATAATAATAATAATAATAATAATAATAATAATGATCAAAATCAAAATCAATAATAATAATAATAATAATAATAATAATAATAATAATGATCAAAATCAATAATAATAATAATAATAATAACAATAACAATAAAAAGAAAAATAATAATATAAAAATAATAAAGATAGTAAAAATAATAAAAATAATGATAACAATAATAATAATCATAACAACATTAATGATAATGATAATAATAATAATAATAATAATAATAATAATAATATGAATAATAATACTGATAATAATAATTATAATAATATAAATAATAATAATAATAATAATGATAATAATAATAATAATGATAATATTAATAATATTATTAATAATATGAGTAATCATAATAATAATAATTATAATAATAATAATAATAATAATAATAATAATAATAATAATAATAATAATAATAATAATAATAATAATGATATTATCAATAAAATATTAATGTGTTGTTGAATATCTGCATTTATCATTCTATAATTTTTATCACTCTTGTTAAATTTAAAAAATAGTTTAATTGTAGAAATATAAAGCATTTCTTATGACTGTTACTATTAACACTTTTTTCTGTTGCTGTAAAATGTTTTTTGTAAAATATTGTTTAAGTATTTTAAATTAAAATATTAAAAATAAATATGTACATTCAGTCAATTTAAAAAGAAAAATAATCATTTTCACAAAACAACGGGCACAAATTCTAACTTTAAAAAATTTACATAAAAAAATTTTTATTTATTAAAATAAAATTTTCCACTGTTTTATTAATCAAATTATTTATTTTTCAACTTAACTTATTTATCAGCGTATTGACAAAGCGGTGGAAATAGTATTTGTAGCGAGAGTGCAAAGTTCATACATAAATGGATATGTGTTTGGGTTTTATTGCTGGCACTAAATGTTGACCGCTGTCCAGGATTATGTTAATGAGTTCAATTGCTACCACCCCACAACCGAATAATTAACGGATGTTATTTACAAAATGTGAAATGGTTATTTTGTTAAGTTAGTCCAATTTCAGTTCTGTTGTTGATAAAATGCGTGCTGATGGTAAACAATGCATCAAATAAGTCTGTACCATTATCGACAAATGTTTATTCATTTTTAAATTGTAAATATTTTAGGTTAATAAAAACGCCATTGTGTTAAAATTTAATTCCATTTGTACAGTTGGCTATTTTCAAGTTGCAATGTATTTTATTGAATTTTCACTGTAATGTTTTGTAATCTCTTTTTACAATAGTAAACACCGTTTTATTTTACATATTCAGAATTAAAGTTAAAATTGTGTCAATTTTAAATAATAGTGTTATTTTTTGTCTGATCTTACATTGAGTCAAATATAAAAAACGGTAAATGAATGAGTTCAATAAAACCACTATTCTATATATATTTATATTTATTTTGTGTTTATTACTGTAAATGTTTTATATATATATATATATATATATATATATATATATATATATATATATATATATATATATATATATATAACTTAATTTGTTTATAGCAAATTCTTTGTAAAATACATTTTAAAAACATTAAGCATAAACGCACTATTACTACCATTGTCAGAAGTTAAACTTAATCTTACCCCATATATTTGATGTCGTTTGCTTACGGAAAGAACACTGTAAAAAGTTACGATTAATGTACTCCAATATAATTCAAACACCCGACATACATACGTGTAGGCCTAACATACAGAACATTGTAAAGTGCATGTTAATAATAATTCGAAAATGTTTAATAGATAATAGAAAACGGAATATTGGCAAAGCAAACAAATATGGGTTTACCACAAGCACAATGAGTACATTATGTTTGCATTAATTTAACATGCAAACATGTCATTTAGAATTTGGTAATTGATTTCATTAAAATGACATAATTTTGTACAAATTACAACTCAAAATTATCAGCTGTTTACAAAAACTAAATAAAGTTTTTATTATAATTTATTTTTAAGCAACTAATTTGCACATTTTCCAGATTTAAAAAATGTCAACATTTTTGCTTCAGATCTAAATTGCAATTTTTTAAAGATATTGGTATAAAATGTTAGTTTTTAGTGCAACTTAAATGTACTTAATATGGCTAGATAGAATTACAAACAATTGTATAATTATAGTACATTTATTGTAACGGTAGCCTATTGATCCATTTTTTTACAAAACATCTTTTTTAAATGTAAAATTATTTTATTATTTTAAAAATGCTAAATAATGCAGTTCAAAAACAAAAATATATTTTTTATATAAATTCTCAACTGATTAGCTACATATATATATTCAAAGTAATGATTAATGCTGTAATAACATCAGTACTATTCTGCAATAATAATGCACAATTCATGCAATAATTATGGTAATAAAATAATTAAACAATAATTTTTTTAATAGAAAATAATTGTAGCTTTATATTTGCAAAGAGTAATCTTTTAAATTTGTTTACAACAAAGTAAAAATGGAAAATGTATACGTTATTATACACATCAATAATGTCGTTACCGCTTTAAAGACATAATGCAACACCATTATTCGTTAAAATTGCAACATATTTTTAAATCGCAACTTTAACAAAACATTTATATAATTTGGTATTAACTGCATTTGTGGAAGCCTTGCTTTCAACGTTCCAATGCAGGTGTACTTTGGGCTATCCTATTATTTAAGTGCTTAAGCTAAAGATAACAGTAAAAATAAAAATAATAATAATAATAATAACAGTTTTTTTACGCATATTAACATTTAGTGTGTAACCAACATGTTTTTCAATATGTCAAGTCTAGTTTAAATCAATTTGAGTATTTGCAAGAGTTTGCAAGTTATACTTTTGGAGTTGCCTTATAACTCATGTTTGTATGTTTGTCATTCAATGTTCATTTTGCTGCTTTTTAACGGTATACTGCATTTGAAGGACTATACAAGGAAATAATTATCTGTCAGTAATAGTAAACGTTTTAATTAATAAAGTATACAAGTATTTACCTGTTTTTAAATTAAATAAAAACCTTTTAACGTAAATATTCCATTTTACTATCTTATGATTTAACAAAAGTATATTATAATACATTTTTATGCAAATTTAAATGCATGCGTAAAGACTTAACTAGTAAACTTTTGCTTATATCTATAATACAAGATATTAACTAATAAATAGTTTTAATAAACCTAAAATTGGATTGAGGATTTAATAAGTACACGAATACGTATTCTAATTTTTTGCGGTTATAGAGTTAAAATGTACAACCTCATTATTGTAATTTAAATGATTAAAATTGACAGAGCAAATAAAAAATGTAATAGATTTAACTAAATTATTTTTTTAAATACCCCTGTTTTCAAAATAAACACTTAAAATAAATATGCATTTTAAAAGTAAAACAAAGTTTCAAACGATTATAATTCCATGTATGCTACCAATTATTAAACAAAAAATAAAATTTTAATAATCATTTAATAAACTCCGCCTAGTTTGAATCGGAAATAATTCAATCTAGCCAGTCCCAAGCCTGGATAGAAGGAGGATGGTTAGCAACTCGGCCTCTGTAAAAAAATTATACTGCTACGGAAACAATATAAGAGGACGCCATTTTGGCAAACAAAGGCAAAGAAGTAATTGCACGTATTTGAATGACAGAGTTACACAAATGACAAGGTTGAGTAACAGCCGAAAAGAAGCTCAATCTTCGATTTGCATAATCTTTAATGCCAATGAGACTTTGTTGTTGTTGTTTTGCTGTAATTGTTGTCTTATTGCCTTATGTGTATTTTTAAATCAAAAGGGTTTTGTATAATAATATATATAATAATAATAATTATTATTTAATGTAGTATTAATTTTAAAAATATTTAATTTGTATAATTAAGAAAAAAAGAAAATTAATTAAGTTTGTAGTTGATAACAAATTTTATAAATGCTTCACTAACATCAAACAGTAAAATAACAAAACGTTAAATGTTTTATCATGTATAAAAATTACTTAACAGGGTATGAAAATTCAGATTTATTTATAAAATTATGTTGTGTAGTGTATAAATATTAAACGGGTGTATTTGAGGAATATTTCTAACGTAAATGCTATTATATATTGTCTATATTTTTTTATAACAATATTATCTACAATACAAAAAGTATAGTTTTTATTATCTACTTTCATAAATGTATACATACGTTATAATAATATTTATATTTAAGCAAGTAATTTATTATTATATTTATTTTTACAAAACGTTCTATACTTCTGTTTTTGGTCTATATTATAATTTTATAATAGCAGTAGTAAATAATTATTGTTTTTATTAATTCTACTAAAGTAATATATAAAGAATGCCTAAGTAAAACTTAGATGTGCTTAATATTATTAAATAATGTTGCACAAGTTATTTAATGATACTGGATTCATTTTGACACGGAACAGTTCACATACAATTAATTTAAAAATTGTCACTATATTAAACGTTAGTAAAGGGTGTAAATTATCTAATGTTAAACATTTACTTAATGCGTTATAAAAAATTTCCCCGTCGTATGTAGTAAAAATGAACGTTTTTGCGTATTTTTCCTATCGTCAGTAGTAATAATTTGAAAAATGTTTATTAAAAAACCTTTTGTTGTATTAGTTTAAAGTATTTACCACACATATAGGAATAATTTTGTACCTCACGTTATGATTATTATTCTTGGTCAAATGCTTATTTTGCTGTTTTTAATTATGTTGAAAAGAGCATACAGGTTATTGCTATATACTAATTTTAGATTATACAACGACTTAATTATATCTCTATAAACATGGTTTTATTATGGTATGTAATCATTCTGAAATAACGTATTAAAAATTTATTTATTACATTATACTTATGCAAATGACACAATAAAAGAATATTACTGCTATTGTTATTTATTGTTAAATTGTAAAAGTAAAAAAAATACTAAGTAAAATACTTGTAAAAAATAATAATTTTTATACATTTTTGTATTAGGTATAAATTAAATTAATTTGTAAAAAATATACAAAATGATACTTAAAAATTTTTAACAAACAGCTTTTTTCAATATTAAATACTTTACAAGAAACTGAATTAAATAAAAGTACTTTTAAATTTACTACAATATTATTCTAATATTATTTCTCACATATAACGAAAAAAGCATTATTGTGTATTCTTTTATATAGTGCAGTATACTGAATAAAATATTTGCATAATGTTGTATAGCCCTACTGAGGTTACCAAAAAACAAATGTAAATTTTTACGACCAGATAGAGATTTTACCAACAAAAATAACAAAAAACATGACATCACACTGTCGATCAATAATATTATTGACATTTTACAAAAATAAAATAGAATATTTTTTAAATAATTTTCATATAATTATGTTAATGACATAAATAATAATAAATTGTTAAACTCGATACAGTAGTAGTGTTACTGTTGTTCAACAAATAATTTTATTTATTATATTATTTTGCATACCTTATTTTTATATGTGTACATTTTAATATTTATAATTATCACCTTTTGGTAATGTTAATAATATTGTTTTGCTGCCTCCAAGAAGCGTTAATATATAGTCCAAACTTTTCGGTTTATCCATTTATTTATTTTTCTGTAGTGCATGATTGTATTAATTTATATAGCACTAACATTTATGTTCTAATATATTTATTACAAAAAACTTTATAATTTTTTTTTATAATTAAATAAGCTTTAACGTTATATATACATATATATAACTAAATAATTACTGAAAAATAAAGAATAAGAAAACATTTTTAGATACAAAATAAACTTAAGAAAAATTTGTTTTTTTCAATAAAAACACAAAATAAAATTGACAGTAGCATAAAGTAGATATTTTTTAAAGCAAATCGAAAGCCTGCGTAAAATACTGGTAATAAACCTTAAACGCATGTCCATCGAGTTTGGAGACAAGTTATTCCGGGAAATTTTAGTTAAAATGTTATTTCTAATTACAATGTTGTAATAATTTGTTAAAAAACAGACATTTTAATAAACAATTACCTTTTTGACAAACGTAAGCAACCAAATATCAAATTTATTTTTACAGTTTTTTAAATCTTGCAAATGAAAAAACATATAAGTAAAAAATTGTTTGAGGAACAATTTTAAATTGTGGTGCAAATATGCTAAATAACAAAAATGGCCTTCTCAAAGCAAAACATTTAAACAATTTTATAAAATTCAATTAATGTCAAAAACACAAAATTGGAATAACATTTTGATATATATATATATAATTTATATTTACTACTTTAAATGTTTTATAGAAAAATCTTTTATTAACAAACATTTTAGTAAAGCCGAACGTGGGCCCGCATTTAGTACCGGTAATGGGATTCAAACCCATGCCCACCCAGGTCCAAGTCGAGCGCTGTACCTCTAGATCACGCAGGTACAAAATGCACTACAAAACATACGACAAATGTTAATTCCTTTGTTACAAATAATAAAATTCTGACTTTAATAAATTAATAAAACATTTAAACAAAACTTAACCAATTTACTCTTTTAAATTTTATTAAAACATAAAGATATATATGCTAAAAGTTATTTCCTATAAAACATTAAATGTAGTACAAAAACATATACGTGATGAAAAAACTAAAATATGTAATATAGCATCTTTGTAAACAAAAACGTTTTTAAAATTTAAACATCAGAAAACAATAAACCTAAGGAACTTATATTTTAAGCAAACATTAATATAATACCATGAACAATTTCTCACATATGTAAATTCTGTAGCACTATACATTGGTAAGGAATAGTTTGTTTTTAGATAATATTTTTAATTTTAAATTGTTTAAGTAATGTTATAAACAAACGTTTTTAATAACAAACGTATATATTATATTAAACAAAAATTAATCTTTATGTAAAATTAATTTACATTTTAAACAATTTTAGAAAATACGTAGAAGTAATTTTATTTATTTTACAATATTTTTAAAAGTGCGTATTAGAAATCTTTATAATATGTTTTTAAATGTGACAAAACATTTCTAGAGTATATAAATATTATGTGTTTATAATATTAAAATATTAATTGATGTTTTTATATTAAAAACAGTTTAAGCTCTGTGTTTAAAGGTTTTACAAAAATACGTCAAATATATTTGTTCTTATTTCTGATTTTAAAAGTAACTATTATTATTACAAGTAATATTAAATACATTTAGCATAAAAACTTTAATAAATTAATAAAATATAGACTAACTCAGACTAAATGATTAGTATTTAACCTTGTATTAACATTAAAGTAAAGAAACAAACATAATAAAAAACCTTTGTCAAAAAATTGAAATGCTTTGTTCTATAAATTAGTAAACAAAGAAATTAAATTTGTTATTGTTGGCATGTTTAAAAAACATTATTTTAAAAAAAATATATATAATCATAAACAATTAGTTTTATCTAAAGCCGAAAACCAGAAACCTGAAGTACAACTTCTGTTTGCATCTATTAAATGTTATATATAGAAAATTCTATTTAAAAATTAAAAATAAAATAAATTTAAAAAATAAAATTAAAATTATTGTTAGTGCTTTAAATTTTTTTATAAACTAATAAGTGCAATTCCATTTTAAAAAATAAAATAATAAAACGCTTTGAATACTATAAGGTAAAAATACAATAAAAAAAACATTATATTGTTAAGTTTAAATTTTACAGTTAACAATTCTAGCACAAAATGTTTTTAAAACAACAATTTAAAAAATAAAATAAAAAATAAGTAAAATTGTAAACATTTAAAAAATGTTTTTTAATTCAAATAATTTGTACAAAAATAATATACTTAATTACAATAAATTTAAAACTAAAAACATAATAATAATAATAATATTTTATAAATTATAAAAAGTTAATGAAAACAAGAATACTGTAACATTGAATACGCTGCGTGAAATGCTTAGATATATTGTAAGTTTTAATTTGAACATTTTTTATATAAACATATTTTTAAAAATCTAATATTTTTTTATTTATAAATTGTAAACATAAACTAAATAATAATTATTTAACTTACAAAATGAAGATTCTTTTTTATTCATGTTATTTTCATACCGTATCTACTTTTCAAACACGTGTAAAAATAATTAATTAATATCAAGGTTACAATGTTTAAATCATTTTAACAATAATTTGTGCTAGTAGTTTTATAATATTAAGTATTAATTAAATAACACAAACGTAATATTTTATTTTTATTAATAGTTTTTATATAATTTGTATAATTTAATTTGATTTTAATTATATAGGTAATAATAATAACAATAATAACAATAATAATAATAATAATTTATTATTTAAACTAATTTAGACATTTTACAGCATAATGTAATTGTGCTTTATAATGATTCATTTAAAGTGTAGTAATTTTGGTTTTTAAAAAATTACATGTTTACTGTATTGACTATATTTACATTAATTAACATACGACATTCTATTCCATTTTGTTTTCATTATTTTGTAGTGATCAAAATCGACGAAGACAATTTAAAGTCGCAAATAATAGACAATAATATATTATTTCATCAAAAATTAACACTCAATTTTTGAGAATTAATTTTCTTCGAATATTGACAATTTATGTTTGGATGCATCAACGATACATACCAGTAGGAACGGCTATAAAAACAACCGTTTTTATGTCGTTTGTTATTTCTGTTATGTCTTGTTATTTTGTTTTTATTCAGTTCTATCTTGGTTTCCATTTTGGTCTTTCCCACAAACTGATCCTGTAGTTTGGCAATAAACGTTTCTAGTCACGTTCTTATTCATTCAGGATTTTTCACGAGTTGAGTAGGCCAAAACGCCTTTTAGTACTCGGTTTTCAAATTGTCTCAAATTTTCACGGGGAAAAATGAAATGGATGGTGAAGTAAAGGGGGATTAGTGACAGAAAAAATATTTGAAATCAAGATAAAATCAAGGTAGATAGTGGAAGTTAACATTTATAGAAAACGAGCAAAAATTATAAATAAAAAAATAATAAAACAAGTTACGTATTACAATGCAAAAACACTGCAATAATCATCAAAAAAGAAGAAAAGAGAAAAGGATGAATAACGCTCCAATGGACGTGTAGCGTGACGCGCGCCTCACCTCGCGACTAGACGTAATCAGTACAGACTTTAGTTATTGGAGGAAAATTACTTTTAAAAAAATACACGCAACCTTTGACAACAAGAAACGCTGCTTGTTATACCAAACCGCCCCTATTTCGAGTTTAGTGAATCCGACTACGTGGCCAGCAACTAGGAGTCAATTCGCTAAAAATTCTACTACTACTTTCTTAATTTTGTTGTTATTTTTTATAATAATAATAATAATAATAATGATAACAATAATAATAATAATAATAATTTATTACTCAAAAAAGTTTTTACAATATTGCATTTTTGAGGTACAAACTAATTTACAGGTCTGATCACAAACTATAAAAATTTTTAATATGTTATTATATATATATATATATATATATAGCGGTATAGCGCTCGAATTTAGACCTCGGTAGGCATAGGTTTGAATGCCATCACCGGCACTTAAATGCGAGTCCACGTTCGGCTTTGCTAAAATGCCCACTGCTGAAAAATGTTTCTAGTAAAACATTTAAAGTAGCAAACATAATAATAATTATATATATATATATATATATATATATTTAAATAAAATAAAATATTGTTGATGTTATATACATTTTAAAAATAAGTGAATAATGGAAATGTACAATTTTAGTTTATCGGTAATATTTACCCGCACAATTTGAACTAAAAATAATCTGAAAAAGTTTTGGTTGTCATAATTGGATTATTAGTAATCTGGGGGTTATATAAAGAGAAATGGATAGAAAAATGTGAATCATAGTTGGATAACGATAAACAATGTAAATAAAATAGAATTATGACTTTTAAGTGCATAAAACAAAATTTCTCATAGACCAACAAAATAATCGAACGTCGAATGTTGATGTATCTTTTTGAATTAGTTTTGATAGCTGTAAAGTATTGTATTATTCTTAAATTGATTGGTAAATTATTCCATAATTTAGAATATTTAATTAAGAAAAATTTTGCTTTCAGGGAAGATTTATGATGCAATTTACGTACTGTGGAATAACAATAGATTCATTTGGATCCTTTTTAGCAATAGAGGCTCAAGATTGAGCAATTGATTTCTTTCTTTGTAGTCCATATCTGATAAAAAACCAATAATCATTTTTGTAAAATATCTTTAAAAATTTTCATTTTTTATTAAATTAGTTTTAGATGTAAAATCGTGAATAAAGCAGCAATAGTCAATTATTGGCCGATTAGCATATTTGAAGAAAGCTATTTTGCTTTTTTTAAGGATAAACATATTATTTGCTTGTCCTAATAATTTTTTGCATTTATTAGTAATATGCTCTAAAAATTGTAAATTTTTTGAGTAGTAGGTACTCAAGTCTTTAATCGTTGGAATTGTTTTCATTGTGCAATTACCCAAACTGATTGGATGTACGAGACGTTTGCCAAATAAATTATAAAAAGATTTATCGAATTTAAAAATGTATTTTACGCTGAATGTAACTCTGGTGAGATATTAAAGTTAAATAATAATGATAATAATAATAATAATAATAATAATGATAATAATGATAATAATAATAATAATAATCATGATAATAATAATAATACTAATAATAATAACAATAATAATAATTAGTCATTTACAAAAAATAACAATAATCCTATCGTCAGACCACTAAAGATTAATGCAAAATTTTTTTTTAATAATTAATTTTTTTTTAATGTATGTTTATGTATCAGGATTTAGAATTGTTTACAAGTTGAGTAGACCAAAACACCAGTTAGTACTCGATTCTCAAATTGTCAAAAAATTTTTGGGTGGAATATTAAATTGATTGCTAGGTTAAGGGGGATTTGATACAGAAAAATATTTTTAAAGTATGACAAAATCAAGGTAAATAATGAAACAGTTGTCAATTATTAAAAGCGAAAACACTGCAATATTATTCAGGCACGTGTAGAATGTGCCTTATTATTTATTAGTATTATAATATACATATATGTATATAATATTTTTTTATAAAATTTAAATATTTTTAATTTTTAAAAAATAAAATAAAATATTTCTTGTTGCAAAAATAACTGCTTCGTTTTATTTTACAAATTTGTTTATGGTAACCTGTACAAGGTTTTTACTAATTTAAAAGTTAGTCATGTATTTATAAAATCATGTATATAATCATGTATTATAAAATTAATTTTGTAATTTATGTACATTTATTTAAAATTTAAAATTATTATTATATAAGTAAATTTTTTTGTATTAAAAGTACCTAACGTTTTTAAATGCATAAAATATTTTACGTCATTATACCTTTAAAAAATTTTTGTTATAAATTTTTAAAATGTTTTTAATATTTATTTAAATAATAACAATAAAATTACATATGCATATAGTTTTTTATTTTATAAAATATGTAAATATTATTTAATTTTATTTTAGCTTTAAAATGTTTTGCGTTTATGTTTAATTTAAAAATAATTATAATATATTTTTAAAATAACACAAAACGTATGCCATCGTTAACTATTTCTCAATTTAAAAATAAAATCAAAAATAACATTGATGTGATTAATGAGAACGAAACAAATAAAGCAAATAAAACACTTAATGATACAGTTAGTGACAGTTTTGTTGAAAGTACCAACGAAAATAATTTTTCCGATTACTCTACTTCAATAGAAGAAAACAATATAAAAAATTATAATGCTGACTTTAAAAATATTGAAGAAGAAAAACCAGTATTTCTAAATGTAATATATATATATATATATATATATATATATATATATATATATATACTTGTATATAATTAAAATAATGTATTAGTTTTAAAATTTTTATAAAATTATTTATATTGTTAATAATATTCATTATGTGCGAACATTAATCATTTTAAATAAATAGCTTACCATTAAAAATGTCAAAAACAAACGTTTTTCTCAAATAACCGTTTATTTAAGAAATGCCTAAAACTTAATAATTTCTTAAGTTTTTTATTAATTAATTTTTTGTTTAATAGCAGGTTTATATATATATATATAAATTGATTTGTGATTAAAAGAATGTTTTTTTGTCATTTTACATTGAAAATATTAATTTTTAAATAACTAACGATTATAATGTAAACTATTTTATATTATAGCATTAAAAATTATAATTTTATTTATTAAACTTATTTAATTTTAGTACTATTAACTTTTTATTTACAAAATTACATATGTAATTTTTAACTTATTATATTTTTTAGTTGCTTTTAATGGTTAAAATATTAAATAAATATTATACTTTTTATGTAATTTTTGTTTTATTTATGTTTATACGTAGAATAAATTGGATAAAAGCATAAAATTTTAAAAATATTAATTTTGTTAATACTATTAACCAGAAAAAATAACTAAAATTTAGTTATATATATATATATATATTACAATGGTTTAATTTCTACCATATAACTTTACGTAAAATTTTTAAAATAAAAGAATATTAACAATTTTGTAAATTGTTTTACATTTATAAAAAAGATGTATTTAATTAAGCTATATATATATATATATATATATATATATATATATAGAATGTAAGTGACGACAGTGAAGAAGAGTTACCGAATGTCAAAAATATTATTGATCGTTTATATAAAAAAGAAGTACGTTTTTAATACGTTTAAATTTTTAAATTTTTTTTAGCATTATTTCAACTACATAAAAATCATTTTTTGTATAATAATAAAAAGTAAATTTTAGTTAACATTATTATTTCTCCTTAATGCTTGAATCACGTTTGACAAAATTATTAAATGTATAAATAATGCTTAAAATAATAAGTTTTAAAAAAATATATTTATAAATTTAGATATCTTAATATTTAAAAATACAAATAATATATTATTATTATTACGTATATAATTAACTCTATTGTAACCGGTTTTGAATTGGGTTTAAAAAATAACGTTTTAGAACACAAAGCCAACGAGCTAGTTTTTTTAATGTAATGTTATAAACAACATTAGTATTTAATTTAATTTGATCATTTAAATAAATAAAAATAGCATACTTTTAATAATAAAAGTAAATGTTATAACTAAAAAAACCTTAATTTCTTCAATATGCAAAATTTAAAATTTGAAATAGTTTAGGTGTAACTTTGTTGCCTTATCTTTTTAAAACAAAAAGTTTATTTGTCTTATATATATATATATATTACTGATTGCAAATAGTTATATTTAATTTTGTTGTACAACAATAATTTTAATTTTTTCTAATAGGTTAATTAAATATTTTGCTTAAGTTTAATGCATCCAACTACACAGTTAGTTGTTTATAAGTTTAATATTGGAAACTTGTCAAGTTAAATAAATATAAATATTTATTAAGATAAAAAACCAAAACATATATAACAATAACACGACAACAATGTTTACTCTAATTTAAACACGTTCTTTGTAAACATAAAAAAATATTATGCGTAATTAATTTAAAGCAAAAAAATTGTTTTATCTTGCTTGTATATAATTTAATGTTTTAAAATATTATATGTTTATTAATTAAATAAACATGTGCTAAACAAATTTTATTATACAATAATGTAGTTCAATGGTTAGAAATGTGATTTAAACAACTGTTACATATAGATAACAAATATAAAATATTTAAAGTATTTTTACATAGTCTACTTTTAATATTAACATTTTTTTTAAGAAGTTGCAATTAACACAAGTTATTCAAGCTCAATATTATGAAAACGTTCTTCATTTGGAAAGCAAACACAAAGTTGAAATGAAAAAATTGATTGACAACAACGAAGTCCAAATTTTGGCCATACAACAAGCGTGTAAATTGAAACATGATGAAATGAACACAACAATTGCAAAATTGCAAAATCAATTAGACCAAGCTTTAGAAAATTTAAAACATGTACAAGATAAATCGGAAATAAAAGTGCAGTTTATTCATTTATTTAATGCAAATAAATTTTAATAATTATAGCCAGTATTATTTTGTTAAAAGATGTAATAACGTTCTTTTTAATATATAACGATAGCGATTGTTTTAATATTTACATCAAAACTTATTTGAATATTGATTTTAATGTAATCTTTAAGTTAATATTAATAATAATAATAATAATAATAATAACATTAATAAAAATATAATATTATTTTGATAACTCAACAATAATATACTACCTGTAACAAAAACATACACTGAGGATAATTTAACAATATCTTAAGATATATTTATTTATTTTATGTTTGCTACTTTAAATGTTTTACCAGAAACATTTTTTCAACTGTGGACATTTTAACAAAGCCGAACGTGGGCTTGCATTTTAGTGGGCCGGTGGTGGGATTCGAACCCCCATGTCCACCGAGGTTTAAATTTGAGCGTTGTACTGCTAGACCATCCCGGCATAGATTATATATATTACTTCTATTATATGTAGGCGTTGGACTAAAGAAGATAAATTATACATTTTTGTTAATTTTTGTAAACAATGGTAGCGTTACAATAAAGTCGCTTATCAGCCAATCAATACTGTTTTTTATTCTTCTACGTTTGCTATGTTGATAAAGTCATTTCAGTTAATTATTTAATATACTGTGTAAATATAAAAACATTAAAGAGTGCTAACAGCATTATCAACTACCAATAAATATATTATTTATGTATTATATATTTTCTACTATATTGAATAGCTTGTCTTAATTTAAATTTTAATATTGTTCAAAATTAAAAAAAAACATGTTTATTATTTGACGCAATTTTATTTGCAAATTATTAAACATTTTATTATTTATTTTTCAAAATGCACTGCTAATAATCCTGAGGAATTGAGTAATGTCTATAAATTTTTAATTTTGATATGTCTGACTTTTGCCTTCTAGGTAGCACATCGTCAACTGGCTGTTTTTAAACGCATAGTCTAACCCAGCAAAGATCAAGTGCATAGCGGTATGACAAGGATTCCGTTTTGGCGAATGAGTATAAGCATACACTCAGGGTATTTAATAGTTATCCTA
Source organism: Cardicola forsteri (assembly GCA_025895645.1). Classification (NCBI taxonomy): domain Eukaryota; kingdom Metazoa; phylum Platyhelminthes; class Trematoda; order Strigeidida; family Aporocotylidae; genus Cardicola; species Cardicola forsteri. Next base: position 30,863 of record JAKXYG010001011.1, on the reverse strand, counting down.
AAGTGTACATATACTCTATGTAGCCCTCAAAAAATATTAGGCAACTAATTATACAGCTATAATGAGGCCGTTTACAAGCTAAAAACCTTTGTTATTTTTCTACGTTTTTTGCACTTATTAAGCCATTGAGGTCAGTTATATAATATGTTGTACAAATATAAAAATAATGGTGCCTATGTCACCGAACAAATACAGCTTCAAACATAAATATTCAATATGTGGTAAACACAAAAATTGTACTAACAACTTAATTTTAATTCATATGTAAAAGGTGAACAATTTGCAAAACAAGATGAAAAAAGAATTTGATCAACTAATTCACCAGTTTTATGAACAACGCACTAAGTTGCTTCAATCAAACCAAAAAACGATTGACAATTTTCAAGAGCAATTGAATGCGTTACAACTTCAACTGTCCCAATTGCAAACAGAAAATAATGATTTAAAATTACAAAATGATCAAAAGGTTGGTCAACTTACACCTATATATATATATAGGGTCACAATGAGATAAAATATTGTTAATAGGAACAAATGATTACAACCTTGAAGCATAAATGAAAACATTTTGAACTATGCTGCTAGATAAAACAAAGTCTTTAATAAATACACTTGATTATGTTTTATGTTATTATGAGGTTCCAATGTTTCCCGTCTACAATAATTGTAATTTCAAAGTAACAATTTTCTGAACATACGAAACAGATGTAGATAACATTTCTGGTGCGCAGTCAGTATTGGAATAATGTTTCCATGTGGTATTAGTCGTCTATTACATTCCAAATCTCATTGTTTGTGTTTCGAACGAACGTTGTTGTAAGGCAGACGGGACGGTTGATTGACCGTTTGCCAAGATCAAACCCTCAGTAAAGAGGCCCTTGTCCAATTGATGTCGTAACCTAGACATTGCAGTCTGCTTCGTCTAAATATTGTTTTTATAATTTCAAAAAATGAGATTTCCAAGAACTAGTGTAGAGAATTTGAAATTGTCACTTTATTTGTAAATCAACTCATAGTAGATAAAAAGTGACAAACATTTATTTATTTTTATTTTATTTTATATTTATTACTTTGAATGTTTTACAAGAAACATCTTTCAGCAGTGGACATTTTAGCGAAGCCGAACGTCGGTCCGCATTTTAGTGCCGGCGATGGGATTCAAACCCATGGCCACCGAGGTCCAAATTTGAGCGTGTGTACAGCTATACTACTTGTTGTGTGTTCTCAATGCCTTAGTGCGTTACAGTTGTATATTAATAGTAGAATTGACAAACACTATTATCTTAGTTGTTACACATTTCATGGCTTTCCAACATAGTCATAACTCTACCATTTTGATAGATTATTTTAGCAACTATTGTGGATATTGAACTTTACCAATCTTCAGCTACTATTTAATATCGTATTTTCTTTGCTTTATCAATGTTATACCAGTGAAAGTTCTGATGTATTGTTTCAATTATAAAAAGAATTAATAACTATCATGATTTGCCCATTTTCATTAAAATATTTAAAATGCGTCTATTTTATTACTATTATTTTTTGTAAAATTGTATATAACAACATCGTTGTGTCATTTATAAAATTTTTCACTTCTACTAACAATAATTTCAACACTTAATTACCAACAATCTACTTTTTGTCTTTAATTTATTCTTAGAAATTACAAATTGAAACTCTTCACAATTCAATTAAAAAATTGAATATTGAACGTGACGAAGCACTGTCAAAATACAAGGAAGAACAACTAAATGGTAAAATGTTAGAAACCAGAATTGGTACGTTACAACTTCAAATGAATAAAATTGCAGAAAAGTGAGTTTGAAAAAGAGGATAAATGTGTTTAAAATTTAAGTCATTTGCAAATAAAGTCACGTTATGATAAGTGCATCTAAGTTCCAAAATGATGCAAAAATAAATAATAGTTATTGTGGTTTGGTGTAATAAAGACCTAAAGGTACAGAATTTGGTTACTTCGTTATTGTCGTTTAAATTTATTTACAATATTGTTAATATTCTTACAATATTACAAGTTAAATTTTATATTTTCTATAATTAATGTATTTACTTGTAATAGTAATTGATGTTATTGATAATATTTTATTTTATTATCTATTTATTTTTTTATTCCTTTTGTTGTTTTTATTTTTTCGTAATCTTTCCCTCGTTTATAAGGAGTTGCTGCTTGTGGTTACATTTTTTTATTCAGCTCATTTGTCAGCGCCACTCTTTGTAAATGTAACACAGTATAATCATAATTACGTCATATCCCTTTATCTTTTGTTACAAATGCAGCTTGATTCAATGTGATTTATGTTCCTTATTGCACCACCAGTCGTACTGCTTTCATTTGCGATCATCTCTTCAAAATTATTCCTTGTTGGTCAGTATATAAAACGATCGACTTCGATGACTTGATAAGTTAAAGACAAATGCTGGATTTACATTTAGTAATTATGTATCATTTGTCAAGTAGTGACCTTAAAACTAACCAATTGTCATAATAAAAATTAATTATTGATCAGAGATAATTGTTTCATGTTCTTCTTGGTACAGATTGGATCGTAGCGAACAAGAATTGGGCACGTATCAATCAACATATTCTGCCGAACTTGATCGCATTCAGCTAGATAATCAGAAACAACTGGCGTCGGTCGAAGCTGAATTTGGGCAAAAAGAAAAACATTTCAAAAAATTGTTTGAATTAGTAAAAAAAGACGTGAGTGTTTTTGTTTGAAAAATGTGCAAATTAATTAACATGTCAATTTCGAGGATTTGAATAATGCAATAATGGTGATATTCCTGGTGCATCCTGGACTAGGTGTTCTTAAACATTTAGACTAATAACACCAGGGACCGAGTGTACAGGTGTATATCGAGGCCTTTACCTGATTCCCGTTTAGTGAATAGATGCTAGCATACTCTCAAGATGCTTAAAAGCTATCTCAAGGTGTCTATCTACCATGTATAGCCGGTTAGGCATGTGAATTCGTCAACCGGCGATAACCCCAAAGAAGATCGCCTTGTCAACTCCTGTAAACACTGGCGCCGTCTCAAGGAAGAGGTCTTCTGACCAAGAAACTTTATTTATTTCTCCAAGCTTAATTCGTATCCGACAACCTTTTCATAGAGGAATTCGAATAAGAGGTGACTTTGCCACTAACTTATGTTGTTGCTATAAGCGTCGACAACAAAACAAAACTGTTTCGTCAATTTCTACAAACAGTGGCGTTTTGTGTTATTGTTTTCCGTTTGCTACATATATAATTGTTCATTATGCTGTACACGTATTGAAATGATAAAGATCTAGGTGCGTTACCAAATCCAATAATAATAATGAATAAATAAATAGTTTTTATTAAAACATTTTTCCTTATGGCTTATCAACTAATAGTTTAGTTATTTATTTAACAAACAAACAAATAAACAAAATCTTGTCTAAGCGCAGGTTGCCGGGGTGATCTAGCGATACAGCGCTTGAATTCGGACCTCGGTGGGCATCGGGGTCAGAATCCCATCACCGGTAGTAAAATGCGGGCCCACATTTGGCTTCCCTAAGTGTATACTGCTGAAAGATGTTTCTCGCAAAACATTTAAAGTAATAAACATAAAATTAAAATAAAATTATTTCAAGAGTGAATTGACAATCGAACTTATGCAATAAGGTCAAGTTAATACACATTTATGTTAACTAATATGTCCACTGGTGAAAGATGTATTTTGTAAAATATTCAAAGTAGTACAAAAATAATAGAATTAAATAAATTCAATTCCTTGCTTGGTATGATGAAGCCATTTCTTGTCAAACATTGAAACAATTAAAATTAAAAATGTCAAAATATTTACCTTAAATCTTACATCATTAAAAAGATGTATAACAAATTGATTCTTTTTATTTTGCAACCATCATACCATACTGTAGTATGGGGGTCTATTTTATTGTTGTCATGTCTTGTTGGCCAGTATGAAGAAAAGTTGCACAAGAAATGCAAACAAAACGAAAAACAACTGATCGATTTGGCTACCGAAGTCGAACACGAAACGAAACAGTTGAGTCAGCGCGCTCAACAAGCAGCAATGAAGTTGATGCAACAGAAGATTTGCAATTTGCAAACAGAAATGGCAAACAATGAGGTAACGTTCAAACGTTACAATTCAAACATTGACAAAAAAGGCTGATTCAATGCTGTTGCCTAGTTACGTTTGTATACCGACATATGTGTATGTGGTTAATACAATTGCAATTACAAAACACAATTAATTGTGTTGAATTTGAAAATATTTTATTGTACAATAATAATAATAATTATTATTATTATTAGTATTATTATTAATATAAGTTAAGATTATAGTTATTTCACTTTGAAAAGCCGAAGGCAACAACATTGTTTTATTAAATGTTTGAAGATTAGGCATATCACGGATTGAAATATTATTCTGACTTTGCCATATCCAGTGTACCTATGTTTTTACTTTTTTTTTGTAGTTCTATAAAATGACTGCTGTTTTTATTAAGGTCAGAATGGTTATCTTGCATTCAAACCCTTCATTTTAATGGGTGACGTGATCACTTCTTCATTATTTTCCATAATTATACAGCATATAAAACAATTGACTTTACTGCCTTGATAAGCGTACTAAATGTAAAAGAATAATGAAAATTCTTGGCTGGTAGACGGCATCCTTGTGACATCGCCACTGTTTGCAAAGATTGACGAGACCTCTTGATTTTTTGTAAACATTATTTCCTTTGGCCAAACAGCTACATATTGTGTACGTATACCTTAAAATACATTTAAGTACTCTGGGTGCACCCAGAGCGGGGATTTAGTTATACCGCTGTGCACTCGGCTGTTATTGATCTAGATGCCTATTGGCATCACATCGATGAAAAACAATCAAGAATATCATCCTCCTAATTTCTTAACCGGACTTGAAACCAGCTAAGATGGAGATGAGATTAGATACTTTTATAAGAGTTGATTTAACATCAATAGGCAATAGTTAACGTTTTTAGCTTGACTAAAAATACTCAATATACATGCAAGTTGCATATATATGTCAAGTCCTAATAAGACAATAATCCTGTATAAAAAAAGTAGGAGACATAATCCGATTTTGCTCAACCCTGTCATCGGAATTATGTTGCTTTTACGTTTTTGCTGTAGTTTTATAAAATAGTTTCATCGCATTGTTTCTTTGGTATTTTGTACAAAGACCAGATTGTTAATTTTGCGTTCGAAACCTCCTCCTTGCCCAACCATAATCGGTGACGGTGGAGTTCAACATTCGTTAGATACATAAAAAAAGACAATTTTAATTTGTAATTAATTACAATTACATGTCCCAAAAATTAGACAAAATTTCATCAACTCATTAAAACGCTCAAAGAAGAAAATATCCATTTGACCAACGTTTTAACTGCAAATCAACAAGAATTTGCCAAACGTCAACTGCACTTCGTCACATCGATTCACAAATTGAAAAAAACCATCCAAATACTCAACATGACCCAAACAACCAAGTTGCAAATCGATTCGGCAATTCAACAACTTGGCAACACACTGACCACCGAACTGACCGAATGGAAGTCGAACCTAATGGACGAAATTCTTAAATCAGCCCGTCAAATCGAATCGGCCCGATTGGAAAATGAATTTCGGGCCAAAGAAGCGGAAATTCAAAAATATTTTGAGGACAAGTTGGAAAAGGTAGACAATTGTGTGTCATGTTGGGGTTTTTTATGTTTGAGGGACAGTTGATACGTAGAATTATCAATTATATGCTGGTAAATAACTTTATTGTTAGACGAAAAAATGGGTCTAAACAAGATTGACAAAAGCTAAGCAAATTAGAGAGGGCTGTAGGTTTCTCAACATTTTGTTAAATGCAAATAAAGCTGACCCTTCAAATAATGATTATAAAGTTTTAATTTTCATATACCTGATACCGATACACTTAGATTAGAATAGCTGGACGAGAGTATATAGCGGTTTAACTGGACTTCCGCTTGGCGGATAAGTTCAAGCACACGCTTAGAATACTTGAAAGATATTTTATGGTATAGGAATAAGATATATACATATATACTGCATGCAGTACACAATATATATATATATATATATTTATTTACTAGTTAACGGTAGTGACACGCATCCTTCTACCAAAATATCCAATTGGTTAAATATATTTTTCAAGCAGTAAGACTCAACTTAAAATAATAAATAAATTTACAAGAGCTGTTTCAATCACCCGTAGCTTCGTGCTTCGGTTTGACACCAGATAGGGCTTAAGTTTAATTAAGTTTATGCAAGATCTATGTATTTATTTTTACTATTTTGAGTGTTTTGACAAGAAACGCATCTTTTAGCAGTGGACATTTTGGTGAAGTAAAATGTGGGCCCGCATTTAGTGGGCCGGTGGTGGGAATCGAACTCAGATGCCCATCCAGGTCCAAATCGAGCGCTGTACCGCTAGATCACCACGATACTGCTGATAATTCAAAAGGGAGATGAAACAGTTGTGTAGCGCTATTAGTTGACTCACGCCAAGTAAATTTATTCATCAGTGGATGAAATATTTCTAATGTATAATCCTTGTAAACCTCATAAATTTTTCAATTTTATTGTGCAATTAACTGATGTTTATAATCTTGTCCAACATTTAATATTACAAAGACGTTTATTAACCTTCGTATTATTTTTGTTTTGTAACTATGGTAATAATAAATTACAGCTATACTGAATACGCTTTTATCTAAGCACACCAATGTTAATACTAACGATGCTACTACTAAACTACTTAAATAATACTGGCGCTTTTCTTTTATTAAAATCATTCAAATAGATCAAAGTCGAACGCGATAATTTTGAGAAAACCTTGCACAAAACAGTCGAACTGTCTGATCTCAAGTGTGTTACACTCGAAGCTCAACTGGAAGAATTACACCGGGCATCTTTCAACGCAACAGGCAAACAACTGAAAGATTTCGATTTACTTCAACAATTTGTTGATGAAAGTGAAAAAAAGTTAGCCAACGAGCGCGATATGGCACAACATTATGTCAGTAAGGTCAAAACACAATGTGCGCAACAAATGAAACTGCTGACATCCAAGGTAGGCCAATGAAAATATTCACTGGCAGAAACATGGTATACAAGTTTGAAGTTTAAAACTTTTTAAAAGAATTTTGTTGTGGTTGGTGACCTGGTCACCTCTTCATCATTTCTCTATTTGTACGGCATATTAAAAAATCGATTTCCATGGCTTGATGAGTGTAACAAACGTGGAAGAATAACGATGTTTCTCAGTTTATAGACAACATCCTTGTGACGTCGCTACTGTTCGCAAAGATTGACAAAGTCGCCTGATTTTTGTCAGGGTTGTTTTCTTTATCCTAACGGCTACATATGGTATACATATACCTTTTAGGTATCTTGAGTCTATGCTTACATTCACCTACCCTAGCAACAGCCCAGTTATACCGCTGTGCACTCGGTTCCAACTGCTATTGGTTGAGATGCCTATGGGCACCTAGTCCAGAATGCATTAGATGAAGGAGGAATAGTCAAGAGACTTATAAACATTACTCAAATTCTCAGGATCATTATATATTATATTATTATTATTATTATTATTATTATACAAAACCCTTTTGCTTTAAAAATAAGCATGGAGCAATAAGACAACAATTACAGCAAAACAACAACAACAAAGTCTCGTTGGCATTGAAGATTATGCACAATCGAAGATTGAGCTTGCTTTCGGCTTTCAGTCAACCCTGTCATTTGTGTAACTTTGTCATCCGGATACGTGCAATCACTTCTTTGCCGTTGTTTGCCGGAATGACGTCCTTTTGTATTGGTTCCGTAGCAGTATAAATTTTTTACAGAGATCAGGTTGCTAACCTTGCGCGCTCAAACCCTCCTCCTTTATCCAGGATCATTAGGATCACAATAATAAAAGTTACGTTGTAAAATGCAGCTGCACAACTGGTACAATTAGTCATCGAATCTATGTCATGTACTTGGGCAATTTCAAATTGAATATTGGATAATATGTACAAATTATAAAAATGTTCATTTTATTGATGCGTATTAATTATAAACAGACCAGTTGAGTATAAGCCATCTAGTGTAATTTGGCAACGGATAAAAATTAATTTTATTACTAGTTAGGGATGTACTTTTTCATTTGCATATTTGTACAGCACATTAAACAATCTTCTTTATTCATAAGCACAGTAAACGTCGGATATTGACAGTTTTTTCAGACTCTAATGCTGGCGATATTCCTGACCATTCCCAGATATTTGTAAGTCTCTTAGCATTTATTGGCCATGTATCTCTAGCACAGTTAAAGAAAGACGATTAAAATGGATTGGCCATGTTTTACGTAGATCCAGCCAGAATAACTATGGAAGCCCACCCATTACCCAGATAGAAAAGAAGGTCATGCGGCCAACAAAAAATTTGGACAGACATTGTAGCATGCGAACTCAGTCCTTTTATTTATGCTAAGCCCCCTCGTCCAAATAAATTATTTAAATGGGCGTCCGTTTGTTTACCCTATGCAGCCAACAGAGATCATTGGAGGGGTTTAACTCGGGTGATGTAATTAACATTTAATGTCAGCACACCTCAAGTGTCGTTCTTTGAGTACACACTACAAAAGTTGACGTTTTTACAGACGCTTTGGTTTTTGTTGGACTACCCTGAGTGATAATAACCGGTGGGGGTTGTTTATCCCCGATGATGATGACTGTTCCTCTTCTATGTGGTGCATCCTAGAGTAGGTACCCACAGGAATATAGACTAGTAACAATATAAACTGGGTGCATAGCGGTATAACTAGGCTATTACTGGAATCCCACTCTGCGAATGGGTCTTAGCATACACCCAAGATTTCAAGGTATCTATTTACTGTTAGATTTGTAAATCAGCCAATTCCCCTGAAAAAGATCGCCTCGTCGATTCCTTGCCAACATCGATATCGTTACAAGGAAGCGGTCTTCTAGCTAGGAATGTTCATTTATCTCTCCAACTTCAATTCGCATCCGACAAACTTATTGTATAGGAATTGAGAATGCTACGTAAACTTGGAACTAATATAGAGGGAACTCTGTTACCAACTTTCGTTGTTGTTGTTATACAGATATCATCAATAAACTGCGTTCACTTTACAAAATATATTTTTATGTTTTATGTAACTATTGTGCCATAATGACAGCATATCAAAGTTTTCTTTCGGGTTTCATTCAATCATGTTATCGGAATCATTTTTTCACTTTTGTTTTGTAATTTGGTGTTTTTTGTTATTTCTTTATTAATGTTTATATTTCAAAGAGTTCATCTTATGTCATATATATTCATAATCTTGTTCTTAAAGTAGTGATACTAACTAATTGTATATACTCAATAGGCATACGAAGCATTAACTGAAGCCGAGAAGCTATACAATGCGCACATACAGGAATTGAACACAGTGAGTAAATATTGAAAATAAAATAAATTAGTTTGAACAAATAGTTACCATTAATTTATTTTGCAAAACACGAGGCAACAACATTGTTTAATGCAAGGTACATTGAATCCTACAGATTTTTTGTAAACGTTTTTTATGAATTTTAGTGTAGTTAATGGTTTCACAAACTATTTATACTGCTTCCTCAGTAAATTCGTTAAATATATAAATAGGTACATTTTCAAATAATAATAATAATCATCATCATTGTATAGTTGGTAAGATATATTTATTATTATTGTTATACAAAACCCTTTGCTTTAAAAATAAGAATGGGGCAATAAGACAACAAGTACAGCAAAACAACAACAACAAAGTCTCGTTGACATTCAATATTTTGCAAATTGAAGATTGAGTTTCTTTTCGGTTTTCACTCAACCCTGTCATCTGTGTAAATCTGTCATCCAGATACATGCGATCACTTCTTTGCCGTTGTTTACCGGAATGGCGTCCTTTTGTATTGTTTCTGTAGCAGTATAAATTTTTTACAGAGACCAGGTTGCTAACCTTGCGCTCAAACTCTCCTCCTTTATCCAGGCTTGGGACTGGCTAAATTGAATCGTTTCTGGTCCAAAGTAGGCGGAGTTAAGTTGGTGAGATAGTCACTATAATGTGATAAAGTGATTCAAATTTCTTTTTATAAATGTTTAATATCCAAAAAATATAAACACGGTAAATAATAAATTTCCCGATCTAAACTGTTTACAATGACTATGCTAAGAGAAAAATTATTACTCAGTCTAGTAATTATCTTAATGAAAACATATATAGATATGAACAAGATAAATTCAATTTGGTTAAACGTTACATGTTCAAAAAGGATTCTCAATATATAATTGCTGTAATTATGTGCATACATGCTAGAAAAACGCAAAACACAAAGTGCAGGGGTAGTGCTCGTCCTCGATTTGTGCGGGTATAGATTGGAATCCCACCACCGGCAGCAAATACAGGCTCACGTTCGACTTCGTCAAAATGTCCACTGCTGAGTGATGCATTTACTGTAAAACATTCAATGTTGTAAAATAAATTAATTTTAAAACATGTGTAAGTATTTCGACTTGGACCGCAAATATTAAATGAGGATTTGAGTCCACATGCAGCTAAAGTTCCTTCACTTATTCATTCATTTTGGTTGGTGACGTGGTCATTGATTCATTATTACTACATTCGTAAGGCATATTAAACAATCTACTTTAATGGCTTGGTAAGCATAGCAAACGTAGATTTTTTAATGTTTGCTACTTGGAATTTTGTACATCTTTCAGCAGTGGACATTTTAGCGAAGCCAAACGTAGGCCATCATTTTAGTGCCCGTGGTGGGATGCTAACCCATGCCCACTGAGCTCCGAATTCGAGCGCTGTACCGCTAGACCACACCGGCACAAATTAGCCCCTAAGCAAGTGACAGAGGCTGACAAAAAGTTCAAATATTTGACTTTTGGTCAACGGCTCTTACCATGCAATAAATCACACGAGCAAAACCGTAAATGACAAAGTTCTTGGTTGGTAGACTACATCTTTGTAACGCCGCCACTGTTTGCAAAGATTGATGAAACCGCCTTATTTATCCTTACGACTACATATAGTATACATATACTTTAAGATACCCTTTAAATATTCTAAGTGTATGCTTGCACCTACCCGCCGAAGCGTAAGCCCAGTTATACCGCTGTGCACTCGGTCCCTGTTGTTATTAGTCTAGATGGAACAGTCAGGATCATCACCATCATTGGAAATTGATACTCTAAAAGTATTACTCAAATCCTCATAATCGTTAGCATCTCGTATGTTGAAAGATATTCCACTAGATATTCAATCAATAAAATCATGAAAAAAGATTTAATATTCCACTTCTTCTTTAACAAATATATACAGAAACTATATACATAACAATATTATGTAATAATTACCTACATTATACAAAAATCATTAATACCTATTTTGCTATTGTATACGTTTTAAAGAAATTAACTCAAAGTCAAAATAAAATTGATAACTTGGAAAATGGCCTCCAACGTACAGGTGAAGAACAAAAAATTCTAATCAAAACACATGACAGTGAAATGAAGTTGTTGAAGTTGGAATATGAAAATAAAATAAAGGTGAGTTAAAATAGAAACATTGTCAAACCAATTGAATGTCGTGGTCAACAAAAGAAATTGTAATGACCAGTAGATAGATGGAATTATCATTGGCAGTACTCAAACAGTTAAGCCATTCATAATTCCGCTCATGAAACGTTCAACATAACAACTATTATACCACCAGTTCCTTACATGTACATTCGGTTTCTAATTGAAGCTTTAAAGAAATTGATTTTTAAAAATTGCAAATCAATATTTTTAAAAAATTTTGTACGGGCGTCTAAGAACCTGGAGTCGTAGCTAGACAGGGCATGAGTTACGATCCCACTCAATGCCCACACTAATGTGTTTACAACGTTGTTAAATAATTATTTACTATACAATATTTTACGTTAACAATCTGACAATAACAGTTAAAAAGGTTTAGTAAACACTATCACATTAAAATAATGCGAAAAATTAAAAAAAAGATTGGAATTTACTTATTATGTTTTTGAAAAGTCGCGTTTTAGATATGAGTATGTACCGTAAAGTATAAGACTTGTATCATGCGTTTAATAATTATTAGTAGTGTTCACTTTTTTTAAAATAACACTTCTATGATCCACTCATTCTAAAGTAGAACATGATTTAGTTAAGTGCATATAACTGTGAAAATTGATTTGTAACAATATAATTGTTTAGTAAAATCTGCAGAGTATCAGTCATAGTTATAAAGAAAAGAGCTAACTACAACCACATTCGATAAATTCATTTCATTTTACATGTAACCATCAGGCAATCGAAAAAAAAGCGGCCCTAGAAAATGCACGCGCTAGTAATGTTGAAAAATTGATGAATGATCGGGAACGTGTGTGGAATGAAATGAGTGCGCAGTGGCGAGAAGAAAATCACAAACAGTTGGAACGGCTGCTTCCATTGAGTGTCCAGATGCATATGGAATCGACCATTGAAGCATTAAGACTTCAGGTAAATTGTGTCATATTTTGCTTGATGATTTGTAATTAACACTTATATTCTCAATTTCTTACAAACGGTTAAAGACAGCAACAGTCAAAAATCTAAAAACAAAACAGTTTCCTTATTAAATGGACGTTTATAAAGTTTTACTTTCCAGTAATGATAACAATCCTGACTGTTTCTACTTGATGACAAATGTTATCATATAATTAGGACTAAAATCAGAAGGTAGTGAGCGGCCAAACAATGTTTATATATACAATTGAGTTAATAAAAATATCACATCTTTATTTCCATCGCAGTTGGATCGATTACCCTCCACACACAACAAACGAAAGAAAATCATGCCGTTTTTTCGATAATAAGCCGTCTCTCTGTGACGGCAAAATCATTCATTTCATTTTGGTTGGTGACGTGGTCACCTCTTCATTATTTCCCATATTTATACGGCATGTAGAACGATCGATCTCGATGGCTTGACAAGCGTAGACAAACGTGGAAGAATAACAAAGTTTCTTGGCTGGTAGACGGCATCCTTGTGACGTCGCCACTGTTCGCAAAGATTGACGAGGCCGCCTGATTTTTTTGTCAGGGTTATCTCCCTTAGCCCAAGGGCTACATATATGGTATACGTATACCTTTAGATACCTTTTAAGTGTCCTGGGTGTATGTTCGCACCCACCCGCCGTAGCGGAAGCCCAGTTATACCGCTGTGCACTCGGACCCTGCTGTTATTAGTCTAGATGCCTAGAGGCACCTAGTCCAGGATGCACCACGTGGAGGACTAACAGTCAGGAATATCACCATCATTGGAAATTGAGACTTTATAAGCATTGACTCAAATCCTCAGGTTCATTAGCATCCCGTGACGGCAAAGCCATCCGCAAACATTAACAAGGTCCTCAATCATTTTTCCAGGTTGCTTAACCATCCCGATCCCAATGGGTTAAAACAGAGGCATGTTTATACTTATGTACACTCCGTCCCTAAGCCCCCTTTCATCTAGAATGCGTACTAACACAAACCAGGAAAATAAAATAATCACAATCAATGTAATTTGAAACTTTATAAGCATCACTTATATATATATATATATATATATATATATATATATACAGATATTATATATATATATATATATATATATATATATATATATATATATATATATATATATATATATATACTAACCACAGATAAAAGCATTAAAAAACCAACTTGCATTATGCGAACACAATACGACAATGGCATCAAAACACAATCTGTTTGACGCAAAATCATGGCCGTCGGTAAATGAACCAATCATAATGGAATACAAAGATGCAGCTAATTCCATCATTTAACTTTTGCCGAACCGATTCCAAACAAAAAGGTCATTTTATAAATTATAGACAAAATTGAAAATATTTGTATTTCATAGATTTATTTAAAAAATGCTCATTTTTATTGTAAACGTGTTAATTTTTGTTACGACCTTGTGTACATCGTTTTATTTTCAACTTCTTCTGTTTGACCGTCTTTCGGCCCGACAGCAATGCAGTGACACTGTCAAGAGCTGGCGCTAGACGAGGTGATTGAAAGGATAAAATTTGTGTTTCGTCATCAATTCGTAAACTGCTTTTGTCAGGCAAAATATCGACATGGTTTGATGCGGAAATTTCGCGTTTCACTTTGACGTAAGGTTCGAAACGCCGGCGACTGCATTTGGAAATTTCATCGGGTTTGGATGTTTCGAAAAAATTTAGCGATCTTTGAACTTCCACTTGATTTGATTGGTCGGGAAGAGGAGATTTAGAAAATAGAATAGCAATAGCCGGTTCTTCCTGAAAAATAATTTGGTTAATCATTTGTCATTTTAGGAAGTGAAGTTAATTAGAAATAAAATACAAATTCACTAGTGCATTACTAAAAGCATATTGTTTACCATAAATAATGTCTATTTTCAGTAGTGATACAACTATCAAAAGAATTGAATTTACATTATTCAAATCTAACAATTCAAGTGTAATTAAAACAAAAATCTTTATTGTATAAAGTATTAAATTTTAATAATGGTTATGTTCCTCACTGTTCTTCTTTCACGTAGTACATCCTGGACTAGATGTCCATAGACATGTAGGCTAATGACAGCAGTACACAGCGGTATAACTGGGCTTTCACTGAATTACCGTACAGTAATTGGGTGCCAGCATACACCCAAGATGCTTAAAAAGTATCCAAAGGTATCCATTTACCATATGTACCCTGTTAAGCTAAAAGAGTTCACCCTGACAAAAAATCAGGTTTCAGGTATTTATACCCTGTGCCAACAAAATGAATCTTCAATTAAATAAAAAATGTGTATGTTGGTACAATCTCCATCACCAACATTAAACGCACTGACTATGCTGTTCTTCTATCTGAAAATAAAGTTTATCTTCAGCGTGCATATATATATATATATATATATATATACAACGTACCACAGTACACGTAACATCTGTGTCAGAAACGGAACATTCACATGTTTGCATGTAAATTTGATTCAATTGGTACAATTCAGTAGAAGATTGAGACCACTGATTCTTAAAACTTTCAGCAAAGGCAATTGTTTTGGCAACAGCTCCGTGCACGCTCCACCATATAATCTGTCAAAACCAGATTCATTATGCAAACTATCAAATAATTTACACAAAACAGGGCTTCAAACCAAACAATTTTAATAAAAAACAAATTCACATTTCCATCAAACTAATTTACATTTACTAACAAAACATCATTTTTCTAAAATTCTTTAATATTAAACTATTTTTAAAAAACAACTATCTCATTACATAAACATAGAAACCAAAAACACAATTTTAAAAACGGTAGTAATCATAAATAAATAAAATAATATTTTCTTATTAGCAGTAACCAGTTTTTAACTATTAAAACATTTTTAGTAAATAAAATACGTTAAAATAGTATAAAATTTCATTTCTAGAATCAAATTAAAGTTATAACTAAGACAAAAAAATAATTAAAAATATATATATATATATATATATATATATACAGGATACTACGGCGTTAAAAGTTATACAATTGAAATATTCCCTATATTAAATAAAAATACAAAATAATTTGTCTTGTTTAATTATAATAATTATTTTTTATAAACAGTAAACTGTGTAATATTACTAATAATTTATTGCAAACAAACCTTGTCGGTAAATTGATTTTTACAATTTGTCACAGCATACGATACCAAATTCGAAGCTTTACTGTGTGTTAAAACTTTCATATTAATAACATTATGGCAAACAAATCCAAAAATTTTTTCGGGTATTAAATCCGGATCACTCTCATGTATTAATTTTAAGTGCATGATTTAAGCAAACACACATCAATCAAGGTCATTTATAAAACTAATAGTATAGTAAAAGATAAATACATAGATAAATATAAACTATTAACTAAAAAAAATATTTTTTAATATACTATTTAATTTGTTTTATTATTGTTAAATTTCATTTTTTAAATTATATATTATTTTTGTTTTTAGTATTACATATTAAATCTTTAAACCACCAATTTTTAAGTTAATAAATGAGTTTACTAAAACAAAGTTTATTTAATATTCAGTTTTATTGCATGTTAAATATAAAAAAAAGTAATTTAATAGGAAAAAAATAAAGAAATTAATTAAAAAATAGACTAGAAAAAGGACAATAAATATACAAAATAATTCGCTTAAAAATAAATATTAAATTTTTATTATTTTAGTGGTAATTTCAAATTAAGTATTGCGGCGTATTTTAAAATAATCATAACATTTATTAATACACTAATAAAATTATATACAATAAAATGGCAAAATATCTGATCTAAAATTAATTACTTTTTATTTTGAAAAATTAAATTTTAGATTGTTCGTAATATTTTTTATTTATATTGCTTTAATTTTTTATTAAAAACATTTTTTAGCAGTGGACATTTTAACAAAGCCAAATGTGGTCACGCATTTACGCTGGTAGTGTTAATCTAAGTGATCTACAATTTATGACAATTGACGTGAGAAAATGAAAGCATTGTGATACTTTGTAGCATCCTGCTCTAGTTACTTTTCTTACACATATTTAACTTTTACTAATACATACTTAAAATAACACTTTAACAATATCCATTAAGTAACATTATTCGCAAAAATAAATTATAATTATAATATACAACACTCGCGAGGTAAGGCGCGCGTCACGCTACACGTCCATTGGAGCGTTATTCATCCTTTTCTCTGTTCTTCTTTTTTGAAGATTATTGCAGTGTTTTTGCATTGTAAAACGCAACTTGTTTTTATTATAATCTTTGCATATTTATAATTTTTGCTCGTTTTCTATAATTGTTAACTTCTACTATCTATCTTGATTTCAAATATTTTTTCTGTGACTAATCCCCTTTTACCTCACCATCCATTTCATTTTTCCCCCTGAAAATTAGAGACAATTTGAGAACCGAGTACTAAAAGGCGTTTTGGCCTACTCAACTCGTGAAAAATCCTAATCTTGAAACAACAACATCTATTCTTGCATTAAAGCATGATACTACCATTTACTAAAACTTAAAAAAACACGTTAGTCATTAAATAAATAACTAATAATTTATTAAAATACATAAATATGTAAAGAAAAAGTTCCAAACTGTATAATGTCAACAATTTAGGAAATATACATTGTATTTTATAACTTCTGTTAGCCATTTTCAATCTCAGTCCATCAAGGTACCAATAAAATCCGTTAAAACTTGATTTTTCATAACACAAACAATATTCTCTATAAGTAACACGTCATTTTACAACTTGTTAACTTACCCTTTAAAAAAAACCAAACATAAAATTAACAACACTTAATTCCGGGATGTTAAGGATCAAATGTACAAAAGTCCGTTTTTTTTAACAAGGTTTTTGCAGTCTAAATAGGTCAAACAAATAATAAACTGTAAGCTACAGTAAAAAACAAATTACCATTTTTTTAACGTACACCGGAACATTATTTTGAACATGTTTTAAATCCTTTGAGGCATCTTGCTAAAATTATGACTACAATAATTATAAAGAAATATACATTAATTTCTTACTGTTTTAGATTTGGTTTGTACGGAATCCTTTTTGTAACTTTAAACACTTTATACTACTATTTATATATGTAGACAACAGAGGAAAGCAACTTATTTTGCAAAAAATTAAAACATTTAGGAAAATATACACTACACTTAATTTTGGAATTTTGAGTACGAAATCCGTAAATAACAGCACACACATTTTTAATTCTATTTTTTTTAAAAAATCATTTAAGATAAATTTCATACTTTTGGTAAACTCCATTAATTTGAATCTTTGTATACAGTCAAATAAAACATAAAATATCTCAAATAAAATAATTTTTCGCAATTTTATACATTTAAAAAAAATCCAGTATAAAAAATTTTCTAATTTTTTTGTTTATTTGCTTTAATTTTATTATTTAATTTTTTTAAAATTTTATAATAATAAAATGAACATACTTTTTGCTTGTAGTCCATTTATGTATAATTGGCTAAATGTTTTATTCACAAAAATTTTGTACACACTAAACATGTTTATTTTACAAATTTTTTAAATTTGCTAAACATCACTCTGTTTTTAACATAAAATTTAACCTAATTTAATTTTCTTAGCTTAAAAAAATTTAGCGTAATCCTATGTAAATTGATAGAGTAAAACAGACAAAATTACCACCAAATTTACCAAAATTTTCAAACTGGCCACATTGACCTTATTTATTAAATCAGATATTTTTTATTGTACCAGTTATTATCAAACAAAAAATGTTTTAAATTATTTATATTAAATTGTTATTAAATTGTTTTCATTTAACTAATCAAATGTTTGGTGCAAAATTTTTTGTTTATATGAGACATGTATTTTTAGAAAATATAATATTTATTTTCAAAAAAATTATAATTTAAAAATTATAAATTTTTTTATTAATTAATTTAATAGATATATAAAAAATTAAAATAATTAAAATTTTTTATTGTGAAATAATTTCAGTTTGAATATTGCAATCAGTCATTGTTTTTATTATAGTAAATTAAAAAAATAACTTTTATTTACCAAACAAGTTCTATAAAATGCAAAATTTTTAATTTATTTTTAAAATGCTAATAATGGTTAAGAAACGTAAAAATTGTGGACTTTGTATTCAAAAATGTTGTATTCAATATCAAAGAATTATTAGTACATCAGAATTAGTGAACAAAATATTGATACCGTTAACTCAATATTTAAGAAGCATTATTGGTAATGACGGGAAAACCGAAATTGTTGTTAAAACAAAATTTAAAAAATTAATGCCAGTCTTTTATGAACTCCAATTATTATAGTCATAATATTCCATCCACCTGAAGACAAAACTTCGTTTGTAAGCAGCAAGAACCATTCTTACAGTAATATATGTATAGAAATAAAACGTGGAAAAAATCTAATATTATTAATAAAATAGTGGATATTTTTTATTGCCAGTGTCATAAAAGTATTTTAAAGATTATCCAGCGCAATTACAATTTAACCGATGAGATCATGAAAAATACTGACTTAAGTTTACTACATGATATTATTACAATTGGACGAAAAAAATTACTTGGTCAAGTTTTATGTTTACCGCCTGAATAATCATCAAAAACGGTCTTGAAATAGATAATTAAAAAAAGTAAAAGAAAGGTTGGAGTAAACTACAAAAAATTTGACTAAGAACAATTCAAGAAGTTTTTACTGAAATAAATGTCTCATGGAATATTAAACAAGACGTTTGACAAAATGTTTGAATACATGGAATTTTGTTTCCTCATGTCTGTTTATAATTATGGCAGTTTTTAGTGCTATTTTGTTTGCTGTAACTGTCATCTTATTGCTCCATGCTTATTTTTAAAGCAGAAGGATTTTGTAATAGTACTAACAAAATCATAATAACTTTTGTGTATGACAATAATTTATTTGATATAAAATAGCACATTAGTATAAAAATATAAAAATATAATTATATAAACAAAAATAAATTTTACAATGAAATATATTTTGTAAATCAATAAAAAATTGGAAGACAGAAAGTTTATCATAATCTTGTTAGTAAAATTTTAAATAAAAATATTTAAAAATATATGAAAATAGTATAAAAGATATTTTTTGTAATTGATTGTGATTGGTCAATCTGTAATTTATTAGAAAAAATTGTAAATACATAATTTCAATGGCAATTTTATTTTATTACTTATTTAAATAAAGTTCAATATTTTTAAAATGTAAAAAAATGATTTGAAATTGACAAATTTTTGTGATAATTGTAATGAGTCAAAATGTTTTTAAATAAATAATGCCCAACATTTCAATAATAATAACAATAATACTTACTAGTTGTAAATGAATATGTCCAGTCTTCATCTATCTATTTAGCGTACAATATTTTAAAACAACTGGGTATCAGTTCGACTTGAATACAACCGGCTTCAATTTCTTCGCCATCCAGTACAACGGGACATCGAGACTTGTCGTCAGGCTCAATTCTAATTGCACGAACTGGAATGATTTTTACAAAATGATTGTTGCTCAATCCTTTGCCATTAGATAGCATCGACGTAAGACATAACAAATCGTATCTAAAGTCAAAATATTTATGTATTTATTATTAGTTTTAATAGATTAATAGAAGTACATTCAGAATATACATACATACATATGTGACATATAATTAGTGCTATAAAACAAAATGGAGTAAAATGATTAACATGATTTATAACTTTAACTATTAATAAAAATACAGATTACATGCAATATTTTCAGTTACCAAATGATTAAAGATATTAGAAAGTTCAAAAAATTCAATAATCTATGTAATCGACTTCTTTTGAACAACCTAATTCGGGCGTTTTGGAATGCTGTCGATGAGAGTGTTGATATATTCTTGTTTCATCTCATATTGAACAACAAACCGAATACGTTCATATAAATCCTCAATTTTAGTATGCTTATTGATGTTACGCTTTAGCATACTAAAAGCATTTTCAATAACATTGATATCTGCGCTGAAATAATTTAAACAATTTAACTTATTCCACAATAAGAAACAGAACAATTGAATCTGGTTTAACTCTGCAATCACCAAAGGTAAAGCCATTTATTACCAAAAAACAAAAGGATGATAGATTAGCCTTTTGTAAACTATGGAGTGAACGATACCTTTGTTATTGGCGTTCGGTATACTTTGCCGATGAAATAATGATTTTGGACGAACCATTTAGCTACAAAAATAAAATGTTGTGTGGGTCAAGTTTTCAAATACATTTACTCCAAATTGTTAGAAAGAAAGCTCACCATCGACAAGTAATGTGTTGGTTTGCAATTAAGTATAATCAACTTATCAAATGGAAAATTATATCTGGTACCTTAAATAATAAAAAATTTGTTTCAGTTATAAAGAATGTTTTTCATTATGAAATGCAACACACTTACACTGGGGTTACTACTGTTATTCAGGACAATGGTCATTATCATTTGTCCAAAATGGTAACGTTATGCTTATTTAAATTCGCTTTATTTGCTTTATATTTACATTTAGACAATAGAGGGGCTAAAATTAAAAAAAACTATCTTTTACTCAATTGCCACCTAACAGCCCGAATATTAATGTTATTGAAAAAATTTAAGTATGCTAAAGCACAACATGAATAAGCATACTGAAATTGAGGATTTATGTGAACGTATTCGGTTTGTTATTCAATATGAGATGAAACAAGAATATATCAACACTCTCATCGACAGTATTCCAAAACGCCCGGATCAAGTTGTTCAAAAAACGTCGATTACATAAATTATTGAATTTTTTGAACTTTTTAATATCTTTAATCATTTGGTAACTGAAAATATTGCATGTAATCTGTATTTTTATTAATAATTGACGTTATAAATCATGTTAATCATTTTACTCCAGTTTCGATTTTGCACCAGTTGATATTTTATACAATTTTTTTACTTACAATATATATGTACATGTAATTATAGTTTTTTTTAAATTGTTATATAGTATTGTATATTTTATAATCGAAATGACGTTTTTCTTGTATGCTATGTAATTGCTAGAGAGGTTTTAGTTAAATAATTGCTGTTTTGCAGTAATTCTTATGAGAGTTGTATATGTGATAATAATAACAGTAATAGTAATTATACAAATTACACTTGTCTATCGATTTTTATCATGTAGCAATAAGTATAAATTATTTTGATAGGTTAATAACAAGGTCATTCATATATTAATCGGGGTTAGTAAGTAGTCCGTATAAATACACAATATATATACAATAAGCAGGTAACCAAATAAAAAATTATTTCTAAATTTCTGTTTGTTTCTTAAAATACATTATTTAGAATTTTTAAAATAATAAAATAATTTTACATTTTATAAAACTTATTTTGTGGAAAAAATATATTTTTCAAAATTTACTATAATAAAAACAATGACTACCTGCAATAATCATGTTTAAATTATTTCGAACCTGAAAATTTTGATTGCTTTAAATTTTAATAAATTTAGAAATTAAATTAATCAAATACTATTAAATTAAATTTTTGGTTTTGAAAAAAATTAGTATTTTAAAAACACGTATCTCTAGGTGAACAAAGAATTTTGGATCAAGCATTTGATTGGTCCATTATTACTCAATTTTAATAACAAATTTGGTATAAATAATTTAAAAATAAAATCTCTCCCCAAATAATTGCTTTTCAAAAAGACTTAATATTTTACTTATAAGGTCAATAGTCTGATCCCGAACGTTTTAAAAATTTAACTTTGTTAAGCCAATTATCAATCAGTTTTGTAATGCCTAAATCAGGTCAAAGTAACTTAGCAACTTGATTTAATTGATTATTTGAAAGTGTTGCCAACTTATCAGTATGCACAAAAATATTTGAATTTCTTTATATTCACACATTGAAACTCATTTGCCATGCACCATAATTATCTTTAACAATTTATTAAACTTAGCTTAATCACAAACCATGTGTTTGTATTGTGTACTCGTGTTTACTCAATTTTTGAAATCAAAAGTATTGAAATTGTTTCGGTGTAGCGACGTTGATAGAACGATAAACTCATGCACAACGGTGTAACTGAAATTCCTTTTTCGCAAATGGCCGATCAACTTAATATAAAATTGACAATCTTCGTAAACAGTTACAAGGACGCTGTTTATTCATCAGAAGTCCTTGTTATTATCTTACATTTGTTACGCTATATAAAAATAATTGAAATCTTTCACTTGATATGCTATACAAATATAGAACTGACGAGGAAATGACCACATAACTAGCCACAATAATAATAATAATAATAATAATAATAATAATAATAATAATAATAATAATAATAATAATAATAATAACAATAATATATGAATAATAATGATAATAAAAATAATAATAATAATAATAATAATAATAATAATATGAATAATAATAATATGAATAATAATTATAATAATAATAATAATAATAATAATAATAATGATAATAATAATAATAATAATAATAATATAAATAATAATGATAATAATGATAATAATAATAATAATAATAATAATAATAATAATAATATGAATAATAATGATAATAATAATAATAATAATAATAATAATATGAATAATAATGATAATAATAATAATAATAATAATAATAATAATAATAATAATAATAATAATAACAGTAATAATGACAATAACAGTTTTTACCGTACCTTGTTGCATTTTTGTGTATTAAACACAAATACATTTTCCATCGTCCAATCGCGCGTTGGGAAAGACCAATGACACATGAGATACGTGTGTGTGGTTCATAATCATGATGCTCGAAAGAAGTGGTCATTTTTGGTTATCCAATTAGAAGGCACTGGTTTGTCCAAGTCGGGAAATTGACTACGAATATTAAATGGTCGATATGGATGTGCAATCTTTTTAACAATGCAATTGTTGTCTTGAGGAAAATCGGGACCACAGATGACCGTGGACTGCACAGCCCATGGTTCATATTTCAAAGCACACTCGTCTGCAAAAAACACCGATCTCCAAAAACATAATGGACGGTTTTCATATGTTTTGGCACATTTCACGCGTTTTCTTCTATGTTCTGCTGTTAAGGGAACCTTTTTTAACGTTTTCCTTAACTGCAGATTGGCCGATTTCATTCGATTGCGGATAAGTGAATATGAAAAATTTGGCAATTCTTATTTTTGTATTTGTTAAATAGACTTCATTCTGTTTTTTTTAGTTTGGTGATAATAAACGTATCATCTCGCTTGCTTGTAGATGGTGCAGGTCCTGTTCCTGCTGTTCTTGGATGTGTATAATTCTTTAAAACTTGGTATACAGTCCTTGTACTTATATAAAATAAATCCGCAATTTGTTCAACAGTCAAACCAAAATTATGACTTTTTTGATTTATTCGTAATTTCTAGAACTTAAGAAATAGCTTCCAGTATTTAAACTTATTGTAATCACGTGGGATAAATGTTCAAAATTGTGCCAAGGTCAAGTGTTCAAATTAATATGTTGTATAGGTTGATAAAGCAAAAATGAGAGGTTAAGTATTTAGAAGTATTCTTTGATCTTTTCACACCATAATTAATGTTAAATGTTCTATACATCTAAAATTTAAAAACTGTTCAATTTTCTTTATATAAAGTGTATGCAGTGACGTATGGTGGGTTATGTAAACACTTATAAAATTATGTAAAAAAAGTTTTTTGGAAATTTGTGTTGCGCAATCGTTTTATGTTACTAACTTGAGTGTAACTACTACCATTTACCCATTTGAATGCCATTTATCCAAAAAATCCAAGATACTCAATTGTTTATAATAATAAAAATGTTAAACAACGATTCACTTCAAGTATTGATAGTCCATATTATTTTAGCATAATTACTTTGTTGAAAAAAAGTACATCTCTTAAGTTAAAACAACAAAAATTGAAAACTGAGAGTTTACTGACAAGTACCATTTTGGACCCCAAAAAACATAGTAAAGTATTATATTGTTAGTATTTAAAAGTATTACTAAATTTACTAAAGGCTCGATTAAGATATATAACCAACCCCAATTATTATGACATAATAATCACGCTATATATCATAAATATTTAGAAAGATTACACAAATAGTTTCATTGTATTTTGTAAAAAGGTCACATATTTTTGACATTTATTTTATTTTATGTTTATTACTTCGAATGTTTCCACGAGAAACATATTTCAGCAGTGGACATTTTAGCAAAGCCGAACCTGGTTGAATAAAGAAGGAGGGTTTGAGCGCAAGATTAGCCACCTGGAGTCTGTAAAAAATTAAGAAACAACAAGTAGGCATCATTTCACTAAACTGCAGTCGAGAAGTAAAAAGAGCATTATTCCGATGGCGACTTTTGCCAGAATCCGACTAGAATTTCAATCTTCGCTATACATTGTGTTAAAAGCCAAAAATTCAATTTACAATTGCATGGAACAATTTTGCTTTGCTCCATGCCCTTTAGAGCGAAAGAGGTTTTGAAATAATAAATAATAATTTCGTTTTTTACTACATGTTCAGCGCGTTTATTTCTTAAAGATCAAAACAGCGGCAATGAGTTTCAGTAATAAAAGCATTTTTCTTGAAAATTGGTAATTGTGACGTTTGGAATCCTATTATCACCACCCCTAAAATAACGTTCAGCCAAAGTAACATCAACAAAACGACTTTATACAACGCTTAGAGCGATTGATGCATCTAATGTAAATATATGACTTAAATGTTTTAAGTAGCCATATAATTGAAAATAAAAATTTCCGTTTTATTATGTAATATATCATACTATATAATGAATAAGATATAATTATAATTTGATTGGCATATATATTTAAAAACTAAATTTTAATCGGTTCACAATTAAAGGTCGGAGAAAGTCATTCACATAAAGTACATACTCAAATATTAAAAAGTGAATACATGTACGATATAGTTTTATATACTATAGTACATACGTAATAAAAATACAAGTGCCCTACATCTTAACCACTTGATTTAAGCTTTTCTGTAAGCCCTTGATTAGGTTAACAATGTAATCTAATATAATCTTGTTTTTAATGAAAAAAAATTAGGTTTAACAAATAATTCTCTAATTTGAACATAATTATTGATGCTTGTATCCATTCATTATTTCGTTGTAGTTGATAAAGTGATCACACTTCAGCTCATTAGTTGTATATTTGTACAGCACATTATGTAGTCAACCCCATGGCCTAATTAGCATAACGAAGTTTCTTGGTTAATAGACGGCATTCTTGTCACGGCGCTATGAATTACAAAAATTAACAAAACAGCTTGATTTTATGAGCTCAACGGCTACATATGGTATAAGTATACCTTAAAGTATTTTTTCAATATTCTGGGTATATGTTTTCACTCATCCGTAAAAATGGAAGCCGAATTATACTGCCATGTTCTTGATTCTTGCTGTGTTTTGTTTTATTATACAACACTTAGTTAGATAACATTAATGTTAGTGTTATAAGCTAGCATTGTGTTGTGTTCATTGTTCAATAATCTAGAGTATTATGTTGGAATCCAGAAGAATTTATCCATTTTGGTACTACCTTAAACAACTACCAGATTCACTCTATTATTGCAGCCAAAACTACTTTAAACATATTATTTGTCAAATAATAAGAAGCATATTTCAAAATTAAGTAAAAAAAATCATCCAGTCTATATCATGGAAAAGATAATATAATTTTTATTATACTTTTGAAATTAATGTATTTTAGTCATATAAAGTGCAAAATCCTTCATTAAATTGATAGTTACATTTATACAATGGCTTTCAGACAACACATACTTTAATATAATTGTAATTTTTTACAATATTTTAAAAATATTACGTAAATGGATTGAGAAATAGTACTTTTTAATTAACAAAATTAATTATGTAATGTAAAATCACATTCGACAACATTAGGTTAGAAAACGAAAGGACCACTACATTAAATGCTTAGAGAAAAATTTAGAAATCAATGAATATTACTTAAAATATTTAAAATACATAGCTTTTATTATCGATTTTTATACAGGTGTACATATTTTATAATATATTTTTAAGAAACTAATTTGTTTGATTTTCAATATTTTTAAGTGTCAATATTCTTGTTATTGACGTAAATTAGAATGCTATTACAATATTTGTATACAATGGTAGTTTCTTATATAATATTTTACTAATACTTCAAAGATAACATTTAAAAAGTTGTTTAATAAATAAATTCAATTTAAATAAAACAGAAATTGATTTTTATAAAATTGAACATAAAGTATCGTTTTTTTAAATAGTTGTAAACCCCTCCAAATTCTATTACACTTTAGCTTAGAAAATATGTTTATACATTGAAATAAAAATGCCACTGATCAAGTTATTCGATACAAATTGTCACATAATGACTAGTTTATGCATTATATCAAATCTCTTAATAATATTTTAATCGCTGGTATTTTTCTAACTGCTCAAAGCAAATCTTTCACAAAGTTGTCTTACCAAAATATATTATTTTAGCATCTAATACGCTAATGCTTTAAATAGTCATTGTATCGTGGTGGTTTAGCGATAAAGCGCTCGATTTAGACCTGGGTGGGCATCTGAGTTCGATTCCCACCACCGGCCCACTAAATGCGGGCCCACATTTTACTTCGCCAAAATGTCCATTGCTGAAAGGCATTTTTTCCGCAGTAAAAATAAATAAATTGCTTTAAAACAAGTTGTTAGATACGTAACAATACAATAATTTAATCTTTTTTATTTTATAATAAAACAAAACAGCAAATATTTTAGTAATAGAAGAACGTACCATATTTAGTCATTCCATACTAAAAATTTTGTAATTTACATTTTTGCAATTTCATAAAGTCGTTTATTTGGTTTTTGTAAAATGCCAATAAAGCGGTAGATACGTTTTTCAATTTTTAACACAAAAATTGTTTGTTTTTCATCTTACAATGAAACAATTACTAATTCTTTTTCAACTATGTACATAATATCAATTTTTTACTCAATTTTTAGATAAAAAATTTTAGCAAAAAAATAATTAACTTTTCAGTTGTATTGTATTGCTTGAAAGATTATCAAAAAACGCTCAATGTAACTTTAACAAAGTTGCATTGAGCCTAATAATAAAAATATCAACTGATTGTATAATACTCATTAATATTTATTACATTTTCGTTCTAATTAAAACACATCTATCTTCCATATTATTTGCCTCTTTTATGACAAGTTAACGTTCCTGGTTACTTTTACCATTGAACAAACAGATAATTTATTTATTTATTTTATGTTTGCTACTTTGAATGTTTTACGAAAAAGATCTTTCAGCAGTGGATATTGTTTGGCGAAGCCAAACATAGGCCAGCATTTTAGTGCCAGTGATGGGATTCGAACGCCCATGTCCACCGAGGTCAGAATTCAAGCGCTGTACCGCTACACCGTTTATCTGTCAAGAAACGTCCTAACTTTCTCACATTTTTGGTTTCCATTAATAATAATAATAATAATAATAATAATAGTAATAATAATTTTAAATTATTTTTCTTGAACCACATATTTACTGTGTGGACTACATTCATATTCATTATCATATGACATTCTACTTCATTTTGTTCCCATCATTTGTACTACTAATTTTTTGTAATGTTGTAATTTTATTTATTTATTTATTTGTATTGATGGTGAAAATATATTTTTTTACGCTAAATGTATCTCTAGTAAGATATTAAAGTTTAATGTAAGAATAATAATAATAATAATAATAATAATATAAGTTAAAAAATTATTGTTATAAATATTACAATAAATACAAATTTTAGCTATTAAAAATATTTTTTTAAATAAAATGAAATACTTAAATAGTTACTATTAAAAATAATATATACAACATTTAATAACTATATTTCTGTAAGTAGTCTGTCTCTACAACACTCCACTTGAACTTGAATAATCGTGGGTTCAATTCCAACCGCCAGGACCAAGTGAGGGCCCCCTTTGGGCTCCACAAAATGTCTACTTGCTGAAAGATATTTTTTATTAAACATTCAAAGCAATATCAATTAAATATCGTTTTTGTTTAATGTTTGTAAAATTCTAAATAATTATAGAATAAAATAGGGAATAATTTGTATTATTTATTAATAATTCTGTATTCTTTATATTTATTTTTATAGAAATTGCTCCGAAGATAAAGATTAATCCAATTATAATAGTTCATTATTGGTGAGGTAAACATATATACACGAGACGCAGTAATGGTTAGAAATTGTACTTAAATGACAATTTAACAACCCAATTAAATAATTAAATTAACAATTAAACAAGCCAAACTTTTTTCCTGTTTAGAAAGGTTATTTTATTAAATTCCAATTTTTTATAGCAAAACGCAAAAAATACATTTTTGTAAGCAATGAACTGTGTTGTTTTTTAGCAATAATGTTTTATCATGTAAAAACAGAATTGTCAGTTTTAAGTTTTAACGCTCGTTTTTGTCAATTGGGGACTGATAAAAATATTCAAAATAACCTTTTTATTTTCACTTACCCGGACAAATAACATAGAGCTGCCGCAGTACCATTTGCACTGCCCGCTGGCAACACTCCCACACTGGGCATCAATTCTTGATTGGCGTTAAATTCAGCATTATTTCCAATTCCGTTAAATATTTCGTACAAAAGTCCATCTCCTGAACACGTGACAATGGCCTTGTATTGTAATGATTTTTCCAAGGTCATGTTTGACATGTACTCTTCGGCAAATTGAACTCTGGCTGCAACATTTAAATTATATTTAAATTTTGTTTTTGATTTTGTTTATTGATTTTTTCAATTGAGTATTCTGTGTATCTGCAATTATAGTACTGGTATTGAACATGAATTGGTGATCTGATTTTATTAAATGAAAGCTTTTGATTGGTTAAAAAATAGTGTCTTAGCGATACAACTAAAAGCATTAGGTTATTAATATTGACTCTTTTCCTTTCATGCTTGTGTAGTTATTTACTTTGTTGAACTATTGGCCTTATTTTTTATAATGCTTTTTTTATTTTTGTACATACATGTATACATCTACATATATATTTATTTATTATTTTATTTTTATTTATGTTTACTACTTTAAATGTTTTACGGAAAGCCATTTTTCAGCAGTGGACATTTTAGAGAAGCCCGCATTTAGTGCCGGTGGTAGGAATCAAACCCATGTCCACCCAGGTCCAAATCAAGAGCTCTACTTCTAGACTACTCCGGCATATATATAGTTGTAATTTAAATTTAAAAACCCTGTTTATTTAGCGTGACTCAATAATAGAAATTTGATAACTTAGTAATTTACCTGTAAAGTATAATTACAGTAAATAAAAAACATTCTAAAATCGAACAAACTATGTAAATTATGTTGCAATAAAAACATCATTTAAATCATAATTATGTTCTTGATTATTTAGACAAAAGTAGTATAACTTTCTAGTTCTAGGAGA
Source organism: Cardicola forsteri (assembly GCA_025895645.1). NCBI lineage: Eukaryota > Metazoa > Platyhelminthes > Trematoda > Strigeidida > Aporocotylidae > Cardicola > Cardicola forsteri. Next base: position 715 of record JAKXYG010001011.1, on the reverse strand, counting down.
TGTAAATAGTTTTATCAATGTTGATCAATATTTTCATCACATGATTTTGTGATGTTTGAAGATAAATTCGTAGCATACGAAGTTGCATAACAATTTTTCAGTTATCGTTCAGAAATGTTGCAGTCATTGAATTATTTATTCTAATTATAAGCCCCATGCATCTTTTAGAAAATCACAAATTGGCTGGTTCTATAAAAAGCTGGTAATTTTAATCATGCGAATACTAACATATTCAAACTAATGGGCCTTACTAATCTAGTTAATTTTTCTACTAGACTTCAAAAACAACTAGATTATATTTTTACAAATGCCCCTGATTATTTTTTCGTAAAACAACACGCACCTCTTTGAACATCTGACCAGCCCATTATTTGTCTAATTCCAAAAATATATTCAAAGCATTATCATTCAAAATTTTTGAAACCTATTTTTAAATCATTTATATATGTGCGAGATACATCAACTTCAAATGTAGCATTACTTCAATCCGCACTATTGAACATTAATGGCATCAATTTTAACAATCTTAGCCTAAATGCTACTGTAGTTTTTACTGACCTTATTAACACCTATATTAACAAATATTGTCCAGTAGTTAAGGTTGAGATTACAAACAACAATATTTATTCATTAAATCTTAAAGGCTTAGACGAGAAAAAGAGGTAGCATATAAATCTAGTCAATATACTAAATTAAAGAACTTAAACAAACAAAT